>VYXC01002729.1:8661-170776 GCA_013397175.1 Platysteira castanea
GTCCCCCCGGGGCTGGGCGAGCAGCACCCCCGGCACGGTGGCCCCTCACGGTCGCCCCTCGCGGCGGCGCCGGGCCCGGCTCGGGGCCCGCTCCGCGGCGGGGCCGGGGGGAGCCTCTCCGGGCCGAGGCGGAGTAAACCTGGCTAATGATGTGCAGACGTGACTCCGCCGCCTCTCCCCCACTCCATCGGAAGAGCATAAAGGCCAATAAATTACCTCCGCTGCTTATCTGAAAATCCATCTATCCTGTCGCTTTCCCCCCCACCCCGCCTCTGCTGGAGGAGATCGCGTTTGTGCAACACGCTGAAGCCGCCCCTCGAGGGCGGGCTGTGGGCCAGCGCCCTCCGGCCGGGAGGCTCCGGAGCCCGGCTCGGCCCCTCCCCGCCCCAAATCCTGCCGAAACCAGGTGCTTGTGGGGCACCCCCGGCTGAGCTCTGTGCCTCCCCCTCCCCCGGGCAGTGCGGAGCCGAGCGGAGGCTGGCGGGGAGGGTCCTCCCCTGCGCCGCCGTCCCCGGGCTTCCCCCGGGCGAAAGCAATAAAGCGGGTAATTAGACTGCTAAAGACGGATGTAAATAACGGGGAGGAGGCGGCGGTGACAGGCGTGCGACGCGGCCGCTGCCCCCCGGGGATGAGAAAAGGAACCCGCAGTGCCCGCCCCGAGGCTCTGTGAGGGGTGCCCGCTGCCCCGGCGGCCGCGGGGCACTGGCAATTCAGGAGGAGACTCACCACCCACCAGAGAGGCCCCGTGGCTCCCGGAACCCCCAGGGCGTGCGGGGCAAGGGCCAGGGCAGAGGGGGTGCGGTGGGGGAGCTGCTGCAGGTATCAGCAGCCTTTCAACCCCCGCTGCAGCCCGGCAGTCCCCCCCGCAGGGGCTCTGGGTGGCCTCTCACACAGGCCTCTGTCGAAGCGGTGTTTCCCTCACCCCACGGTCCCAGGGGCACACGGCCACCCTGGGAATTTTTCCCAGAAGTGTGATGTGTAAGCAGCCACGCGTGTGATCCAGCCCTGCCCAGCTCTCGGGCAGTGAGCCCCGGGGTGCTCCCCATCAGCGCAGGGTGGGGTGATTCAGCCCTGGGCTTTATGTGACAGATGGCTGCTCCTGATGAGCTGGACACATCTTCTGCACCTTGTGTGCTCTAGCATGAGGTGTCCTAGTCCTAGAGCCTGGAGATGACCTGTCCTAGAGCCTCCACCTCCATACTGGTCTCCAAAACTCTCTGGGCAGAGGAAGAGAAAAATGCCCTCAAGGCAGTGAGTGAAAACACTGCCCTGGGTGCGAAAGTATGAGGCACAAAGAAGCACCAGGCGGCCCGAGGGTGACGTGATGAGCTGTCCTTGCAGATGCGCCCTTAGAGACTGTCACCAGGAGCAGGCAGGAGCTGCAGCACAGTGGCACATTGCCCTCAGCTGCCTGGCCTGTGTTTGTTTTGTTGGTCTGTGTGTGGCATTTGGGGACAGAGTCCTCTCAGGGTGTGTGTGGGCACATGTGGGTGGCCTGCTGGATTTGAGGAAGGCTTGTTGCGTGTGGGAACCCCTTTCTTACCCATCTTTTCACTCATGCACAGCCTTTCTCTTGCCTGTGACACCACATTATTTTGGAGGGAAAACCATGGAAGTAGGTGGGATAAACTTTGAGAACGCACATTTTTAGGGAGAACGATTACAGGGAGATAGCTTTGTCTGTATTGAACAAAGCCATTCAAAAGCAGGGTGTCAAACATAGACTTGCCCATGCCAGATGGGGAGGGAAACCCATTAAGGAGTCTCATGTTACGACCACGCCAACATTTTATGGCAGCAGTGGTTGCAGCTTTCACAAAAGTGAAAAGCAGTTCAGTTTCTTGCCATATTTTGTGGGCAGAACTTGTGGACGTGCAGCAGCAAATGAACTGTGTCCTATTCCCACCCCCAGACACTCCTGTGAGGGGGCTTCTGGCAGCGACACTGGGCAGCAGCAGGAGCCCCCTGCGCCAAAGAAGGGTGTGATGAGGAGGGCCTGTGCAAACCTCAGCATAATAAAAGCCTCCAACCCACAGGTACACGCAAACACACACACAGACACAGCGGATGCTGTGTAAGAAAAAGCAAAAGGTGTCACCTTTTGAAATAGTTTTACATCCTGGGTTGTAAAATTCCTTTCCTGATGGCTCTTCCAATTAGAAATACAGATTCTTTAAGAATATATCCTTAAAATGCAGCATCTTTAAAAATGACTCTGAATGGACACATCTGGTGCTTGATACTAACCCTCCTAAATTTCTTGTTCTTAAATACACAAAGGTGCCCACAAACCTTTCCTACTGGCCCTTCCTCGTGGAGAAGGGGCACCCGTCCCTGGGGGAGGCCCAGTGACATCCCCTTGCTGATGGATGCAGCTCAGCTCTGATGGGGGGAGTATCTCCCTGCTTCCCTCCTACCTGGCTGCACTTTAAACCACTCTTCCTTTCAGCTTCCGTCAGCTGGCAGACACGAGGGGGATGTCAGCAGTGGGCTGGGGGTGCTGGAGCAGTGATGGGTCTGGTCCCTGTCTCTCTGCCCGGGTTATTCCCCTGTCTGCTCAGGAAGGCTGGGGAAACACCTCCCACAGCCGGGGCGTTCAGAGAGGGGAGACAGCCCAGACTGCTGCTGGCCCTGCTGGGGACGCTCTGAACGCGCAGGGTCAGGGCTTGCAGCAGCACCTGCACTACAAGAAGTGTCTCACCACCCTCCCAGTGCAGCCGAGGGCATGGCATCCTTGGAGGCCTCCTAGTTCAGCCCCCCTGGAGCCTGAGATAGCACCACAGGTCAGCATCCCCTGGCTGTGCCTGCACCGGGGAACGAAGCAGGGCAGGGCACCAGCCTGGCCACAGACAGCTCTGCCTCCCCTGTGCTGGCTGGAGCCGATGAACACCCTCCCAAGCAATGCTTGGCCATGGGGTGGGCACAGTGTCTGCTCCAAACAGGCTGTTCAGTGGTGCCCACGCTGTTTTGGGGAGGCAGGGGAATAGAGGAAGGGAATCAGCCGTCATGCAGCGCTGCTTGGCCCCAGGCTGGAGAACGGCTCCCAGCTGGTTCTGCAGACTGGCAGGGATGCAGCCACCAGAGACCACCCACCACCTGCCTAAAGCTTTCTCTCCTCTCTAGATCCTCTTCCCTGATGGGGAGGTTGGGCTGTGTTTGGCCTGGATATGAAGACCAGAGCCTCTCCCCCCACCCTGCTGAGCTGCTTTGTCCCCCTGACTGAGGCAGCAGCACTTTCAGCTCATGGAATAGTCTGGATTACAGCCAGACGGCTGGTGGGTTTTTGCCCCCATCCAGGTTTGCCAGGCACTGGCACCAGGACTCTTTGAAATTCCAATCTTCCTAAGGACCCTCTTGCCTGTCCTTTGGATGATCCCTTGCAGCCCTGCATCCCTGTGGCCCCACACGTGTGCCGATGAGCAGGGACAGGGCAGGCATGGGATGGAGCCAAGGGGCTGCTCTCCCAGGCAGCCCGTGGGGATGGAGCACGAGGCAGCCCTGGGAAGGTGAGGAGAGGGTTTCCTTCTTTGAGACAGCTGTTAAAATGTTTTCATTTAATCAGCCACAGAGCGCACGGCTCAGTTAAGCAGCTGGCACCCGGGCTGATGCACAGGGATGTGTAATTTTGATTCCTACCTTTCTGTTTCAAAGCTGTGTCGTTTTGAGCACTTTGATCCAGAGACTAAACTTATTGTGGCATATTTATGTATATGACATTTTCGTTCGCTCCTTTATTTATTTATTTCTGCGAAACACAGCACTGACAAGGTTCCTAGTGCCGAGGCGGAGGTGCTTTCTGAAGGCAAACACACGGTCCAAACTCCATCGTGTGCTGCAAGAGTCCTGTTTTATACATGTCACAGTCTCCAGTGGCAGGAGCAGTGGCAAAGTGTGGAAGACCTCATGCAGGAAAAGGAAAAACCACGCTGGGGGTGAGTGACAGTGTATTTAATGCTGCATTCCAATGGGCTGTTTTTTGGTTTCATAAGGATTCTTTTTTCTAGAATTTTACAGTTCTTTCAGGGCCATTATGGCAATTCAGTGCTTTTACCCTTCCCCGATAATAGCATACTGATCCCCACAACATCCCCAGGAAGCAGATGTGCTCCTATCCAACCTTACAGCAGAGGAAAACAGAGAAGTTCAGGATGGATGAGGAACTGGAAAGAAGTTTCCCAAGTCCTAAAAGGGCTCTTAGACCTGGGACCAACCCTGCCCCACCTGACAACACCTCCAAAAAATGGAACCAGTACCTCCCTTGAATATCTCACTCCCAGGACACTGGCAGTGTAAGATACTCCATGAAAAACTCATTTCCCTCAGAAGCACAGCAGTTTGTTTTAAAGCTCACCCTCAGGTGTACTCAGAGGGGAGGTGAAAGCTGATTTCCCTGAATTTGGGCCTTTAGGTTGGGTTCTCTGGTGTTAAATAAGGCACAAACTCTAGATGACATCAGAGGATGGATTAATAAATCCTCTTGCCTGGGGTCTCAGTACATGTGTGATTTTGTACCTTTTCCCTTGTGTGGGACACACATGGGGTCTGTCACCTCTGCTGGCTGCACAAAACCTGCAGGAATATATCCACAGCTAAACCTCTTCCCCATCTGTTCCATTGGCTTGAAGCAGGCTTTAAACGCTTTTTAAACTGGTTTGAGGCTGGGGAGGTACAAACAGAGGCACAAACAGACAGGGACAGCCCTGTGGAGTGTGGTCCCCCAGGGAAGGGAAAGGGGAACCAGGAAGCCAGGTTCCATCCATGACTGAGCCACCTGAGAAGGACATGCTGCTCGTGTAGACATTTCAACACCTGGGGCACCTCCTTCACCCTTTCCCGCCTCCCAGCTTCTGTTCCAACAATCCTCATCCTGCCAAGGCAGCAGCAGCCCGAGCACAGCTCTGATGGCTGAGGCTGGCATTTTTTACGTGGGTTCTCCCGTCCATGGACACACATGAACTCAAACAGCCCCGTTACCCACGTGGAAATGGGACACCTCGTTTCTGTAGAAACATTTTAAACATCCTCAGCAATAGTTACAGAAGGCCTTGGGCTTCACATTAAGAGAGCCCTGACTGATGTTAAAATTTAACCGGGGAAACCCAAAAGGCTAAATTAAAAAAAAATAAAAAGAAGGTACTCCTTGAAAAGCAATGGGGGAATTGCTGGGGCTGTTCACTTCTCGTCTTTAGAAAAGACTCTTTGACTTGTACACCTCCAAACTGAAGCCCTGGGAAGTGCTGACACCAACTCTCCCTTCTCCCCTCCGGGTCACTTCTTCCCTTCTTTGCCCCTATGGGTGTTTGTGAGCCAAGTCTTCTTGACCAAGGGAAATCAGCAGGTGGCTGGGCTGCTTCACTGGGTTTTGTGCCAGATCCCAGTGAGATCTCAACCAGGTGTATGTAACCCTTGTGCTCCATCCCCACGGGCTGCCTGGGAGAGCAGCCCCTTGGCTCCATCCCATGCCTGCCCTGTCCCTTAATCAGCACACGTGTGGGGCCACGGGGATGCAGGGCTGCAAGGGATCATCCAAAGGACAGGCAAGAGGGTCCTTGGTGAGGTCAGAATTCCACCGAAATCTTTGAACTGTCCCTGACTGAATAGAGAAAAATCAGCAGCTTTTATCACATAATGGTACCTGTACATCTGCAGAAGGAAAACCACCTGCAATTACAGGAGAAATATAACACTGAATGTGGTCCATTTTCAGTCCAGGCTTTCTAGGAAGAAGACGTTGCTCCACCTTTCCTCTCACTTCAAAATTGCAAACCTTGCCTTGATCTGGGAAAGCACTGTGCTCAGATTACGGGCAAATACGATAAACCAACATCTCAGAACACGTGTAGTTCTTTATTTTGAGCTACCTGTAGGCACTTTCGGCTGGCATTTCATCACACCTCAATCTTCTTTCTACCGAGGCAGAATCACTCTGATACACTGTAAAACATCATTGTTTGCTACCTTACACCCTAGGCAGCGAGCTGTAACTACGATGTACACGTGCAACCCGATATTTTTTGTGCCAAGAACCTCTGCAAAGCCAGCTGCACAACTGTCTCGTATAGAGGTCATTGTATTGCCCTGCTGACACCCCCTAGATAGAAGTACCCCTGAAAATCCTCCTGGAGTACAAAACTGCCAGAAGAATAAAAATCATAATTACAAATTTCAACTAGATACACAATATTTATGTGGCCCTCTTAATATCACATTTCCGTGGCAAGTTTTTCCATTGTGCGTCATTCAGTCATGTTGGGACAATTTGTTAAATAATGTAGAGGCTCTTCATCATGGAACAACATTTGAGGTGATTTACAGTTCCATCTTTTAGCAGCACACCTGTAAATCCCTATGAATAATGCTAACCCCTATTAAGGAGACATCAGGATGCTTCCAGACAGAGGGAATTAATGGGGAGGCAGTTGTGGATGGTCTTGGGTAAAAGCACTGCCAGTTTGGGTTGTTCCAATACACAGACCTGCACAGTGCACAGCCAGGCCCGAAGGGGAAGTTGTGGGATGTCCAATCAGGTTGTGGAATGGCAGAGTTTGGAAGGCATTTAGGAGCAGGCTGGTGTCCAGAGATCGGTGGCATTCCAGGCTTAAGTACTTTTGTTTCTCTTGAGGCTCTAATGGAATTTTTACAGGTCAGGTGTTTGCAGCAAAGTTTAATTTGAAAGAGCTCCTCATCTTTATTTCTCATCTGTATCAAGTCTTCATTCAGCAGCAAGGATAAAATGAAGGCTATGAAGCATTGGAATTGTGGAGACAGAGGGGAGACTGAATGAAGGTGAAGAAGATAAAAAATTAGTCTAAGGAAAAGTGGGGAAGAAACTGAAGTGGGAAAAGGATACGGCAGGCTCAGAAATCTCATATTTACTGCAATTTGTATTTGTGTGTCACCCCAAAGCCTTTCTGCTGGGGAGTGAGATTCTGACTTAGTTCTGCTCTGAATATCCACCTACCTGAAAATGATTTCTTTCTTTCTAATGATGCAATGCTGTATGTGGAAAATGGTGAGTAAAGAGGATCAAGCTCCTAACCAAGGAGTGCCCATGGCAAACCAGACCAGATCATAGAAAGTATTTACCCCAGATGAGTGATCATCACGCAGGGAGGCAAAAAGCCATCTGAAGATGGCAGGACCACTTTAAACTAGGAAATAAACCTTTTCAGCTCACAGCACTGTTACAAACACTTGCGTTTCAAAGGTGTTGAAGATGATTTCCAGGTAGAAATTCAAAAGGTCCCAGTACAGAGATCGGGAAGAAAAGGTGTGATGACCCATAATTTGGGGCTGCCACGTGCAGATTTTCACTTCAGCTTGCAATACCTGTGAGGACATTGAAGCCTTTGCTTCAGAAGGCAAGAGCTGACCTGTCCTTCTGTTACAGGAGAGCTGTCACAGGAAGGAGCTTTAGCACACACCTGGAACAGTCTTTAAAGGCTCAGAAACCAGAGGAAAAAGTAAAAGAGATTCCTCTTGTCTTCCTTGAACACAGCTCTGACCTACACCTGAGATGAGACTGAACCAAACTCACTCTATCACTCTATTTTAGAGGTGGAAAAGCCTTTTCCTGGTTCACTTATTCAACACCATGACAGGCTCATGAGTCTGGGTTTAGTTCCACAGACTCTTGCAGCTGATGAAGACCACTATATATTTCCAGCACCTTTTTCCTTTGAAAAAATAGTTAACTTCAGTCTCACAGTCCTGAAGATATTTCATTCTTGTCTGATATTAAGAAACGTACAACAGGGACTGCAGAAATGAATCACAGCATCTGATGGTGAGATTAAACCCAGCAGCTTTCAAGGGAAAGTGCACTGTCTCACTGATGGAAATACCCCAGCTCCCTACAGTGGGATGTGGGAGAAACAGAGTGAGGTGACTAAGGCAAGCACACTTCTTGCAAATATATTAGTTTAGTTTTTTTAATCTTTTACTTTCCTCATCTTTACAGCTTGTTTTTTTATTTACTTTGTATAAACTACCAAGTTTTGTGGCACAGATAGTTTCAGAAAGTAAACTTCCAGGCAGATTCCACTATCCTGAATTTTCTAGTCAGGAAGAAGGAGAGAAAACCCCTAGAACATGACTTATATGAGTGATGCCACCCAGGAACACTGATTAAACATCACCTGCTCCGAGGTGGTTTGGTGTGTGTGTGTGTGGAAGTGCAGTTTCCAGCAGGTGTTTATCTGCTTCGGCCAAAAGCACAGCAGAACCTGAATGTGTCAGTGATGTTGCTCTCCCAGAACAGAGGCTTGTAGAGGCAAAGTAAAAGCAAAAGCCCTAATTCATCAAAATTTTCTAATATCGCAGAGCTCCTCTGGGAGTATCAGGGCTCAGCAGATGTGAAAGCTCATTGCAATTCAGAATGTAAAAGTTAAAGGGGTTGCTGTGAGAGAAAAGCAACGAGGAGGTAGGAAGCATGTAATCCTGAACTTCCCTTATCATGAACAGATTTTGGGTTAATTTGTATTGCCAGCTTGGCATGAGCCCGGTTTGCCCAGAAAGCAGCCAGCAATGCTAAGGAAGCCTTTTTCCTGGTACTTGTGTGGAAAGGGAGAGTGTCTAATTTCCTCAGCCGAGCAATGCTGAGGAGCCGGGAGGCAGACAACTCTTATGAAAGCAAACAGCAGAAAATAACAGTGACCACCAGGCTTCAGGGAGGGCTCTTTGAAGATGTTTTTAAAGGCACTGCTGTGGTTAAGTCCAGATTTAAGTCACTACAATTGCAAACTGTGAACTTGTGGCCAGATGGGACAATGCTTTCTGACAGTCTGGGAAGACCAGGAGCAATGCTGTCAGGGATAGAACAGCTCCGTGCAGGAGGCAGCAGCCTTTCAAAGCTGAAGTGCCCCTGTGTACGGATAAGTAC
Source organism: Platysteira castanea (assembly GCA_013397175.1). Lineage (NCBI taxonomy): Eukaryota > Metazoa > Chordata > Aves > Passeriformes > Platysteira > Platysteira castanea. Next base: position 17,543 of record VYXC01002729.1, read on the forward strand.
GTCCCAAATCAGGGGCTGGAGGTACCAGTTACAAAAGCTGCCTCCCAGACACAAGGGGTACCTCTGATTCATCTGTCTGGTGTTGGAGATCTCAGTCCTAGCTGAGTTTGGAGCTGAGTGGGAGCCAGGAGCTACTGCCACTCCCAGACACACTCCTCTTACGATGCTCAAGTTCCCAGTCCCTGGCTCGTCCATGTGCTACTGAAAATCTGTTGTCCACTGGTTTTCTGTGCCACGTGTCCCATGCTGCAGGAGATCAAACTGCACAACTGAGCTGGAGAATGAGCAGCTGCTGGGACTACTTGAGACTTGCCCCCCCTGGGATCCTCCTCAGCTCCTGGAGACTCCAGGCTTGTGTCAAAAGAAGACTCACATGTGGAAATACCCATTAACAGGAGTTATCCTCAAAGACAGCACATACATTCTATCTACTTGTAAGCATTTGTGTGTCAAACACAGAGGTATTATGAAGTTACGTTGTCAAACAAGACACAGGTTTGTTAAAAAAAAAAAAGAAGAACAAGGTCCTCATTCTCTCCTTTGTAGGAGCTGTGTTCAGAAATACCTGCCTGAATCTCAGGACAAAGTCCCTGATGTACACCACTTCTAAGGGCTGAGGAGTTCTCACCTCATGTGTAACAGCTGAACCTCACAGAACTACTCAAGACTTTAACCTATTTCTTGCATTTTTACATGTATATTATTGCTTCTTCCAGTTACAATCTACTTTTCCTAGCAGGAAACTAACGTGTAGCTTTAGTAATACCTATCATCAATCTTATTTATTCCATCTATTTCCAAGTAATTATATATAGAGTATTTCTTAGTCTATATTCGGATGGCCTATTTAGAGATGAATGGATTCCTTCCAGAATGGCAATGACCTTTCTGTGACTCAAACATTAATTTTCCAAATGGCATCACAGGTGAAATACCTTATACATCATCATAATTAACAAGATATACCCTATTAACTCAGAATAGAAACATGCTTTTCATAATTATAAACAGAATCCTTTCTGAGATACAACCTTCCTCTCTGCTACGAATTGTTAGTCAATACCACTGGGTACATCCACAGTGATACCTACTAAAACCTCACTCAAAAGGCAACTCAATTGTCAGCCTAACATATCCTGGGCACCCACAAAACGTAGATTTTAGAGACATTACACTTCAGAACTTCAGAGATTTGTCTGCTATAATATGTTTGACAAGTCTCTAGTTTGAAATGCACAACTGGCATTATAAGCTAAATTGATCTGCCTGCTTTCCTAACTTCGTTCAAGTCAACTCTGCCTGTGATTTCTCAGAGCACAGAGAAACTTGCAAACTACAAGTCATACTCTCTCATGAGTCCTCCTAAATTAAGTGTCAGGGGATCAGGTGCTTTCCGGTAAAACTTGGAGGAAGGATTGCAAAGACAAAGAACGAGGCAGGGTGGAGAATAACTGTGTTCCATAAGAGGAGCTCCTTAAATTAAAGCACCTCTGACGTAAAGAGACAAAGGACAGAAGTTCCATTACACCCATGGGAGCTCTGATCCCTGCAGATACTATGAGCAGGACTGTGTCTGAGAAGAGATCAGCAAAGGGAAGTGATGTTGGGAGAGCACTGGTGATTCAGAGAGCAGTGATTTGTCTTCTGCAGTGGCACTGGGTCGATCCCTCAGCCCAGTACAGTGGGCACTGTGCTTTCAGCTGGAGCGTGGCAGGTGTTACACTGAGGCTGCCCTGACCCGTGCAGCTCCGACGGCTTCTAACAGCTGAGGGGTTTATTCCAGGATCCTGTCCCAACAGTAACGTATGGAACAACGTCCTGCCTAACCTCCTGGCCCCAGTAATTTGAAGAGGGAAGCAGAACCTTCATTTTCCCACTGAAGAAGTCTGCAAGGGGCAGAAGAACACCTGCATTCTGCCAGACTGAGAGTTACTCATCAGACAAATTGCTGCTGGGATGGGAGACAGGTATATTTAGATCCATAAACATAATCTGCTCCCAAAGCTTCCTGACTTTGAAGAACAGAGCTCACATTTACATTGCTATAAGATGATAAATTTCTCCTTATTTTTATTAAAACCTGTATGATTAAAAAGTGTTAAAAAGTATGGGAGAGTTAATTGTTGCCCTGGTTTTTGCTAAAGCCTTCTGGTTTTAACCTTGGAGTCAGATTCTTTCACACAGTTCCTGTAAATAATAGCCAATGTTTACTTAACGGTATTTTCTGGTTTTCATTCCTTTTGTGATATGAGAACTTTGATGAGCACCTTTCTTCTCCAGTGGGATTGAGAAGGAAGTGACATGCTCTCCAATCCCTTGTGCAGTTGGGACGTGTATAAGAATGAGATAATGTAAACAATAAAGGTCATTTTTTTTCCTCCTTTCTGCTGAACCTGGCAAGTGTGAGAGCATCTTTATTGTGTCTTCCCAGACACAGTTAATGCTCGAGGGGATTAATTCATGACCATTTTTCACAAGCATACTGTTGTGTTGCACTAGCATACCAGAGTTATCATGTAGTAACGAGTGCAGATTGGCAAAAAATAGTGGAAGTCATGGATGCTGTTTAACATAACTACACAATAACTTTTGAGACACATAAACAGAATGTTCAGTTCCTGCAGAAATGTACATGGGATTAAAGGCCCTTAAGAGTTTAGAAACTTGCCCTCGACAAATAGATAATTGTCTCTTCTAGAATATTAGCACGGTTTATGGTATGTACTTTTTTTTTTTTAACTACAAAGGCCAAATTCAAACATGTCATTTCTTTCAACAATATTTTGATAAAAGAAATTCAAAATATTTAAAATTAGCAGTCATGCCATACTTACAAAAATTAGAAGAGCTTGTAGGTTAACAGGATTTTAAGATATTATTTGCCAAATTGTGCTGGTTTTACAATGTTTTTCTTATTTCATATCAATACTGTTAAAATATAAGGGGGAAACTTAAGGGGTAAGTAATACAGATATTGTTTATATTTAATTTGTAGTCCTGTTTCTCTTTCTGTTTTCCATAAAATGTTTACCTCTTTTTAACACCCAGTAAAGAGATTTGTTGCCTATGTGTGTGCATAATTGCATGTGGGAATATTTCTATACAACTTTTCAGCCTCACAAAAGCCTTCTAAATTAACATTGTTGTAATAGGCATGGTGTTCAGACAATAAGGACCTGTAAACAAAAGAATAAAATAATTGAGCTATTTGTATTTAAATTGCATGTACACAGCATTTTGGATCAAAAATAGTCTAATAAGAGCTGGTTAATGATACATTTTTACCATTCTTTAACAGGGACAAACCCTATTGCCAGATGTCAACCAATACTCAGATTACAATCCTGAAGAAAACTGTGGCTTGAGTTATTACTATGGCAAAAGCTAATGCTTGCTCAAACACCACCATAAAACCTGATTATAGGTCTAATGGACCTCGCTACAAACTCTGAATCTGGAAACCTCCATTTAAAGAAAGAAATGGTTGGCTATTGGGAGTGATAAATCTTTGTTTGTTTAGTTTAAAAGAAGGGGTTTTCTAACATGTGAAATTATGAATCATCAGTTTTCCTAAATAAAAGTCAAAGGTTCCAAATCCTGTTTTTATGTGTGTTTTGCAAAGTGGTAGCTGCCATCTTCTCTCCTCTAACTCAGGCCAACAGTGATGGCAGCAGGCTCTGAGTCCTCCGAGGGCTGTGAAGACCACAGATGTCAGTGGGTCCTATGGGGAACCCACTGTCAGGAGTTTCATCAGCTCAAAATGGAACACAATTCTCTACACAGGGTCCAAAATCAGTGCTTCAGATTATTTACCAGAAAGAATCAAAGCAGAATTTTAGTTTACCCGACAGTGGGAAGCAGAGAGTCACAGAATGAGTCAGACTGGGAGGGACTACAGTGAATCATCTGGTCCCACCTTCAGGCAGGGTTATCCCACACTACACGGCACTAGATTGCATCCAGATGGATTTCAAACAAACCTAGTTGTGTTTTGAGTCCAGCCTGTGCTATAGATTGGATCAAAATTGCACCATAGTGTGCCACCCAGGCTGGATCGATTCTATTTCAGCTGCAGCTGAACCCCAACCATCACACACATGCTAAAATCACTGGTAGCTCTATGAGTAAGTTATTCTGAAAGGGACCATAATCTGGGATTTAAAGAAAACTCTCCAGACACATTTGGAATCTGATCTTTCAAGGCATTGAGCATCTTGAATTCCCATTCATGTTTAATATCTTAACAGGAGAATCTTGACACTTTGGAAGACATTAGCCAATGGGGGCACAAAGTACAAACTTTCTATTCTACTACTCTTTGTTTTTTTAAAAATTTATTTCAATGACATGCTTTTTTTGATAATAGCATTTTAATGACAAAATCCTTGCTGAAATTCCTACTTTGTTGTACGTCTCTTCAAGGATCTTCCTGCACTCATTATACATCAGCTTCTTTGTCAGTAAGCAGGCACCCTCTAGAACAAAAAACAGCAAATATAAAAATTTTTAAATGTCAGAAGTTTATGTATATACATCGATATCTACATATTTTACATTTGGGGTTGGCATCTGATTAATCAGATTTGTTTCTGTCTCAAAGGCTTATTTCTGTAAATTAAAAGTAATTACACGATCAAAGGCAATTAAATTCTAAAACTGGGAATATGTGTAAAAAAACCGAGGGAAGTCTGAATTCATTCATTTATGAGCAGCAAAAATATAATTATTTAGACATAGTAAGACAGAGATGATGTGTAATTGCCTGTCAAAATCAGGTTAAGTATTGATAGCAATGACATTTTGTAAAAATCAGCGTACTGATATAAAGACTGCAGATTAAGAGCAAATACTGTACCAGGAAGATCTAGAACTGGTGTCTTGGACAGGGGCTCACAGAGGCTTTGAGGCACTTGTTTCTTTATCAGGTTCTGTTATTAAAAAAAAAAAAAAAAGGGGCATTATTGTTTTAGACTTACAACACTTTTAATGGTTAAAAGGCCTAAACAGTTTAATTGAAAAACACATCATACAGTAAAAAGTCACAAGAAAAGGAAATCTAAAAAACACCGAGGTGAGTCACAGAAGACATAATCCTGGAAATTCAGAACTGACAGGGATTTCTGCTCTCAATTCCTGCACTTCTGCTCAGCAGGACAGGTCTGGGTGGGACCAGCTGGGGAGCCAACAAAGGAGATGCATTTGGGAGAAGATGATGAAAAAGACAGCACTGAAAGATGGTGGGCAAGAGGAACACTATGCAGGGGAGGCAGTGAGCAGTGCAGGAAGCAAGAGAAGGCTGCCACCTCTCAGTGGGGTCTTCCCCACGGGATGTGATCCAAAGAACAGGTGGCTGGGAGGCCATGGCTTGACTCTGCAGTTCTTGACAGCCACAGAGTTAATTTGCTCCAGTGATGCTCAGCCTCATTCCTTCCTCACTCCATTTCCACACCAATCTCTCACTTCCTGGCTGCACTTCATGCTCCGTTCCCAGGCACTCTCCAGCAACACACCTCCCTCTGCTTCATTCCAACCACACCATCCCTGGGGCATTGTTCCTTATTTTGGGAACTACTGATCTGCTTCACCTCCTCAAATGAAGGAAGCACACATATCTAGTCCACCCCTGACATCTATTCTCCAAGGCCTCTGGTGAAGGCTCTTTCACAACATCCCTAATCTCTCTGTTTCAGTGCTTCACAGCCTTATCGCTCGGTTTCTTCCCTAATACTTAAGATAAATATTTATTGCAAATTAAACTGATTTTTCTCTTGTTCTACCTTTTGCAGACACGAAGAGCAATGGAACATTGAATAACTCCTTATAGCTTGAGAGACTATTTTCCTCTCTCTAATCTTCTCTTTTGGAGGCTAAGCAAACACAGTTTCTTCAATATTTGAAAGGAACTCATGTTTTCTTGACTGGATCCTCCTCCTCAGTTTGTCACCACCTCTTTATACCGTGATGCCTAAAACTGGACTTTGTCTTTCAGTTGCAGCCATACCAGTGGTGCTTGTATAGCATCACAATTTAATTCATGGCCAAAAGAAATCATCCAGTTCTGGTTGGCATGAAAAATAACGTTCAAGGCAGTGTCCCTGCTGGTGCATTGTTTGGAACAGATTAAAACTACTGGACCACTCAAGACTCAATAAAATTTATGTTGTCATATCATAGGCTCTTATTAAGTGTAATTGCTAACTAGGACTTTATCTATAGTTGTATGCAAGGATAAGTAAATCTATGAGGAATAGCTGAGAATTAGCATTCTCATATAAAGCCTCATTTTGTGTGAGGGCACTGTGTGTGTTAGTGGTTTACCCTGTATTTTACAATGTAGTTATTCCAGGTGACATGTTCTGAAACCAGGCCCAAAGTAAATAAATGGGAATTCCTTTCCTAGCAGACCATGTCTAAATGAAAAAAATCTAATAAAACCTGCACGGCCCAGTTTGGTTTAGGAACCCAGCCAGTGGGAAGCAGCCCAGAGCCCCAGGCAGTCCAGAAGTGCTCACAGGGGTCAGAACTACCTTGTGCCACCCCAGCTTTACACCAGCGCAGTGTTATTGCTCTTTCCAGGGGATGCACTTTGGTGAAAATTGGTGCAAAGTTGGTGACTCAAGCCCAAAATGTGTCTGGGTACATTAACATCTGTATTTGCAAGCAAACACACAGAAAAGCGTGTCTCTGACAGCTACATACACCGACACATGCAAGGGACGGTGGGGATGTGCACGTGACAGATGGGGGGGAGTTGGAGCAGAAATTGCTTTTCCTGTGCACCTTTTGGCCTTTCGCCTTCACACTTGGACACCAAGCTATTAGTGGCTGATTAACAGTTCTGCCCTCCCAGCACATATTAAGCACATCAAGGATAACTGATGGAATACTGAGCCATAAATGTTTTCTTGGCATTTGTTTGGCCTATGCTATTTAGAAACAATAAAAGCATCTCATATTCATAATGATAATACATATATACCACCACAGATCACACCATCAGGCTTCCTCCTTCCATCTTATTGTGCAAAATGTGGAGATAACATTAATATGTATTAATAGAATGTAAATATAATTAATCATAATAGGATGTTCCTGACAGACTATCACTGCTGTTGATAAAATATAATTAAAGTTGTCTGGTTGGATTTTCAGTGCAGCTAGAATTGGCATCCCTATTCCTTCTGTTTCTGTGTGTCTATCTACAGAATGTTACACTTCTAGAAACCTCATTACTTCATTATGTTTCTGGGAGAAAAGAGTGCAGGTCTGCAAGTCCTTTACATGATATGATTAGTGGAAAGTCATACGGAAAAATAAAGGCCACACCAACAAAGACTGAAGCTACAACTAACTCCAGAGAGGACAGGAATTTTAGGCACCATTCTCTCAAGAGATTACAAAGAAAATGAAACAGACACCTGTGTTCCTCAGACTGCATGCCCAAGTGATGGGAAAGCATTCAAGTCCAAGTTTTGCATTATTCAAAGACTGCTGAACTTTATTAAACAAGAATTCCACTGAAAACTCCATGAAGTGATGAAGTCATAAGAGGACTATTGTTTTGGGCTGGTGAAACTGCTTTGAAAAAAAAAAGGAAAAATTTGGAGGAGTTGACAAAAGTAAGAATGAGAGTAGCCCACAGGAGGTGACCCAGAAACCATTTTTCACTGTGTTTTCCAATAAAAGAATGAGGAAAGGTCTACTGGAGGGAGGAGGTGGTGGGCTTCAATACAAAGCAAGGGCAGCCTCGTGCACAGCCTCCTCCTCACTGGAACTCCCTGCTGCAGGATGCTGAGGATGCAGTAGTTTTCTGCGGGCTCAAGAAGTGACATGGCAAAAAAATAGGGGGCAAGTCCATAGCCTCTCCTTCTCCTCCACTATAGCTCACCTGCTTAAGCACCATCCTACAACACATCACCTCAAACAAGATATGGAAACAGTGCTGTTCTCACATGGATTCAGGTGCACGTACACAAACAAGGCCCCATTTGCAACTCCTCCTAATGAGACTGAACTCTGACTATAGTGTATATACAAAATAGTAATACCTGTCCACATAGCATTGTCATCACATCTGTTTTCCTTTAACAGAATTAATTCCACATATTCAAATCTGCCATTAGCCAATACCGCATTTTTCGTCCCAAAAAGGAGAGAAAGCGAGCCTATCTCGATGTATTACCCTGTTGGTGTAATGCAGCTAATGAGATATAACCCATTATTGTATTTTGAAATTTACTTGCATCTTTAAAGGTCATGCAGCTGTTTTGAGTTATATAATCTGAAGAATGGTGCAATGGCATAGATGGCATAGGAATAGAGACAGAGCAGAAAATAATGTGACTGCCAACAACATACTCATCTCACACTTGTAGATGATCTTCCTATGTATTTTTCTGTCTTGAGAAATGAAAATTGATGCATTGCCTTTTTAATAGCAGGTTGGGCCTACCTGTTTAACCATGTATTCTGACTTGGTTCACTTGGAATGGAGGTAGTTGTACTTGGAGGTTTTATGAATATAAAGATTAATGAATTTCTACAATTTGGGCATGCAAAGCATTTTTATCAGGCATATTCCATTTAGAATAAGCAGTAAACCATATATAAGGGTTGTGTCAAAGTTTACTGAATAGGGCCCTTGGTAGCTAATGTAACATTTCTCCAACAAATCAAAGGTATTGTTCTATGCTCACATGAATATACAGTAGCCATTACCTTAAATTTAAAACTCACTGTGAGCAGCAAACACACTGTGGGGATATGAAGGCCATATTGTATCAGTGGAGTCTGCAGAGATTTTCTTCATATGGCTTTGCCTGGTTGAAATATATGCTGCAGTTGAAAGCTAAAGGGATTACTTTTGAATAGTCATCACAAAGGTTGATTATATTCGTATATCATTTAGCTGGACCCTGCAGGCTATTATTCCATTAGCTGTGCTGGCCCTGCACTGTCAAAAAGTTGATCGTATAATGGAAAAAGGGTCTGTGGTATGTTAAGGTATGTGGAGTAACTTGAAGCAGTAATCTTTTAAGAGCAGTACAGCTCTGTACTTGAAGGTAGATTGCATTTAGAATAAATACCCGCAAAATGGAATAAGTACAATAAACCTACCTCTGTTTCCTATTTTTCCTTCTTCAAATAGGCTGTATGTAATTTAAGTAAGTTAATTGCACCAGGTAAGATATTGGCTATGGAGTATTTTTCCATGCTCACAGCCAAAGAACTACACCTCAAAATAGCTGCGTCTTTACATGAAACTCTCATGGAAACGATGTTTCTGGTGAAATAGGTTTGCTGATTATGCTTCCCTTGCACATGCAAACACACAGACATTTTCTTTCACTGCTTAATAAAATGGATCTTCAGACGGTTCCATTATGTGGATGCCTTAATATTATTTTATGCTAAAACATGGACAGCACATTAGATTGAAAGCATCTGACTGTTCCAGGAGGCAGAGTAATCATGGACTATCCCTAGATAGCAAATGCTCCCATTGGGGAAACAATGCCAGCAACACAGGCTAATGAATCACAGCAGTTATTAATCATGGGCATTTGGAAAAGCCACACATAACAGAGATGGACTCTCAAGATTAGGAAGGTTAGAAGGTGGGACCAAGAAAAAGACAGAAGATCATCCAGGAGCATTTTAGAATAAGTTTATGGATGAGTATTTGCTTCAGTACAGTTGTGCCCATGCTTGCCTCTGTCTTTCTAAGCAGGCAGAGAAAGAGAAACAATTTAGGCGGCTCGGCTCTCTCAGCTTTCAGATCCTTGAAGGACAATTTGGCAAAAATAAATAAATAATAAACACACACTTACAAGACCCTTAGGGCTTATGGCCTAGTTGGAAGTGAGACAGTGCTTCTTTTATTAGACAAAGTTGTTTAATTTAGATTGTAAAAGCAAGAGTTGGCTCTCTTTCAGTACACTGTATATATTATTCAGGGCAATGAATGAGTCTTTATGAGTAGAAATGGGAGCCTTTAATGAACTACAGCAAGCACTTGAGCAGGTAGGTTTCTCTGAATAAAGGCTTCACAGATGGGTAAGTTTATGAATGAGAAGCAGAATTTATTTCATAGGCTTTTCAAGAGCCTTACTCAGACTACGGCACTATAAGGAAAGTGCAAAGTTTTTCTGGTTTGGGTGAGAAAACCTAATGGGAATATGAATTCTTCCCTGAGTAATAACTTGCATTGTTTACTTATTCATATTCAACAGTTCTCAGACAAATTAATCCTCTCTTACATAGTTTGGGCATGTTCCAGACATTTGTACAACAATGGAAATCTCTTATACACTCATCTGTGACTTGTTTTGCACAAACTATTTGTTGAATACCAATTTTAAATAACAGCTCTATCAGGTCAAATTGTTGACTGTAGAGAGAAAAGCAGGGATTTTTCTCAAGGCCAAAATATGACACTGTGTCTCTTGTGTATCTGGAAGTTAGAGATCCCAAAAATTCTACACAAATATTGGTGACACAGGAACATCAGCTTTGGAACATAATCATCAAGAGCATCACTTCAAACATGAAGAAACCTAAACAAAATAGCTGCCAGTTTTTAGCTTATAGTTTACTGTCACCAAATTCTACATTAAATCCAAACTACTAGCTTAAAATTTCAATACAGCATCTTGTCTGTAGCTCTACTCTGAGTATTTGCCATTCAGTGTCTTGAAACGTTCTCAGTCAAAGGCAAAGTTTTCCAGCAACACAAAGCAGGTGAGCATCTGCCCAGCTGGTTAATCAATTCCCAAATGGCCTAGAGAAGGATTGCTTTTCTTTCAGCCCCCATCCAGGTGCAGAATGAAGATCACACCTGGAACCTAATTGCTGTCTCTTAAAGACAGGACAAGGCCTGGGGGCACCTGCTGAGGAAGTAAACTTCTGAGTAAAGGGTGTTTGCTTGCTCTTGTGGTAGGAGCCAAACTTGCCCGTGGCTGCCCCAAGAAGCTGGTGAGGAGAAAACACGCAAGGAGTATAAAACCACTTCTGTTACCTCTACATCTGCCAAGAGCCATCACCAAAGATTGAGCCCAAGATCTACTCAGAAATCTGTATGAAAGGAAACCCTTACCTTGCTCACAGTGGAGATATTCCTATAGACATTTACAGAAATGTGTCTCTCTCAATGATATATGCATTGAAGTTTTAACACATATCTTTAGAGTTATGAATGAAACCTATTCTCATTGCAAAGGGCAAAGAAGCAGTAAGTGGGCTGATGTTTCTGACAACATACTGATCATAACAGAAGCAACATATTTGTTCCTAATTTTGTGTGCACAATTATCATGGCTACTTCACTTTAAAACAAAGCAAAGCCAGGTATATTGGGTGTTCAGTAAATAATTACAGTACAGCAGCTGTGAAAACACAGATTTCAGGCATAATGTCAGTTCTGACACCAATTCATGCCAAAGCCACCACATGGAAAAATTCTTGCTGTCTTCCCCTAATTCACTACAGTCCTTGTACTGTAAATTTAAATACTCTGCTGGAGAACCTACTTTTTGCCTTAACTGTGCAACCTTCTATTATGACTAAACATAAACCTTTACCCTTTACTCATACAGACATAGTTCATTTTGTCTGTTAAGTACTTGGTATAAAGGCACAATTAAAACATGCAAGACAGCATAGCAGGACAGTATATACCTGTCTTTTGTGAACACCATCTTCTACCCATTGAGCAAAACACACCACTGAGCAGAAGAGCTCAGTACTAAATCACTGGCAGTGTGTAATATTTATTTCTGAATATGCAGCTTGATGTGTCTTCAAAGGACCTGACTGTCATGGAGTGCTTAGCACCCCTTTCTCTGAAATTCAGGTTCCTCAAAGGTGTCCCAGGGGAGGGAAAGCAGGGAAGCACAGATTACTTAAACATGTCCTCTTGCTTAATGGTATGCCATCATTATACTGAGGTTCAAATACAGTATCAGGCTGCTCTGACTAAAAGTATCTCTGATTTTAGTTCTTTTTGCTTTATCTCTGTATTTTGACATGAGCGTCCTGTGTAATTTTGTTGAGAGTTTCTTGTTCTGCAGATCTCATTCTTTATGTTCCGCTTTGGCTCTGCTGTTTTCTGGCCTCCAAAGGTTTACCTACTCTTCTATAATTACATATGTAAGAGCACTTCTTCATGGCTGAGACTTTCAGCATCCCCAGTGACTACTCTGCCTGGTGGCTTGCAAACTGTTTGTCATCTGAGGTCTCTATAATGTAGGCTTTTTTGGCCTGGGAAGCGGTCTTCCAAGAGCTTAGCCAAAGGTATCATCTGGGTACAGCAGCAGAAGTCAGCGAAGCAGAGAAAATCCAGCAATGCATCTGCTAACAACAAAAATAGGGAATGCCATGGAGATTTTTTTCTCCTTAGCTGACTTTAGCTTTACATCTTCTAAGGCACCTTAGGCATGCGTGTATCCTCTCTGGCTAAGGAGATATAGGGAAATGTCTGGAAGATTATGTCCTTTAAAAAGAAGGTATGGAATCCCTTACGGAAGTATCAACTTTCTTGTGACTGAACTTGTCTGGGGAGAATATTGTTCCCCTCGAAGACTGATACAAAGTGCTCCAACTTATCTTTTAAAAATAACCAACAAAAATAGGTGCTGGAAATAAAGGTCCTGGTTTATACAGGGTCCTTGCATTCACGTGTGGTGACCCGGGTGTGCTATGGGAGATACCTCTCCCATGTGCACTTTGGAGAAGCTTCTTTGTCTCAGCTTTCCTTGCTGACTTTACCAACAGATTGACATTATAGAATCAGAGATCAGACCTAGTTCTCCTCACCAGGCATTGGGAACAATATTTTGCTGGTCACAGCTCCACAGGGCATTTAGTTTCTCCCTCCTAGTTTTTGAATTTATGGCCATGTTCTTCCAGACAACATGTGACAGCTTGAAAGGCCACGACTTGTCTTTACAGATAAGTAGGGAGCTCCAACTGTCACGCCAGTCACCCACTTCTTTTGATGAGAAATAGATTCGCATGAAAAAAAGATTACACTGAAAAATGGAAATGGATTTTCTGTTTTATTAGCAGTAGCACAAGACTTGTGAGCTACTTTAGAAAGTTACAGAACTACAGAGACTTTTAAGAAAAAGCCAGCAGAAGCTAGAATTTAAAAATAAATGCTCTGGCTAGTCTGGGCCCAATTCTCAAGTGATGCAGCCAATGCAGCTTCACTGAAGTTAGCATGGTTATGTCAGCTTTGCCAAATTGTTTCAAAACAGATCTTTTTAGAAAACATTTGACTTCAGAAATTTTAAATTCACTTTGAATTATGCCATACCAGTCACATTATTTTGCTCTAGGAACAGCAGAGATTAGAAGCATGCCCCAGGCAAGCAAATGTCTTCATGAAGTAAAAGATGTCACCCACTCCTCAACCACAGTGATGAGAGGCACCAGCAGGCACTCCCAGTGTCCAGACACTCAGTGGGGCTGAGGGGAGGCATGGACTTAGAGATGCAAGGGAGGGAGAGCAGCAATGGATGACCTGGTTTCTTTTGGACCTTTTCCATGACCACAGTGCAAGGGGAGAAAAGGAAACAGGGTTACTTGGGTGTTGCTGCTCAGTTCCGTCCCTCACAAAAGCGCCAGCGGACGTGCAGGAAGACACCAGCTGCTGCTGGTTTGAAATGCTTTCCTAAGATGAGATAAATCATGCAAAGCCACCAGCTGAGAAATAAGGAAGGAATTTTCCCCCAGGGCGCAAGTCCGATAGGGATTCTAGCACTTTTTTTTTTAATAAACTGTTCCCACAATCAAGGAAATCTGTTGTGAAATTATCTTGGGTTTGAAAATATCACAATTTCCCCAGATTCACAAAGTGAGTGGTGAACTTGAGATGGTTTCAGGTGTCTGAATCTATTACAGACCGGGGGACCCATTGACTGCGCCATCAATGCCCCTTCATGGGAGGATGTGAGAGTCTCTGGAAGCTGGATAAATTCCAAGCACTAGGTAGAAGACTTTGGGTACCAGTAATTTGATAATTTAACACCAGTCTGTACTCAGATGAATGTTTGGTGTTTTGACACCAGGTCTTCCTAATAAAAACAGCAACTATGGCTTAAAATCCATGCTGGGCTCTGTGTGTTCTGATCAAATCACAGTCCTACCTCATAGCAAAGCTCACAAGGTGTAATAGACAAAATTCCTTGCAATAGATTAGAATAAGACACCCCTGCTTGGGGGTTTTAGAGTCTCCAGGTCACAGGTGAGCCTGCCAGGCATGGCAGTGGGTAATAGCCCTGGGAAGGTTTACCTACCCCACTGCAAGTCTCCCCGGTGAACTGCTTGCTGTGGCTCTATTTAATTCTTAATCTCTGCATCTCTGTTTAATTCCTAGCTGCTTTAGAGACCTGTTGTAACACAGCAGTTAAAAAAAATATTCACATGTACTGCCAGGCCTCCCCAAAGAGCACTAACTTGACACGCAGGCCATGACAGCTGGGCTTGGACTACTAAGAAATCTAATCCAGGGTTTCCATCATCTCAGTTGTTGCCTTTCTTTCATTACAGTTTGACTCAGCCCCTAATGGATTCAGCTTTATAAAATCAGAAAAAGAGGAAAAGAAAGCAATTTATTCATGTTTCACTAGAGCTCACAGAAGACATGAATTTTCTCTAAAAATGCAAATTATTTTGTGCCACACAAGTGAGACTGGGCAGCTAAAGCTCTTAGAGGAAGGGTCTTTCCCAGGGCTAATGTTTTTATACCCAGTGATTGAATAAATCGATCCCTTTTTTATCACATCTCTTCTGCTCTCCTTTTTGTTCAGAAGAATGTAACCAAAGGTACCAAAGCACCCCTTTTAAATCTAAGAAAACTGATTATGCCTGTTAATTTTGTTTTTAATCCCAGACATATCAAAATAAACACCACAGGCATGCGTAGCAGAAATCAATATCTCTTAAGCATCAAGTTAGTAAAAACAAGGATTTAGTAAGAATCCAAGATGTAAAAGACTAATGTACAAACTAAGCCCTTATTTATGTAACGTGCCATTATACAAGCTCAATATAAACCTGAAAGAAACTATTTCAGAGGAGCAGAAATGGTCTACTTGCACTGCATCAAAAATGACCCCATAAGACCTCCTTTACTGAACTAGCCTGGATATTTAATGTGAAGATATGTTTTTAAAGGATTTCTTGTCTTATGTCCAGTCATTCTTGTTAATTCATGGGACAGAATACTGCAGATGTGCTTTTTTCTATGTTACATAGAGCAAAAATTACATTTAACAAGTGCAATGTTGGTCATAAAAAATAAATAAAAATAGACTCTTAAAAGCTGGGAAATCACAAAGTGAAGCTATCAGTCATTCTTATGGAGAAGGGTGAGGACAATGTGAAATAAAACTTGCACATCTATGAAGAGACATTCCTAATATGCCAGCACATGGCTGTTATTTCACATTCTCCATAGGTTGCTTTCATTGGCCCAGTATCTCTTCCTCTAGGGTAAGCTGCAGTGCACATTTGCACTAAATGCCCTTTCTAGTCACTGACTTAAATTTTAATAGTAATTAAATTAAGCATTTTGAACCTGCAAGTTTGTTTCCTTTAAAGAAGAGACAACAGTCAGTGTTTCTGTGCTTTCTACACGTGGGTAACAACTTTAAACAACATATTTGTTTAACAGTAGTGTTATTTGTTAATATAATTGTTTATTATGCAAATAAAATAACTTTCAGCTTCGTTTTCTAATACTGATTTGTGCAACTTATTCATATGCAAACTAATCAGACCATTATGAAGAGTACTTAGTTCTGTACGGTTCTACTTCTTTCTGAGTGCAGAGGATATAAGCCATACCACTTCAAAAAAAGGAATATTCTCTTCTACTTTTCTGCTGATGATAAAGATCTCTTTATCGTCTTGCATCCATCATTTGTACCATTCTTTCAAGAGTTGGTATAAGATGGCATTCAGAAAGAGGAATCACTCTGTCTTCTAGGACACTGTTAGTTTAGAGATCGCTAAATTCACCTATATCAAAAGTACAGACATCTCAAATACACATTTCCTTTATATATTTACATTCGAATTATTATTTGTAATGGCAAAGTAGCTTCACAATCAACAAGTATGTGAAAAGGCAAGTTTAGTATGAAATTTGTTGTCTGGTTTTATAGGAAATACATGTCACAGATAGAAACAGTTACAACTAGTTCCCCATGAGCTTTCAGGTAATGCTTTAAGAAACAAAGTATTTTGTTATAACTTCATCTGAAGTTTAATCACATACACAAATGATTTACAATTAAATAAAGACAATAGCTACTGGCATCTTAAAAGTAGTTTTAGTAGAGAAGTTTAAATTATGAAATGAGAGATGTGTTTCGAAGAGTTCCGGATCTGTTTATGGACAACTAAATTTAGTATGCTAATGAATGATTTTGTATATAATATGTTTGCTAAGGAGATACCTATTCACTAAAAGTAGGTGTAAACAAACAACCTAATATAAGCCAAACTACTGGTTCATGTCTGGACCTAATCCTGATTTTGCAAAACTCCCCAAGTCACTTTACTAACCACAGGGATATAATATCAACCAAAGTTTACATTTATACCTACATACTCTGACATATTGCTTTTTATAAAACAGGTCTTCACTATATACGGAAAGTAGATAGAAAAAACAGCAGTCTTAGGACACTGTGAAATAAAGGATTAAAAGTTAAGCTGTTAAAAAAATGACATGAATTTCTCGTAATTTTTTTTTGCAGACATTTAATAAATCATGACATTTTAATTCAAGCATACATCATACACTTGTGAGAAAATATGACTTGGCAAAAATGTGATATGCCAGCTTTGAAGACAATTTAGAGAAGCTCACACAACCTACCACAGAGCACACATGGCATCTTCTGAAATGTCCAAAACAAGTCAGGAAGCCTAGAACTTTTCTGGACTCCTTTACAAACTGAAGACCAGGCAAAAATGAACCACAAAGGATGACAAACTGATTTTATTTTTGTTTCTTTCAAATCCCTTCCCCTACTTTTCAGGCTACCAGGTAAAGCTTTCAGAAGATACAACTCTAACCTTCTTTGAGTGCTGATGCTTTCTGCTGTTTCACCACATTTATGCATTCCAAACTATTTTGGTCTCTCCCTTTCTCTCAAGTACCCAAAGCCTTCCAGGACACTTTCACTGAACTATTCCCTCCATTTGTTTCCCCAAAAAGGTTTGAATGTTCTTCCAATATCTAATGCAATGGTATTTGCCTAATTCTGCAGACAAGTGAAAGCAATACTCCTTGAATAAGCCTCTTTTTCCTCCCTCTCCCATTTCAATTAGCATGTTATCTCTAAATTCAAATAATGGTACTTTGCTCTCAAATCAGACTTCATCTCTGATCATTTAACCAGTACTGTGAGGAGAGAGGAAGGAGTGAAGTCCCTATCAGGAATGCATTGCAAGGAAAAGATGAAAGAAAATCCTGAAGGCAGCAAAAATGTGAAAAGAAGGATGAAGGAAAAAGGAGTGGAAATGGCCATGAACGACACAGCAATTTATTTTTTTTTCAAACAAATAAGACAATACAGGGAAAACCAGTAAGAGACTAAAAGTTTAGTAACCACATAATGCTATCTTCTGACACTGATTATTGGGGAAGTTTCCCCTGAACTTTTCAACATGCAAGAAGGAAGGTACAGATGCCTCTGTTTTACATATATATATATATATATAGCTCTGAATTAAAAGTGGAATCGGGGCCTCTGTAGGTTGACATGCCTGTCAGAAATTCCCCTGGATAGCCCAGGAGGATGTAGCTGTTTTGCAATCACTCTGTATCCTGCTCGTTTGCTGCTGACACAGAAAGCTGCTCTCTGCTACACCCCAGGAACATCACCGCGACACCCTCACTGCAGCTATGGACAGCTGGTGGCTCCCTGGCTTTAAAGTGAACTCTAATGTGAACTTTCATGGCACCAAGAAATCAGAGAGAATTTTCTAAAGTACAAAAGCTGGCAGTTTTTGGGGTAGGGGCATAAAAGTACAACTTAACCCAGTGCTTTATTTTATGATGACCACACAAAAATAACAGAGCGCTGATACCAGGTATTGTATCTCCAGAGATTGCATTGTTTTCCTATTTCTATTTGTGTCCCTAGGAAAGAAATAGTAGGAAAAAACATCATTACATATTTCTATTCCTTTTTCTTTTTTCTCCAGGGAAAACAAACACACACACACAAAGTTGAATGAGAACTCAAGGAATAAAAGATAACAGCATAAAGACAAAATGTATTCTTGGCATGGTGGTCACTACGGAAGACCTCCAGCAGAGTTCTACATCAGCATTTTTATTCTCTAGATGAGAGAGGAACAGATCCAAACTGAAACACTGTTAGAGTAGAATTAGAACAAACTGAGAAATCAATCAGGCAAGAAAGTACTACTTGCTCAAGAGGTTTAAAGGACAGGTACAAAGGTATTGCTTGAATTAGCCTCAGTACAAGAGTAACACGGAGTGCTAAACAAGACATCAATTAAAACCAAGAATGTGGCATGGGACGAGAGACCAGTAAAAATCTGACTTTCATACCAGGCAAATTAGCTACAACTCTAATAAAGGATATAATGATAGATAAGTAAATTAAAATGTTATCATGAGGAAAAGAAATCAAGATAGCTTTTGTAGCTGTCTCATGAGGTTATTTTCTTTTGAGGAATACAAGAGATCTGGATGACTATTACCAGGTTGATTAGATTCCCAGAATGCTTCAGGTACCTTCTCTGGATTAACAACTAGTTAAAGGTAGAAAATAAAGATAAGAATAGATGGCTTGATTTTCATTATGAAGAAACATCAGTAGTGAATTCAACAGGGATCTAAGGCAGAATTTGTACAGTAAACATTTAAAAAATCCCCAATGACTCAAAATGTTAATGAACAGCAAAGTGACAGAACCTACTTCTGACAAAAGAATTACACAGGGTAATCGAAATCAAAACTTTAAAGAACTTCAAAAAGAGTTTGTGACTGGGCAATAAAGCATCAGATAAAATTCATTGTTGATAAATGCAAATTAATTCATTTATGGAAAATGTCTTTTATGCACAGGGAGATTGGAAGCTTCAGCTAGATAGAAAGATGACTGATAGCAGGATATAAAGAGATTTTCATGAGTGCCATGAAGAAAAAGAGAGAGAAATGATAACTTACTTTCTTACAGGGCAAAAGTTGAGGGGCAGCAACTGAAGCTGCAGAACAACGGGCTAAGGCCAGATCCAAGGAAGCTGCATTTTAGCTGCCAAATTCAATGAGGTGCCTTGGCTGCCAGTTATGTAACAGAAATGCACTGGAGAAGTTCATGCACAAATACAGGAAAACCTATTAAATATAATGGGATCCAGATCCAACTTCTTCAGGAAGTCTCTAACTTGCAGATTGCTGGAGATATGGAGAGAATACCAGGCAGAAGTCTTGCTTCCAAAGTTCCTGTTCTTATTTTTCCCTAATCTATTAGCCACTGCTGGACAGACACCAGGCTAAACAGGCCTTTGATGCAGCTTACTACAGTCTTTCTTCCATGTATCATGTTAGTATTAGAAAAGCAAGATCTCTAATCATGGAGATTAGAGAAGGGTTAGCATAAAAAACCTATAGAGAAACTCTTCCAATTGTTCCATGTAGGAAACAAGAATTAAAGGACCCCTGCTAAACCCTACCAGGGGCTTCCATCACCCTCCCAATTTCATCTTTTTGGTGACTAAAACTCATTCTACTAAACTTGACATTTTCTGAACATTAACACCTACTTGACTTTCATTCAAAAGCTACTAACAAATGATGGCTTGCGAGTGCTGATCCCTCCAAGGTATCAAATGACTATTTTTTCTTGCAAGAATAACACCAATTCTGCCTGTGGTGCTAACATAAAGGCATTCAGACTGTTTTTCTATGGTTTTTAACAGAAATAGAACAAATCAGCATTGCCATGGAAAGACTGGACGCTACACTGTCACCTCCACACTTTACCCAAGAGCTGGATCTTGTCATATATACACTGAAACTGGGAGCACACTAGTGGTTATTAAAAATCCCAAGGCAAGCACTGATATTTACAAACAGGAGCACCATTTCCTAGAGCGAGAGAAGTTTGCAGGCTGGTCTTCAGCTTGCAGATCATCTGCAGCCGCCCTGTGGGAGGACAGTTTTTATAAATAAAATATTTGTGAACAGTGGTAGTTACAGCATTATTACAAAGTCCAAAAAAAGATATCAAAGGGCAGTGTTGCATGTGTTGAACAACAAGTCTGAATTTTTTTTTTCCCCTGACCAGCTGTATACTTCTATACTGTACCCAGAAAAACAGACTTTTTAAGGTAGTTTAAAACACAATGCAAGACACATTTTTTAAAAACTGGTGATACTACTTTTGGGTACACATAGAATTATTTTTACCTACACAATTAGCTATGGTTGTTACCATTTTTACATACTTTGCTAACATGTCTTGAGGTTTTTTCAAGTAACTCAGGAACTGCCTTGACTCCCCACTGATGTGGGACACACCTGATTCCTATGTTTGTATTCCTGAAGTGGAAATGACTTAGATGGGTACAGGCTTCATGTTTCCCCTGCTTAGAAAAACCATAACTTTAGGATTTGGGTTGCAATATGGCAGTGAAAAACCATCTTCCTCTGCTATGCTTTGTCATATTGAACAGACTCAGTTTACTGAAACTTGTGTTTGAATGAAATTGCTAAATAGTTATTGGATAACATGTTTATAATACATCTATCATTTACATTGAAAAAAAAAAGTGGGATAATGTTGCCCTAGTTTTTGTTAAGCCTTCTGTTTTTAACCTTGGAGTCAAATTCTTTCACACAGTTCATGTAAATAATAGCCAGTGTTTACTTAACGGTATTTTCTGTTTTTCATTCCTTTTGTGATATGAGAGCTTTGATGAGCACCTTTCTTCTCCAGTGGGATTGAGAAGGAAGTGACATGCTCTCCAATCCCTTGTGGAGTTGGGACGTGTACATGAATGTGAAGTTGTCAATAATAAACATTATTCCCTCCTTTCTGCTAAACCTGGCAAGTGTGAAAGCATCTTTATTGTGTCTTCCCAGACACAGGATAAACTAGAAATCTGCATGAATGTATGAAAAGAAGTTCATCAAAATACATCACTCAACCTGCAGAATATGATAGTATCTCAATATAACCTGCAGCAACACAGAGTATCTGCCAGACGCAGAGGCAGGAATACAACGTGATACACAATCTCAGTTCTTTGTAAACAGAACATTACACTGAGCTGATTGACGTGAAAGGCACAGGTGATCCCAGAGCACACTTTGGGATTCAATATCACTACCACACCTGTAGAACATTCAGCAAAACCTGGCAGGAGCTTTAATCCTTTAAAGTCTTGTTACTGCATCACTGTCCAGACTTTCAGGGATGTTATCAGTGGGACAAACACAAATATCTGTATTGATCATACTGTTTCTTCCTACAGAGTATCATTTGCTTCAATCAGAGTCTACAATGCAGTTGAGTCTCGATTTTGCACGACCACCAAACATAAGCATTACGAGTGGCAGTAATTTATGACAGAATTTTAGGGCAATCTCTGAGATTTTTATGGTAACACACCATGCAAGCTGGAGTTATTGAAAGACAATATTTTTGTTGGCAGGTTTGAGTCAGATTTCTCTGGAAATCTGAAAAAAAAAAAAAGAAAATCTGAAAAGAATCTCTGGGTTTCATAAAACTACTGGTACCAATATTTTAAAAAAAATTCTGATTTTCTTCTGATATACCAATGTAAAAGTGTTCCATTTGGTTCCTAACAGTTATTGTCCACAACTGACCATGACAGCATTGGTCACAGAAGACTTGGACATTAATCTTTTTAAATTATGTAATTTTATTTACTCATAAGAAATGCCTGCAAAGCCCACAAAAAGGAATCTCCAGCTGTTTTGGGGATGAATGTGTGTGTGACAAGCCCTGTGGCTTCAGTGGTGCATTTTTGTAAAACAGAGTCACTGCTCTCTCTGTCCTTCTAGTAATCACAAAATCTTCAGAACTAACCTTTCCAAGCAAGCTTCCACTGTGTATTTTGTTTCCTGCATATATTTCAGTGCTGAAATAGAAACCATACAGAACATTCCTGGATGATACTATCTGAGCTGGGTCAAAGATGTCTTGTATTGCTTTGTGTAGGGTGTAGGAGTTGGAGAAGACCTTAGCTAAACATCATCCCTAAAGAGTGTTGTTGTTGTTGTTGTTGTTGATTTTTTTTAGCAGACTGGTGCATGTTGTTCCCCTTTCACTTCTTCTATCTTTGGTGTAGTATAGTATACATAATTTAAATAACCAGGGAATCTCTCTGGGCTCAAAACCACCTGCTGGCTTATATTAGCTAATTAATGGTGATTTATCCAAGTTACTAATTTGACTGGAGCTGATTGCCTTTAGGAATTTTGAGAACGTTGTAAGAATTTTGATTATAATTATGCTTATTTGATGGGCAGTCTACTTAAAATACTTTAAAAAAAATTTGCCTGCCAGCTGATTTTTAACTGTGCCAAATGAATGACTCTGTGTTGTTTTCCTACTTGAGATCATGTGTTCAGGTAGTTTGCTTACTCTGATACTCAATTTCATCTTGGTCTGACTCCCTATCATTTTCTCTTTTCTATCAGGGGTTTATTTGCCTAGCTTTGAAACAATGACTGCTTGAAAAATAGTCCTGATCTTGAACCTGCGGAGCTTAATCATTTTCACAAAAACTAATATAGCAGATTCATTTTAGCCAAACTTCTCTGTCATGCTGACCTGATTCCCAGGGCCTGAAAGTGTGAATTTAATGGTGGTACAATGTCTGAGGTAAGAATATAATAGAAACCTCTCAGCAGTATATCTATTGGATCAGTGTAATTTCTTTTTTCTCTACTGGTCTCTCAAGGCAATCTAGTCTGCAGACAGCAAAGGAGACCAGCCTTCTCTTTTATTGTGATCCCAATGCTACTTATACTAAACAAAGAATCAAGTCCCATGATAAGGTAGGCAGTAGACATAAGCATATAATCCTAGAGGAAAATTTACTCTATTAAAAAACATATTCTTTTGCTGTGATTTCGAGAGGATGCTTGAGGTCTATCCTGAAGAACAGAAAACAAAGTTATTACAGCTTAGCTGTATTACTATTGCCTTTTAACATTAGGGATAAGGATATTTTTATCTTAATCATTTTCAGGTACTAAAAATGGGAATTATACACTACATTCTCTGCTGGTGGATACTTTTCCTTCCAGTACACATTTGTAGATGAAAATTTACCAGAGCTAAAATAGTTCCCCAAACTGAAACAACTGTTTCCAATGTAACTCAAGCATGATAAATTCTACTTCTGCTGGATTTACTGTCATAAAAATACTCTCATTGTGCAAGTTCCTTCCACAGAAACTTCTGTGATAAGGAAACCTAGGATATGATCCAGCAGAACTGTGCTCTCATAGCTTCTTCTTTATACAAAGCTTTCTGTCAAAGTCTTGTCTACTGCTGAAGAGGTGGAGGGAATAGTAGACAAGTTTCCTAAAAGCCTCAATTAATTTTATATGAGAAAGTATATGAAAAGCTATAATTTCTAGAAAGTGTCTTTAAAACTGGATTGCTCCATTTAAGCATTTAATTCCACATCCTTGAAATCTAAGAAGTGCAAGATAATGAAGAATGGTCCTGGAATAATACTGCTGTTCAGAATCTGAATCAACTGTAGTTGGATAACTTTGGACAGACACTTTTCTAACACACTCTTTCAAAACTTCCAAAATCACACACATTTCCTTCTCTCCCTAGGCTTCTTATAAATAAAGTGTGTATTTCCACTGGGAGTTCTGGGTAATCAGCATCTCAAACTGCTTTAAATATTTAGGTATGGTTTTCACTGCCTAATTATAAATAGCCAGTATTAAAGAGATATGACCTTGGGTTTCAGTGAGCTCTTTCCTTGAATAATGAAAGATTAAGAGAAGAATTAATGAATAGCTGTGCTTTTCTGTGATTATTTAAGAACAAGAGAAAAAGATGCATCAGAGAAAAAAGGTGAGTCAACATTTGCAAAGCAAATCAGTGGCAAGAAGTGGAATAAATTGCTATCTCATAATGCACGCCCTCCATGCCTTATCCTCTCCAGATATTACCCTCCATGTGCTTTTCTTGTAGTCTGAATCCTTCTTGTGGTGTCAAACGTTGCTTGCTATGAAAACCAGACTTTTGTCCAATTTGGGCTGCTCTTTATTGTTATGCTTTTCCTGTCTAAAGAGTGTTCAATGAAATAAAGCAGAGACATAGTAATTTTTTCACTGTTCATTTATTAAAAATTACCTTACTGTTAAGGAAATTGGAGACAAAGGACAGAGGTGTTACAGTTCACTTCTGCAGTTGAACTTGTTCAGCCAGATCACAGTAAAAGCTGCAAGGCTTTTGTTGTGTTCCACAGCAAAATAACTGCAGCTACTGTCAGTTTTTTCACACAAAAAACACACCTTTTTTGGCAGTGAAGACAAAGCCAACTCTCCCTCCAGTTCCTCTACAATCTTTGATCTCTTAATTCCCACTTCTCCTTCCCCTTGATGTTCTGGTCTCTCTGATCTCTGTTCATCTCTACCATATAAGTCCGTATAATCTCCCGCCCGTAATAACTTTAGGAAAACTAGAACCTCATCCTTCATTTCTGGCAGACATGCATTTCTTTGGAAATAAAAAACTAGGCAATCTTGCAGTTTCATTATAGACCAGTTCATCAGTGATATCTTCGTTATGACTGCCCAAATTCAGTGAGCAAGTCAGTGAATCACGTCTATGAACACCAGACTTACAAGATTTTATAATAATGAAAAATACGTAAAAGAAAATCCAAGGGACTCTTTGTCATGTCATTTCATATTTAAAGTATTGTCTGATTTAGCTTACTCAATTGCTGGTCTTCAAAACGTGAGTTTTGCTTAGTGAGTTGTTAACATAATGCTCCACTTTAATTTCTGAGTAACTTCTTGATGTGTTTACTTTACTTGTGTCCAAGAAAAAAGACTAACCTTTCAGTAACTAAATGAAGTAGCTAAACTTGGGAAAAACATGATATATATGAAGTGTTCGCCATAACCACGTACTAAAAAACCAAATGAAAGCATAAATTACATACAATACCCTCAAAATCTGCTGCATCCCACATTCTGAAAAGCAATTTATTGGAAGATATCTAGCAAATGCATACCTATTAGTATTCCCTATTTTTTAAACAAGGAGTTCTCCCAGTTCCTCCACCACAAAAATGAATATGCTGACTAATCAAATTAAATATTGTTTACCCGAAGAGTTACTATAGAATTAAATGATCTTCATACTGCTAAACCCCTTCTTCACAGCTGGTGAAAAAAATAGAGCTTAAATTCAAATCTCTGAGCAAGGGATAAACCAAACTTCCCCTCCATAGAATGTAGTTTGTTTAGGCTCTATTCACATGTAAAGCATCTAGGACTGCTTGGTATTTTGAACACACTGTGTTTTTCACAAATTAACTGTGCAGCTCTGGACTTATTGATCATTATTTTAAAAAAGACTTTCTTGTGAAAAAATGCCCTTTAATGCCCTTTACCTCATAGGTACTGTCTTGTGCAATGTACTTATTAAAAAGAGCACATCCCTGTAGCCCAGAGGGCTGACAGCTCCCTCCAAAGCTGTACTGCTGCTCTGAGCTAACCTCCAGGGGCTACTCGAGAGTGATGCAGCCTTCATCCCCTCCTACAGAGTCTGAACAGATCATGCCTACAACAGTCTCAACCTCAGCTGTCCTGAGAAATGCTTTTCCTAAGGTGGTTACTGAACTCCACTTCTGGTAGAGAGACAGTTTGGCTGAGGAGAGAAGGAAAAAAAAATCACCTATCATTTTCAAAAAATTTCAAACAATTTTATGAAAGAATAAGAGCACGGATTCAGTGCAACTGAGGGCTTTTTTCTCCTGCTCAGACACAGGTAACATTTGTTTCCATTATATCACTCATCCGTGACTTTTTATCTCACATGATGAAAATATAACAAAGAAATGAAACTGCCAAACTCTGAGCCTTATGACTGAGACAGGGAATGCTTGCAGACAGCACTGAAGAACAAAAAAGCGCTGAACAAATTCAGTTCAAAAAGACTGATCATATCCTGAGGTACAGCTAGGGCTTTTTTGTTGTTGCCTGTTAAAAGTGGCATAAAATCTTTAGAGATTTTTTCCTCCAAAGATGATATTTCTCTAGTTTACTAGATACACTGTTTTGCTTTGCATGAACACCCTCTTTGACATTAAGTTCAGCCTTCAGGCTAGTGTCGCTTATCTCTGTTTCCAAAAACCCTCATATTTGATTGTCACATTTTTTAAGTCAGACTCTGAAAAGACTTCCATCAATCTAAAGCCCTTTTCTCTTTCTCTTCTTCCTCCAAAATGTAAGCAAATAATTTAAAAGCTTGTAGGAAACTCCTGAAATTACAGGTACAGTTTAACCATAAGGCACTGCAAGGAATTCATTTTTCAAATAGTTGTCAGAATGTCAAATCTATAAATATTTGTAATTTCTAGAGGCCAAAAGACATGGAAAAATACTCAAATATTTAATATGTTACAACATACACCCCATGCTCCAATTTTCTATTTGCCTAGTTTCCCTTGAAAAGCCCTAATTTCTTGGGTTATAGATTCCTTAATACTGAGTAGGGGAAGAAGACACCGCAGACCCAGTAGAACTTCTGTCAAATTCATCTTACTCATAGGTGAGTTACCTATGGCTAACCTTGAGTTTACGTGGAAACATTTTTACATTGAAAAAATAAATTTTAATGAACATCATACTCTATCAGAAGACTTGGCAGCAAGAGAAACAACCTTGGGAGTGCATATAAAATGTTGAATGAGAAACTGGATCTCTTGGTTGATCCCAGCTAGTGGGGAAACAGATTTCATCTGCAGCACATGGCCATCTTTGAATACCAGAGGTTCTAAGACACCAGTAATGGGAAGAGATGAAACAGTCCTGGGTTGGAAAGCGGACAGGAAGAAGACTGTTTTATTATTCTAGCCAGAGAGACAAGAAACAGGCAGTGGAAGTGGGGAAGAGTCCAAACTGCAGCTGTGAGCTTTGCTCCAGTAAGTGGATTTCATTCTCAGTCTTCATAGCCCTTCCTCACATTAAACCTGAATAGGAAGCTGACTCCAGGCTTTCCAACAACCAGCAAAAATTAACATTGTTGCCATCAGAATTGATGGAATGGAAAAATTGGATACTTTGGTAGCCTTGAAATGGTTTCTGCAGAGAAGAAGAGCATGGATAAGAAGAGAAGAGCTGGAGAACTTCCAGAAAGGAAAGGATGAGGGGATGAACTGGGGTAGGCAAGGAATAACTTTTGGTATCCTTAAGCTAAGAAGTATTTTGGAAAGCTGTTTTACAAAAAACATCAGCATCTTAAAGCTAACTTCACAGACAAGCAAACCGAGACACACAAAAATGAAATTTATTACCCATCCTTTTTTAGCAAATAAAAAAATGCAGTTTTTTATTCACAGAAAATATTTCCTCTTTTCTCTTTTCTAGGCCAGGAGATCCCATCATTGGCATTTCACAGGCTTATCTCCAGAATTACAGCATGCTGGGAGTGCTGCTGCCTGTATTCTGATATGAATGTCAAATACACACATAAATCACCCTCATCATAATGACAATTCATAAACCACTGAAAAAGAGTTTCTGCAATGGACATCACACAGTCCATTCCTCAAGCTGTTGTAAGGTTTTTCCCAGTGGCTAATCAGAAACAACCCTCCATTAATTGCAATTTTTCAGTCTACTACTTTTAGTTCAACCTATCATGGACAAAGAGAAAAGATCATTATTTATTTTATCCCCTTCTTCAAATTCTGCAAAGCTCAGACCTGCTATTTTGTTCTTCCCTCAGTCTCTTCTGTAGACACAGAAGCTCAAAACCTAGCATTAATCAATATTTTCTTTTGGTCATGATTTTTAGCTCTTTTTCATCCTTCCAGCACCTTCTCCAGCTGTTCTGCATACTCCATAAAGCATGAAACCCAGCACTGCTATGATACTAACCTGAGACCTTAATGGTGTTGAGTAGAGCGGAAGGATTACTTCACAAGTCATCATTTTTTAATACCCCAGTAAGATGTCTGCAGATTTCACAACAGCTTAACACTGTTCATTCAGGTTCAGCTTGTGATTTGCTGCAAGTCCTGATTCTTTTCCCACCCTCTACTGAACTGGTACTTGCTCCCTTTTTGTAATTATGCCCTTGATTACTCCTGATTATCTATACTCACACAAAGTTTGAAAACATTACATGTGTTTCTCAATTTGCCAAGATCCTTTAGCACTGCACCACCATGAACAAAATGCTTATGTTCCTTCCCTAGTTTGTGTTCTCTTCCAATGTAAAGCATACTTACTATTCCAGTCTCCAGATAAGGAATGAAAATATAACCTAGTACAGACTCAGATCCTTGTAGAATAGCAAGCTAAACAGCTTTCCACTTCTAATAACAGCCACAGATAGCTTTTATTTGTCAGAGGTTTTTTTTAATAATCATTATTCACCCACTTGATAGTAGATTCATGTAGTTCAGGTTTCCATTCTTGCTTATAAATGTTGCATATAACACTATATCAAAAGCTCCAGACAGAGTATATCCGATATATTGTCCTTATTTTAGCTTCTTTACCTGGAAGTCCTGTTGCTTGTTAATTATTTTGGCTTGACACAATTAGTATTAGCAAATCCATTTTGGCTGTTGCAGATTTCCTTGTTTTCTTCTAGATACCTATTAAACATCTGGTCATACGTTCTGGTATTTTCTCAAGACAGGATCTTAAGCTGATCTCTCTGAAATTCCATGGTGGCGCCTCCTTTTTCCCTTTCCAAAAAGAGGCATCATGTTTGTGTTTTTCCACTACTCTGGAACCTGACTTGACCTCCATCAGTTTTCAAAAATGGCTAATGACCTTGAGATTGTTCCAGTCAGTTTTTTAAGGGCTGTAGGATCAAGTTTCTGTGGCCCGTCTGATTTGAAGATTTATCTCCTCTAAGTACTCTCTAGCCTACTTTCTCCTGTTCTAGCCTAAGATCTTGCTGCCTTTTTTTTTCCTTGTGGCACATATAAACTCAGTTTGCCACATGATCCCAGCTGACCTTTTCAGTGAAGATTAAAGCCAAAAAAGCATTAAAGCACACTGGCCTCCCCTAGGTCATCTATTAAGAGTTTCTCCCCTCTGTTGTAGAGCAGACTAATACCGTCCTTGATCTTCCACTGGCTAATAATGTGCTAATAGTTTGTTATCCTTGATGGCCCTGGTTAACTGTATCTCTACCACAAAAACTCTTATTTTATACTTTATCAGAACACGAATCTTTTCTCCTCTGCCACATGTTCTACTTTGTCCATCCATTTCTTCATTCTGCATAATTAAAAGACCCTGAACACTGTTAAATTGGTATGTAAAAGGAGATGTACTTTTTGAATGCACCAAAACATGTATTTTTCTGCCTGAAAAATGTCCTGGTGTTATGAATTTTTCAGTATTAGCAGGAATAGAGGTGCTATATAAACAATGCTTTAACCATTTATTGATTGGCGCTTTAACAACATCTGACTGCTAAAATCCCAACCAGATGATGAGAAACTCATTGTTTTATTTAAACTCGATGCTGCACCACTGCCAAAATCGGAGACTTGAGTTTAAGGATAAAAATTGGTGCTGATAAACAAATTCACGGGAAAGGAAATAATATCAAAATTAAACATATCTCAGCACTGGACTTTTGGCATGTTTCTTAGTACGGCTACTGAGAGGTGGGTATAACAGAAGCAGTTCCCCCAGGGTCTGGCAACAGTGAGGGCACCATCTGGGTTCTGTGGTCTCAGAAAGTGCAAGGGGAAGGGGAGGGAAACTCAGGAAGGGGGATGAGAGGGAAATATTATGAAGAGAGATGACTGCCATGGCAAGTGAGAATAAGAGGGAGGGGGAGAACAAATGTTTTGCTTCCTTTGGAGGTCTAAGAGCTCCTGCTATCCCTATCCTTCAAATGTGAAATTTATTACTTAAATCCCATAAATTATTTTTTTTCTTCTCCAACTTGCATCTGAAAGCAAACAACAAGCAAATGAGCAATAATTAAAGGTTAGCCTTTTAAGTCTTATTGAAATCTTTTGACTGAGCTATTTCTAGAATAAGGGTCACACTTGACCCTCACTGCAGTGAAACTATTTATATGGGCAGGGATTACTCACATGAGTAAGAATCACAAATGTATTTCTTCATATATTTGCACCAAAAAAAAAAAAATTTGGATCCATTTTTCTGCATGTTTCATGGATGCAATTTGAAGCAATGAAGAAAAGGCTTTGAAAGCAATCTTATTTCTGTTTATCTCAAGTTGGAAAGAAAACAAATTAATAATTTGCAAAGCAACAAGAATTCAACCTTGAAATGCCTCTGGTCATCAATTGTTGCAAGAAAGGAAAAACAAAATGCAGAAGGAACATGGGGATTACATTTAAAAACCAAGAAAAGAACAGCTTCTATACAGAAGAAATGTTTGCTTTATACTCTGCACAGATGCTGTACAAGCAAAATTCTCAGTATATTAATATAAACTGTCTGAAAAAATTCGACCCGATTTCATAAGACCAGCAAAAACAAAACAAAGGGAAGCATGACGTTTATGGGTTTTTCCTCCTGCAGAACCATGCAAGCTGAGCTGTGAAACTGTGATGGAAATATTAGAGCTGTTGTGCCTGAAAAAACGCAGTGATCATTTCATTCTTCCTGTCTTTTAATGCTCCAGGGTTTTGGAGACGAATAGGAGCAATAAGTTCACTTTGCAGAATTAATGCTGTAATTCTTTATCATAAGAGCAGAGCATTACCTCAATCTGATTTTTCTACAAAATGGTTCAAAGTCTATTTTTAATGATGGCCCTAATTTGTTAACACCTTTTAAATTATTAATCCCCTTTATATTCAAGTAGTTATTGCATGTCATAACAATGTATCTATGCAGGGAAATTTAATAGTATTTTCTGCATGTCAAGAAAAGGCTTGTTCTGCAAAATGCTATTAAAACTGATAATGAGCTAAATATTTGCCATAGCAAACACTGAAATTACTATATCAATCAACTTTAGGTTCTCTTATTCAATAAACAAAATTTAACCTATTAACTTTGCCTAATTTTAGGCAAGAAAAAGCTTGTTTTCAGGCATATCTTGCCCTTGACTTCATATCTTTATCATCTGATAACTACATTTTCCTGGCCAATTAAGCCATTGTTTTGAATCAAATGTAGCAATATAAGCCTTTTATTCTGTCTTGAATGCAACTGTATTACTAGATCCTGAATACGATTTTCTCCCAGCAAATTTAGACTACATTTTAAAGCTCACATATATCACAGGAAGATGATAAGCTATGTTCCTGAAGACACCTTTCACATTAAAGCAAAAAAAAGAAAAAAAAAAAAAAGGATTTATGAGGAAGTCAAAGGGTAAAATAAAACCTTATATTGCAAATCTCTTAACTCTTCAGATCTCCCCAGATCTGTTTACGTGGCAGGTTGCTTGTGTTAATATTTTCAGAAAAAACCTCCAAAAATACAAAAACCTGCACGCAAGCATCACCGCTGACAGGCACGCGAAGGAGAGCATCCTCTTTCATGAGCATCTAAAGCATAAATCTGAATGCTGATTGAATACCTAACATCCCATTCAGTGACAAAAAAAGAGGCAGGTTCCATCTCTGCCGGGCACACACGAGCTGGAATGGTTTATTACATAAGCTGGGAGCCTCGCCTCGGCAGTGTGTGCTGCTGTGTGATGCTGCTGCTCCTGCCTAAGTGGCTGCACTCACCCGCTCGTCGCTTTTGTCACAGCAAATTGTTGTGTGATCAAGAGGGATCAAAGCGCACCCTCTAGAGGCTAAACACAACCCCCGGCCCCGCGCACGGCACCCACGCTCCCCTGCCCACACCCGGGGGCTCTCTCTGGCCCCAAGGCACCCCTCGCAAACAAAATGACCACAGTCAGTCGTGAGAGGCCATTAAAAATATCAGCTTTGCCTTGGTGTCTCGATGTAAAACATTAGAAGGGAAGGAGTGCTCTTCTGCAAGTGTACCCTGCGTGCCATTGCTGCCCAGGACTGCAGGGGTGTGGGAATCAAATGAAGAATGAGGTTTTTTTTTTTTACCCCGGCCTACTGTAAGGGTCATGTCTTGCTCATGCTGGACCTCCATCATGAAGTTCATCACGACTTTAAAAGAAGAGAAAGGAAGCAAAGTGCAGTCAAAAGACGCGCTCCCACAGTTTCAGGGAAAAGGTACATACTAAATTCAAGAATCAGAGAATGACACAATGGTTGGGGTTGAAAGGGACTGTTAAAGGTCATCCAGTCCAAGGAGCAGGGACTTCTACAATCAGATCCAGTTGCTCAGAGGCTCATCCAACCTGAGCTTGGTTGTCCAGGGATGGGGCATCCACCACCTCTCCGGGCAATCTGTCCCAGAGTTTCACCAGTTTTATTGTTAAAACCTTCTTGTTTATATCCAGTCTAAATCAATGCTATTCCCATTTGAAACCATTGCCACTCATCCTACCACAACAGGCCCTGCTAAACAGTTTGTTCCCACCTTTCTTGGAGGTTCCCCTCATGTGCTGCAATGAGGTTTCCTCAGAGGCTTCTCTTTTCAAGCTGAACAACCCCAGTTCTCTCAGCCCTTCCTCATGAGAAGTGCTCCGGCCCTCTGATAATTTTTGTGACCCTCCTCTTGACTCAATCCGACATGTCCATATCTTCCCTGTGCTGAGGACCCCAGAGCAGAAAGCAGTAATCTGTGGTTCTTACTGAAAGACGATTTCTTAGTATAGAATATTTCCAATTAAATGATGGAGATCCACTGCTGAATGGAAATTAACTGTTCTGTGTCATTTAAGTAAGACAATTCTACTTGCAAGGGCTCATGCTCATGGACCTTTTTCCTCAGCTTACATTGAAATTATTGCTTCTTTTCTCATATTTCACATCCTAATTAAATAAAGTACCTGTGTGAAAGAATACCAATTTCATTTAATTAGGGGCAAGAACAGTATTAAGCTATTTTTCCTATATAAATTACTTCAAGATTTGACCTAAAAGCACCAAAATTCCCCTCAGAACAATACTGTCCTGTTAAATCTCCTACACTTTGCTCTCCAACACAGAACTGTGTTCATTAAGAAACAATTTTCTATTAAAGAACCTACTTTTCATAATGATGAATAAAAATTGTGATTTTTCAAAACGATACCATGGATTGGTGTAAGTACATGTTAAACTGTTTCATGATTTTCTCTGGTCATCAAGACAGACCAAATTTTTAGGTAGAAGTTTGCAATTACTCACGTATATAACTGTGTTGATGTAAACAAGACTTAGCTTGTGTCAGGAATTTGTGTGTAAATGCAGTTAAATGATAACAGCTATTATCCCCCTAGTGAGAATAATAAAACAGTGAAATTCTGAATTACCTTAAGGTTAAATTGAAAAGAATCTCCCATTTACAGAGAGATTGCTGTTGAAGGTTCAGAAACCTTCTCAGTTTCCTTGTAGTGACATGCAATACATAAAAAATTACCATTAGTGGCTGCAGTTTCACTTAAAACTGATTTAAGGAACGCGCTTTGTAGTTTCAAGTATTTCTGCTTACAGCACTGCTCATATGACAGGAAAACGAGGATAAAGAGTGACTTTGCAACAGGGGAGCGTTGCTCACTTCTGTCTCACACTGTGCCAATACAGAGAAGCACACACTGGAGCTGCACCATGCAGAGATGTGGTGTGTATATGGATTTCATGCAGTCAGGAGGTATGGGGTAGAGCACTCCACCAAAATCAGCCAGCGGAGACAACTTTGGAATAAGGAAAGATCTATGAAGAGCTAGGATTAATTAAAAAAAAATTGAATTTACCAGGGAATGTGTCTGTGAATAATCCCCTTTTTAATTAAAACTATTATTTAAAATATAAAATAATATATAAAATTTCAGCTAACTCCTGCAGCAACCAAACTTACCAGCTGCAGACATGCCAGAAGCACAATTAAAACAACACTGATGGAGGAAAACTTTTTTCATCTGTTTCCAGGAAAACGAGGTAAGAGGTGCTGTAAGAGCACAATCCTCAGTCTTCTAAGTAATGATTACTTCAAAAGCTCTTAAGCCCTTGCTTTATCCATGGAAACTGAGATACTCAGGCACACAGGAAACCTCAGTCTAGTAAAATGAAATGCAACAGCCTCCTTAATATCTAGCCCACAAAGTTCTGTGTACACAGAAATCACAAGGTCAGAGGAAAAAAAAGTTTTCCCCTTAACTGAGACTGTTTATGTCAGACACGAGCAGGTCCCACACAGGCACCCTCAGAGACAAATACTTGGAAATGTTTACAGATAGAGAGGCACTGGAGACTCAATGGTTATGAAAACTTGAACAAGGAGCTCAAGTTTATGGAAATCAATAATGGAGAACATATTTCATTTTAAGTCTGACAATTTTCTTCTTTTTTTCCATTAAGAACACACGTCCCCAAACACAATATAACAACCAAACCAGTGTGTGCCTCTGCAGTGCACAGTGTACGTGTAAGTAGGGGAGAGAAACATCCTTTTTCTCCAGAGAAGCTCCATTAATCAATCTGGAGATTTCACAGCACAGTGAGACAACTGAAATTGGTAGAAGAAAATCAAACACACCTCTATTTCACATGGAGTGAAAGAATGTATGGAAGATCAGCTCGCTGCCTGGCCATAACTATTTCCACAGGATACACTTTCTGTTCAACTATGATGAAGTGATTTTTCTGAAGCAGAGTCTCCTTGAGTGGAATGTTTGCTGGATGCAATTTGAGTGGCTTTTATTGATCATTTGATCTAGTTGAAGATTGATGCTTTTTGTACTCTCTTCCCTTAGTTATAACTTCTGCAGAAGACAAACACAGCCTCAG
The DNA here is from genome assembly GCA_013397175.1 of Platysteira castanea. Taxonomy (NCBI): domain Eukaryota; kingdom Metazoa; phylum Chordata; class Aves; order Passeriformes; genus Platysteira; species Platysteira castanea. The sequence goes on from VYXC01002729.1 coordinate 52,640, forward strand.
ATTTTCTTTTCCATGAATGAGCCCTAAGCAAACAAGAGTCTTGCCAGCTTCTAACTTAGGTAGAAGTGTCTCTGTAGGAAACTTTTACTAATGAAGGCAGCTATGGTTAGATCTTAGGATAGAAAAAGGAGGGACATTTAGAAAAGAATTTGAGTTGAGAAACTGGAGCAAGGGAACTATGGCAGATAGTTTTAAAAGAGATTCCAAGATGAGAAAGAACTCCAAACCCTTAAGTTACTATGGAATGGGAAGAAAAAATAAGAATTAATGAAAAGGGAATAAAAGCATTTGACAAGAGCTCAAAAGGTGAGCTATCTGGCTTGTAAATATTTTGATTTCTCATTGCAGAAGATTGGCAAAACAGGACTCAGTACAGCTGAGAAGGCAGAGTTGTGAAGGCACATAGTAGTACTAAAATTTTATTTTTTGAGGATATGGATTCAAGTAGTGAACTCTGAACCCAGAGAAAAATCAGTCTGGGTTTCCGAAGTATCAAAATATCCAGTGTAGAATGGATAAAGGGTCTGTTCAGTTCTCCTATTTGGTTTTCTAGAAAAAACATCCTCAATCATAAATAAGGATTTAAAGCATTTTATTTAAATTCAGTTGCATCTCTAGGAAGAGATGAAGTATGAGTGGATTAACTCGGTAAAATGAATTGAGAAATCTAGCTGCTTTCCTGCTTCAGAACCTTATGTAAGGGGAAGGGTTCTGAATTATGTAAGAGACTGAAAAACAAAGCTTCACAGCACTTAGGGAGACCATTCAAGAATATGTAGCAACCCTTCCCCCTGCACCGGTTTATTTCTTGGGGGTGAAGCCCTTGTTCTTCCTGCCCTTTTGGAGTGGATATCAACCTAGTGCACTCAGCTGAGTAATATGGACTAGTCCTACTGGGCAGTACAACTGGAAAATAAACAAAGAAATAGAGCCCTTGCATCTGCTCTCTACCTCCTTCCATCAGTCGTGCTCATAAGGAAGAGCAACATTCCATCATATATAATTAATACTTAGACTAAGTAATCCTTATAACTGTCCTCTTCAGAAATCACTAGAAAATTTTCTTCTAAACACCAGTATATGCCAGATAATTCTTGTCTCTTCCGTTTACTGCAAAGAGGGAAGAGATGAATGTGAAGAATACAGAGTTTTAATTACAGACAACTTCCCATTTTTTTCTTTTTTTTCCTGCGTAATTTTACCCTTTAGAACAGCCTGCTTGTGGATGCTGTGGAAAATCAATTGTCAGCTTTTTCTAAGAACAGACAAGACAAACTTCTCTTGGAAATTACATAAATACTTTGTATTGTTGCTCCTATATAGGGGCTGGAGAAGATGACTTCCTAAAGCCCTTTCCATTACTATTTTCCTATGATCCTATGCTTATTGTCCTGGCTCATTAAATTCCACAGTTCTGGAAAAGACCGGAGCTGATGCTGCCAAGGTGATTTGGGCATCTTCAAATTAACCCCACAGGCTTTGGCACTGAGAAACACAAAGACTGCCAACTGCTCTCCACTTTTTCCCTAGCCTGCCTCTGATCCTTCTAACTGGCACCTAGTCAAAGTAAGACTGAACTTGTACACTTCTGTGTTGAAAGGAATCAAAGTCCCAGAGTTTACAGAGACAAATATTAGAACCAGATTATTTTAAATAACAGATTACATGGAAACTAAATGTAGGTTTGATTGTCCAATCCAAGTATCTTTAAGTAAAGAAAACCTCTGTTTCCATGTCTTATCATATTCAACTCCGATGTCTAAGGCACTTGCATCTTCACAAGTGGTGAAGATCCCAAATCTCTCCATCAGAAAACAATTATTTCCCCTTTACAGACTTGTATTGAAGACAAATCTCTTTCTAACAGTGCCATCTCAAACCGAGACAGCCATTAGCATGTATCAAAAGGAGCCCAGGGAGTACACCTGAAGAAGGTGACTGAGAGGTGCTTTACAATACCGGGAAGGAAAACAGATGAGTAAACATTGACTATAATTTAATTAATAACCTTAAAATATTACAATACAACTGGAAAGATGCAACAAAGTAGCAGTTTGTTGTTATTTGGTTTAAAATCTCAAAAGATGCAAAACATTTGCTATTGTGTCAGCCTTACTGCTGCCACTCAGATTTCACTGGTCTTACTCAGACGTAGACAGGCTGGTGAGAGCCACAAGCAGTAGGTTAAGTTATTCCACATACGTAAAGCCTGACTGGAGGGTTCAAGGCTCAACCTGGCAAGATAACAGCATGTTCTACAATTATGCAGATAAGAAGCACTTGAGCAAACAGCATATGAATAAATGCCACGGTGAAAATGCCACAATATCACTACAACAGCGAATAGCACCAAGAGTGATGGTTGCCTCTTTCTGCAAATACCAGATGTCACAGCATGCAATTTATCTGCGTCCAAAAAATGTTTTCAAACTTGCACTGTAAGGAACCTTAGCTCCTGAATTGATACTCAATTCTCTACAGAACTGAAAGGGATAGAGGGCTGTCATGTCTTGTATTGGAACCTTCTTCTAGCACTTCCAAAAGACTGACACTGATGCCTTCAGTCCAACCGAGGAGACCAATAACAGTGTAACAGTGTTCTGCTGTCTTGGTTCTGTGGTAACAAAACTGATATGAAGAAAGAGTTATACTGCAGTTTGCACAGTATTACTTTGTGCTGCAGATTGTGCATGGTATTACCAATTCCAGATGGCTCAGGGAACAAGGGATTTAATATGAAAGAGAAATGTTGCAAGAATCAAAACACTGAACTTAAATATAAGGTTCTAGTGATTGAAATGTAAGGCCTAGATCTACTGCACAAGGTACTCCTGTAGACCAAATTGTAAATGTTAAGGTGATGCCTAAAAATCATAGGAAGATTAGAATGAAATTAAAAAATAGCCTGAGTAAATGTAGCTTACAAAACTAAAAACAAAAATCAAGCAGCTGTAAATACAAGATGTATTGTTGTATGCACATAATGATGTGAGCATTTGTATATTTTGTGGGTATAACTGAAGAACAAAGTTCAAAATGCCTTAAAAATCTATACACCTGGGTACAAATCCTCTAGATCTCTTATTCAAATGAGGAAAAAAACCCCACTCCGAAAATAAACTCTTATTGTCACTTCAATACATGGTTAAAACGGATCCATTGCTGACTTCATCCATTTGCCAATTGTTGACAGCTGTCAATATAGGGATTTGATTTCTTTATCCAAGCAACAAACATTACATTCGTTTCTTCAGAGAAAGATCTTGACTGTGAGCTGCAGTTTCACTGCCCCAACTCAATTATTGCATTCTTGAACTGCAATGTGTTCATTTGTGGGCAGTGGGGCAGCCAGTGGGAGGGTATTGATTGGAGTATAATGTCATGTGTAGCAGCGAGAGTAAGATGAAAAGTGTTTTCTGCTTAATGGGTTGGTATTAAGTAGGTGGGAATGGCTTCTAATTAGCCAACAATTGCTGTGTTTCTGTTTCCCTCCCTTCCCTCCTCCTGTCGGTCACCAGCTGCCAATCTCTCTCTCCTTTTCCTTTTTTGTGTGGAGTTCATTGCTCACTGCAGTGAAAGCCTTTGTTTAAAAAAGAGGGCTCCCAGGGTCTCATCTGCCAGGGTACAGCTTGCTGCCTGCGATGAGTAGCAACTGTCAGTTTATTTTATCTCAACCTTTTCATCATTCTGCTGAAACTGGTCGAGTGAAACCACCTGAGAGACCTGAGGATTCAGTACCTACAAGTCATTAGCCAGGACTGCTCAGTCTCTCCCCACACAGCAAGTCAACTGAACACTGCTTAAAATATAGTCCACTTTAACCCCATATTTTCCTATGGACGTATTAGGACTCCTCCTGCATCTTCCACATTTTAGTTGCATGATCATTCTATAAATATACTACAACTGTGATTAGTGAGTAATATATTTTCCCAGCAAATATATTCTTTAGAAATACAGAATATAACAGAATAAAATCTAGTTATTAGAATAGCCTCAGTCAGAACCTCCCCCTTATCTAGGTTACGTTCTCCAGTACGAATATCATACATAGCAACTCCTCCACTTATTTGAACCTCTGCTTGCCTTGAAGTTTTTGATAATGCAGTTCAAAGGGACAAAATCTACTTATAGTTAGTTACAGTTGTGCCACCCTCCTCAAATCAATAAGATTTTATGGGCATAAAAAAGCGCAGATTTTGGTCCACAATTTTTAACATATATGCAACATTCTCCTCTCTTTGCCATACAGTTTCTCTCTCTGTAGATACACACATATATGTTCATGTACTCCACATGCACATCCACCTTCCAAATGGCTAATGGAGTTGCAGTACAGTCATAAAAAACTTATCAAAGTATGTGAGAGGAAGAAATATTTTATTTTGAACCAAACCAAAATGAAATGTATCTAAATCAAATTCCATGTCATTAGCCCAAGCTGTTTTTTTTTAGTAACCAGAGCTAACTTGTTGCAGTCATTACTAACAGTTTTAATACAGCAACTGAAGTATTGCTTTCCCCTGTATGAACAGTGAGCCTTTTCAGGATCTGTAAGAGATGACAAGAACATAAATCCAGTTATCCTTCAATATATCAGTTGATTTCTTAATGCTTGAAATCGCCAATGTTTCACCTCAATTCTCTTCTTACTGCAGCATAAGTGTGCATACTTGTATGAATATCAACAAAATGAACTATAATTTGATTTCATACTATTCTCAGACCTGAGCTAAAGGCACTAGTGAGGACAAGCTTGCTCTTGGAGAATTACACGTTTCAAGCCAGTATTTGGCAGATTGAAAGATTCTGGAGTCAAAGAACCGGGCTCCATAGCACGCTGAAGTGACATTTTCCACCAGGACCCTGAAGTGTGAGCTAAACAGAGGGCTGCAAGTGCTGCACCCAGGACAAGAAGTAGTGGGTACTGTGCAGCACACGTCCCTCTCCCCTCCTGGTTCATACCAGCTGGTTTTCCTTGGCACCTCCGGTATGGTCTGAAGTTCCTATTCCTCAAATTCTTTGGGTCCACAACATAAACTCAGCAAGATTACTCTAGAGCACAGGAATCCTCCATTTTCCAGCTTCAGCTTTCTATCAGCAAGAGTTAAATGCACGGTGCTGAAAGATGCCCAGTTGGGATGCACAGACACAGTCAGACGGCTCCGTGTCTCCGTTCATGTGATCTATAAATACCAGACAGTGTGAGATCCACCTTCTCAAGGAAGACAGGTTGAGCATCGGCTTTCACAGACATTGTCATTAGCAGACGAACAAACATAAGGTTTACTTATGAGGGGTGCTGGGCACTTGTAGTTCCCATTTCAAAAACTGCTGCGGAAGATTAATTCCCCACAGGAGCTGACACCAGCTACGTTTTGTTTGACTAACATCCGTAGCAGCTCCACATCCCAAAAATTAAAAAAGCCAGAATTTTAAGGAAAAGAAAGTATATTAAACCACTGTAGAAAACATGGAAAAAATATGAAAAAAACATTGAATAAGAACAACTTCAAATCACCCTCTCCATATCAATTACTCTATTGGATACTTATTGATGTCAATATTGTAGGATAGTGGCTTCATATTGAAAATGATGTACTTGCATTACACACTATGAAAAACACTGTATAATTACTTGGCTCTGTGGCAAGACCTGTATGAGGCCTTCCATGGGAATATTCTGTATTATAGATAATATTGAATGCTTAACTGAGTGAGTAGAAACAAGTGGATGAGCCTGGAGGCATGGTCATCTACTTAAGCATGCATTTGGATCTTCAAGCTAATTAATCACCCAGCTGTGTACTTAAACTTACTCAATCCATTCCCACAGGTGACTAAGATCTATTTAAAGGCCATTTTGATACCTCACAATTTTCGATTAACCAACTTGTCAAGACACTCAATAGGAAGTGTGATTCTTTCGACTTCATTCTCTGATCACAATGTAATAAAAAACCAGAGCATGAAGAACAGTGTGAAAACAGTAGGAAAATAGAGAAAAAACTCTCAAAAACCTCCTATTGATTCTACTACAAGCACAAAAGAGATACCTAAGAAGATGTAAGTTGATATGCCAGGTACTGGGTACAGACGTAAGTGACTTACGCTCCTTAAACGTTGGCATAATCACGCATAAAATTGGAATTCGAAGTGAAGGAGTAGGGCCAAAAAAGGAGAAAGAATAATTTGCAATGTAAAAGTGAAGAACAGGCAAGAAAACACAAGGGAACATATAGGGAATGAAGAGAAACAAAAAAATAATAAATGTTTCAGAAACAGTTCAAAAAATCACAAAATATCTCTGGTGATTACAAAAAAGAATAGAGGTGGATTTTTGGGCAAAAGAAATACGGTTTCATAAACACATAAAATTGTGAAAGTAACACTTCGCTTTTCAAAACAGATTTGCTCATTCTAAATGTAAATCATTTAAATCTTGACTATTTTTAGACCACAGAGTCTTAATAAAAACAGCAATTTGTTACTTAAACATAAGAGGAACATAAAAGGATGGATCTAGGCAGGGAAAAGGATCTCAGAAAAAAGTCTCTCAAAGATGCAGAAAAGAAAGCTGGCTTGGGAAACCCAGGAGAAGAAAGGTGTTTGATACACTGCCTGTGACTCCTGAGATGACCTAAGGGTTCTGTTACAGAACATACACTCTGAACACAGTTTCTTTGTCTTGGCTTTGATTTTCTGTGTCCAAAGATTGTTGGGGAGCTTTGGGTAAGAAGGGTTTGCAGCAGAGAGCTGTTTTCATGTTGGCCTGAGGTCTGTACTGGTTGGCATGTCTGCAGACAGCACCAATAAAAGATTCTTTACTAAGTCTAAATGACAACAACCATCTCAGTATTAAACAAACCCACAAAAGTCTGATCTCTGGCTCTTGATGAGGATCCATTCTCCCTTCTGAGCATAAACCCACTAGATACATCTCAGCTTGTGTATGCAGCAAAGGAAAGGAAAGGATGGGCACATGTGGAGAGGCCCCAGGGCCACTGCAAAAGTTTTCCAACTGGCAGTTCCTATTTTGGCCCTGCCACCATCAGGGCACTGCCAGAGCACAACTCCTACCAGCTGTTTTGTTTTGTGACTCTTCTCTTCATCAATGCTGCAGCCAAACCTAAAACTTCTAGGTGCATCAAATCAAGGATTACTCCAGAAGTGACCTAACATGGTTGGGCAAGAGCTTCAATTTCTTTTGCACCATTCTATAAAACCAAGCAGAACTAAACTTCTGCCCTGAGAACATCCACTCTTTAAACTGGAGAGGAACTCCACTTATGTAGAAGTACTGACAATGCAGTGCACAAAACTATGCTAGTTCAGTGCGTAAAGCTACACTAAAGGGTCTGACAATATACTGCAGTTTGAACATCACTTCCAACTTTTTTTTCCACAACAAAGAACAATTCACCTTATTTAGGAAACCATTTTCTGCTGATCTAGGGAGCTTGTCTGAGAAAACACAGCTGGATGCCAAAAATATTTAGCACAGGATGAGTTTAAAAGAAATGCGTGGCAAGGTTTAGATGGTTCCATACAAAATATCAGATGGCAAAAATCCTAGATGAGATCCAAATTCTCCTGTGGGTAAAATGCTTTTATATAAGTATTGATGATGAGAACACTTAGAATCACAGTCAGGGTGATATTTTTTTGAACCTATAACACCACTTAGTCATAAAAGAACTGCCAACACTCAGCAGACTATGAAGAAACTTCTAACACATTAATCCATGGTTAAACACGGAAGTGTTCCCTCCTCTCAAACATGCTACAGCCAATCCACACACCTGACCTAGATCTGATCCTGTCTAGCAATTCCCAATTATTTAAGTCAGTATTTGAAAAGAAATCACAGTTAAAAACCCCTGGATACTGCATTTGTGCAAAGCACGAGAACACTGAACATCAGCACTCCCCCTCTCTTCAGACAAACTTCAGCCATCAGCAGAAAACAGAACAAGCTACTGCACTCCTGGCAAAACTGACACAGATGTTTATATTGTGTTCCCAGGCTCTTCACTGAGAATCTGGTGCATCCGGCCACTGATCACAATGTGCTGAAAAACCCCCCTGTCACCCTCAGTTCTTCTCTTCACACTTCATTCTTTCTGTACTCCAAGAAATAATCATTCTCGCTAAAAATATCACTGTACCTCTAAGCAGACTCAACACATACTTAAAAAACAAATCCCAACTAATAATAAATAACAACGTACATGAACCACATAAGCTGATTTTCGGAAACGCACCTGCTCCATGCCATCAACATCTATACACAAGCATGGTATATTTCAACATTTAGTTAAGACTGCATTAAGACTTAGTTAAGAATATTTTAAGACTCTATCTAGCATTAATATTAAAAAAGACTGATTTTTTAAAGGCTAAAGGTGAGACAAGATAAAATTTAGCAAGTGATGAATGCTAGGTGATGTGAATAAAGAAGAAGCAGCACAAGTTTACCAAATTTTAGGGAAAAAAAAGACAGAATCACCTGTCAACTCTTTTTTTCCCCTAATAATTTTCCTAAATATATCTATTTCAGCATTTTAAACCACGGTATTTTTCCAGAAGGGAGCAAATAATTCTGTTTGGGAAACCTCATAAAAAGGTGCAGAAGCCATCCTGTGAATTTCAGTAGGGGACTGAAGCATTTGAACTACTTTCAAAACAGGCTTATTAAAAAGTAAGCTTTTGTGCCTCTGGCACAAAGGCAGCCTTGGAGTCTGTACTTGGTCACACACCTCCTTTACATAATTTAAAGTCATAGTTCTCATTTACCAGTGTGAACAATAATGTGAATAATTATATATACTCTATATATAATGAACAATAGTGTCTCTAATTCCCTTACTTCACGTTCAGCTGCATTTTCTGAGAAACCCCAAAATCTGTCTCTAAAATCCTTTCAGTTTCTCCCCATTTCCAGACTAGCACACAGTGCACAGAGTGCTGAGAGGCAGAAGGTAACATTAGAGGTTTTCCTGGGATTAGTGTACTTCAGACAAAGGAGACAGTAAAAAAAAGCAGTTTATCACATTATAAGGCAGCCTTTTCTGCTGTTGGACACTATTACCAAAATGGCCCATAAATTACACAGCTCTGGTAAGTTACAGTAGAGAAATGTTAACTGAATTTGTTTAGCATAATCTTTGATCTCATATCTCACTTCTGACTCTCCCATCCTTTAGGGGTAATCCTTTTATTAACGAATGACAAAGTTACACACAAGTTCAATCTAAAAGGCACCTGGTAAGATCACTGTTTTCCAAAACATTAGCAAGTTTGTGCTAGCCACATCTTTTGCAGAAAAATGACTATAAAACATCTACAAGAGCTTTCAAAAATGTGAATCAGTTGGATGAAAATGTAATTTTAACACAACACAAAGGGACACAGTCACACTATGGAAAGTACCATTCCTTACATCCTTGAGAGGAAGCTGGAGAAAGAATATTGAGGGACAACATATTTGGGATAAGAACAAAAGCTCATTGGATTGTATTTTCCAAGCTATAAATTTAGCTGGTGCATGCATTTTAAATTATATTGAAGACTGCTCAGGTGTGGAATGCTAGAAATAATCCTGACCATGCTGAAGTTGATGGGACCAGATAATTCCATTGATCATAAGACTTCACAATTGATGACAATATGCAGTATTTAAAGCTAGCATAAAAACCTCCAACAAAATAAACATAGGAAACCTAGGGTAAAATGTGTCAGTTTTGCCAAGCTCCCCAAATTCAGGAAATATAAATCTAAATTGTGGTCAAAAGCACAAACTATTGCGCAAGAAAACAATTGAAGCCTTTGTAGGATGAGGAAAACACTGCTTTTAAGTCTACTCTTAAAAGTGTTCAGATGATTTCAAGCATTCCAGGGCTCTTGCTGAGGCACAGCCTTGCCAGATGCAAAAACCTGGACTGAGAGTTGCCAGACTCACAGAAAACAATTTCTGGTCAGCATTTCATGTAATCAACATGCAAAATCTGATTCAAAAATTTCCTGCCTTCAGCACCTTTAATTATTCTTCTTTCCTCTAGAAGGCGGTAAGTCAGGTGATTATTTATTGAAAGACTTGTGAAATGTTTTCTCATCAGACAGTGTTAGGCTGTGGGGTCCTTTTTAGGATTTTATGTGAAGCCACAATCCTTTTTGCCTACTGATTCTGCTGATAATGTTTTTATCCATTTTACTAAACATAAAAAGAACAATAAAACCCTATTTGTTGTTGCAGTGGCATCTCACAATGATATAAATAACTCTCTTGTAAGTGAAGTCAGGTGACTGATTCAAAGGCAGCAGATAGAAACACATTCTCCTTTGCATTTTTAAACATTGTTTTCTGCCAATGCCATCCCTTTTGTCCATCACAACTCTGGTCAAAACATCTATTTTATTAATAAATGTTGAGGTAAATTGAGTAATTAATGGTTCTTCCTGCCTGGTTATTGAAATGATTGATTTAGAAAATAAGTCTTGGTTGAAAGACATAAGGTAATATGGCAGTACTTGAATTTCAATGTAATTGTTCCCCCACTAGCTTAAGTATTTCTTTTGCCTAAGAATACAGAAAGTACTCTTATTTTTTTGACAGAGAAAAATTTTTCCGTCAGAAGAGTTAGAAATAAAAACTTACTACCTTTCTTCTCTCTTCCATTAAATTTCCCTGCAGATTAAGAACTACCATTGTATCTTGTCTTTCTCTGTTCCATCCTCATAAAGACTGAGAAAAATCTAGTAGATTATCAACACTGAGCTGTTTGAAAGAGCTAGAAATACTGCTCTATTATCACAGCAGGAATTTCCTAAGTGATGAGTTCATCATAGGATGCACAGACATTCTCCTGGAAGGTAGAAAAAAGGCTGTACCTGAAACTCAAAGCCAGCAAATCCTAATCTTGAACTGGTGCCAGGTCATGTTTTGCCAGACAAAGATATTAAAAATGTAATGCCAGTACTAACGAGAGATTTGGCACACGAAACATGAGGAATGTTACAGATTGTGCTGACAGTGTGACACTATGTTTTCCTGGATGTAATCTGGGTATCATGAGAGTAAGCTTGGAGCACTAATGAGAAGAATGATATTGAACTGGAAGAGCTGCTAAATATGCAGTAGCCACAGGGTTCCTGGAGTGAACTGGAACTGAAATGAAAACTGCAGTACTGGAAGTAACAGAGGGTAAACCAGGCAGAAATACAGAAGGAAGAGAATCTCAGCAGGCAAAACTTGTTTGTGGTACCACACTTGCCAGGACATAAAGGGCTTTTCTAATCATACTCTGTTTATCCCTGAAGTACTGTTAAAGAGGACCAGCAATCTCAAGCTTAAAGGGGCACATATCATTTCAGGATATAAATGAGTTTCACATCTGACTGGAAAAAGTGATGTATAAAAGTTGAACAGAAAGCCCCTTTAGGTGCATGAACTAAAATTCCTATTGGATATACAAAGTTCATTCTATGTCTTTGAGGTTCCTGTAGTTTTTTTGCTGTTGTCATTGTTGACTTTTGTTTGCCTCCTATTTGTATCAGCTACAGTTAGTGATCCTCACATGAAACATGTATAAAATTCTTTTATAGATTCTTTTTCTGACCATCCCTGCTGGAATTCTTGGCATTTGCACTACAGGTCTAGACAGGAGACATGCACCCAAATAACTCTGACAGTCCACAAAATCTGTTAGTGTGCTAAATATTCACCTATTGAGACACAAATCACAAATATAGATATGTGTAGCCACTGAAAAAGTGTTACCATCACTAGAACTTTGAGCAGAATGTTATCTAATTTATCTCTTCAGCCTGCAAATGAATGCTCGTGTTCCATAACTCTCAGTAGCTCCCAGTGTTGCCTCTGGTATCCTGGCTCCTGTTAAACTGCTAATATCTTCAATTACCACTTATTTTGTATACAAAATTCACCACTGAAGTTATACTCAATTTTCCACTTCTATGAAAGGGTGAGATACACAAGAAAGCAGCAGCCAGGCAGTTCTTTGTCTTTAGGAGCGGGATTACTGAGGGAATAACATGGTAACTCTGAAGCTCCATATTGTGACTGCCCCAGCTGTCATTTATTTTCGCTGTACTCCAGATCCACACTCTTCACGGGAATGCAGAGGAGGAAGTTTTAAAGTAGAGTAGACTTATACCTCCCCCTTCCTCAGTACAATGCAGCTTACTTACTGCTATCTTACTGCTAGCTTACTGCTAGCTTACTGCTATCAGTACTTGGAGATAATGCATAATTCAGTTTGCCTTGTATTAATGTAGTGTACTAGAGAAAAAGAGCAAAAAAATTTAACTCATGAAGAAAGAGGTCTACTCCACACAAAGTCCTCCTCTACTCTTTCTGAGATAAGAAAACATAGTAAAGAAACCAGACTTGCTTATCTTTTTCCCTTTCTCGCTAACGTCAAGTACAAGGATACCAAAAATAAAGCAGCACGTTCTTCTGGATTCAGAACTATGTCAAACAGAAATTACCTCTCGCTTTTAGTTTAAGGGATCTTATTTTTGGATGCACTTCAAAAATGTACTGCAAATGAAGATTTTTATTATTTTCTTTAAAGATTAAAACAATTACATTTTGACTAAAACATGTAACTGTGATGTTTTGGCAAACAGCACTGAAAAAATGTAAGCTACCACCCAGAGCAACTACTACTATCCATTTCTCCCTCCTATATTGTGTTTTAACTTGTTTAATTCAGCCTCTAAAACAAGCGCACTGAGGAGTAAGCCTAACCTCCATTCCGTACAAGGATTAAACCCAGGAAATAATTTAATAAAACTCTACAAGAAAAATGACTTAAGCGTTGAGGACAATCCAGCACTAATGTGTTTCATAAGCACTGCCTTACCGCCTGTGAGAGGGTCAGCGCACATGTCACTTCTGCTCTGCTTCCATGCCAGCAGGCGCTGCAGGCTGCGCGGATCTGCTGCTGCTGCGACGTGGCTGTGAAACGCCACCATCCGCTGGTGAGCCTTGGCGATGCCACGGTAGCTCTCTGTCTCGGCCACCAAGGGCAAATTGTTTAAAGCTTTCGCTGCCTCAGAGGCCTGATTGAAATGGTCGAGAGCTTCATTATAGTTCCCCTAGTAAAAGAGAAAAAAAAAATTAAAAAACTACTTGTGGTCACCTGTGTTTTACCTTAACGTTAGAGCTTGCTCCTCTGATGCCTCAGAGATGTGGCAGCTCACTCTCCCTTGCTGTTTCCTAACCTCTAAAATCCAGATAACACTGCTCATGTCTTTCTCAGGAATTGAATGGTTTTTTTGTTATCTCTGGAGCATTTTGAACATACAAATCCAAGTATATCAATGCTAATTATGAATAAAGATTGCAGCCAGGCCATTTAGAAATTATTCCTATTGTTTCATGGCATTCAACATATCTGTGGGAGGAAAGGTCCTAATTTATGGTGGTACTAAATTCTAAAAAATAAATCCTAAAACTGTAAAGAAAGAGGACAATGAAGTGATAGACTTAAAGCACAGAAAAGAATAGAAACGAAAACTTACTCATTTAAGAAGGGGAAGAAAGGGGGAAGAAAGGAATATACCAAAACCCAGGGATACTCCTAATCACAACAAGAGAAACAGTAGAGGAAATGTAACTCAACCATTGCTGAATAGAAAACTCAAATCATTTATCTCTTTATCCTACCACTGGTGTGGAATTCTGCTGCCCTGATGGCAGAAACTTCCTCACTGAAAACATTTTCAGAGCTGTCTTATCCTTTCACTCTCATCTCGATTTAATAAGATTGAAATTCCCTTCTGCATAGAGATCAGGAGGAGAGACTCCAACTGGTACCTGTTACACTTGAAACCACTTTTTGGGATGAAAATTCCTATAACTGCTAAAATGTGCCTATAATTAAAAAAAGGAAAAAAAGAGTAATAGAAATTCTAGTACTCTTTCAGCTTTTTTTAATACAGCAGAAGAGCAGAATTAGGCCTATGAGGACACAGCAATGAATAAAGAATGATAAGCTATAATATAATAAAAAGCAGAGACACCTCCCTACCATACTCATGAGAACTATAGCAGGTTAAGTGATGCAATTAGTGAGAAGAATGCAGCAAATCAGACCAAGAACCTTGAAAAAAGTGAAATGAGAAATGATGGAGTGTATCATGCTAACTTCAGAGTGAACATTGTAAGTAAGCAACCTGCTGAACAAACTGGGGGAAATGAGACCTAATACTCCCACATAACACAAACCTAGGCATTTTAGGAAACAAGAAATATCTGGGTAAAACAACCATGAATAGAAAGCAAACTGAGGGTACAGCATTAAAGAAAGTGTGCTGGTGAGGGAATAGTGAGATGAGAGAACTGTAAAGATACAGCAACAGTATGGACAGAGTAAAGTGAATTTGATCAAAGTCACATATGTTTGGAAGAACAGGAAGAGTTATATCCCTGGTTCACTAAAGGTCCCCAAGGATAGATCTGGATATAAATAGAGATATCTTTAATTTGATGGACAGTACTACTGCAAATTTTATCACTGGGGCATGTAAAGAGTTGAATAAAACGACTCTAATAATGACTTAACTTAGAGAATACTGGTGATGACAGCTGACACCAGCAGGCAGTGATCCAAAAGAGGATCTGAGTGTTAATTTACACTCAGTTTTGGTAAACATTGATGATCTTGCAGAAAAAAATGGTATAGAAAGTAGGGAATTGCAAACGTCAAGAATTTTTTATTTATTTAAATATTTATTTATTTAAACTAAATATTTTATATAAATTAATAAGATTAAGTTACTGTACTTGTACCCTTCTACATCACTGCCCCAGCTCAACGCAGAAAATTCTGAACTGGGTTAACCCATGACAACTGAGAAAGAGAATTTAAAGAATAATCAAATAGAGATTAATTCTTAAAATATCAGATCTATTGAATTGATTATTATCAATGGTGGCAGAAGGAATGAAATACAGAAGTAGTTAAACAGAATTTATTTAATTATTTTTCAGATTTGGAAAAGAATAATTCAGCACAGTGTTGTATCACCCTGCTTTCTTCTAAGTTTCAGATCCATTTTACAGTTATTTCATCAAGTTTTCAAAGACTTTAAAACTTAATTTTCAATGGGAAATTCAGCATTTATGCTAAGAACACATGCAAACAGAAAACTCTCAGGCTAATTTAGAGATTAGGGAAGAAAAGTATTTTCTACTGCTTATGAAATAAAAACAGGACAAACAGAACAGCAATTTTGGCAGTGGGAGTTCTCTCTATGATGAACCCAGAAAAAAAAAAGGGCCATTTGGGGGTAGTGTAAGTGAAAAGGGGAAAGTACCCTGTTTAATACATTACACGCAGAACTTATGACAAGAAAATAGGCAGCAGAAGATAGAAAGATAGAAATAAATTTCTATCTTTATTTTATTCATAGTGAAAGTGTTTCCTAAGTTCCACATTATCCGGCATACAGAACAGATTCTTTTTATTACTTATTGTATCTAAATAATTTCATGTGGCATTGCAGCTCTAAAATAGGTGTTAAAGGACTCAGCATGAATCTTTCACTTCTGCAGCATCTTTAACCCTTTTGATTTCAAACCCCAAGTGCTACTGGAGTGTGAGTGGTGACAGAAAAGAAAGTCCTTCCACTACGAACAGACTTTTGACAAACTACTTGCTGCTAGAACCCATTTCATAAATTTGGCTGAGAGAATGTAGAGAAGAAATGGAGCTAAGATTATAAAGAGCTCATTAGTATAAAATGCAGTATACATTCATGGATAGTGCAATAAAATTTCATTTGCATTAACTGTTGACTCTTTATGGGCATATATGGCCCCAATGGTGATTTGGATGCAGATTTTTCACAACATGGAAAGTTTGTCCTGATCTGATTTGGATTTTTTTATTCATCTATTTTAGAACAAAGCTCTCTGTGTTAAATATGATTTGAAATTTTCACCTCTCCCAGAAAATTAAGGCACATTTCATTTAGTCACACAGTGACTTCTCCTTTGGTAACTCCTGCAAGATGCAACACCGGGATCAAATCCTCCTGCGTCATCTCATATGCAAAACCAGATTTTACCAAGAAGTAAACCAAGCTGTTAGAGATCATTACTACAAACAGTACTTACTCTTTCATTGTGAACTTTTCCAAGTAGGACATTTGCATCCACCAGGCTTTGACTTAGATGAGCGCTCTCAGCATCCTTCATAAACTCTCCCAAGTACTTCACAGCTTCATTTGATTTTCCCTGACTGAAACAGAGGACAGGGACAAAATTAAACATTTACTCAGATGGCTTCTTCAAATGCTGAGGATCTGACCCCTTATTCTGAAGTAACTTTACTTTGTGATGACTCATCCATGACTGGATTTTATTTCCAAATGGCCTCTAGCACTACCTCAGCACTACCTGTGCTGAGCCCGATGAAACTTGTCCACACAGAATGTCTGAGGGCAAGACTGGATTCTTTCAACAAAATAGAATATAACTTTTCTTCAGAATATTATAGCATATTTAAAGGCCAAGAATCAAAACACAGGTGGATGATTTAACAGGGGGTTTGGACCTTTTATTATTTTATGGTCTTTTTACTGAGCTGCTGATAATATTTTCAATTCAGCTGGACCTCACATCCTGACAAAATAGGGGCAAGAGGTATGAAGGCTGTTTTTTCAGTAAGGCTTTCATTCAGAGCTGTCATTTCATGCTCTAGAACCTGGTGGTGCAGGAACAGCTCATAAAAGTGCTGTATCTCAGTTCTGGGGGTGACAGTCTTTCCCTGGAACACAATACTGACCTTTGGCTGAGCGGATCAAAGGTGGCCAGGGTCACACAGGCAAACCTATAAACTGTGGATTGCAGGTGCCACCCCCAAATCCCAGTGAGCTCAGAGCAACCTGAGGTCACAGCTGCATCTAACTTGAAAATTGGCTAATGTACTTTGACAATAACATTTGCAGATTTCCTTTTTTTTTTTAATAAAGCCAGTCATATTAACAATATAAGATCTCAGCAGTGTGATTGCAAGATATAAGACAGACATCTGAGCTTGCTTGTGAGTAAGGCACCGTGCCCTTTTTCCCTTTAAGGCTGGAGAGTTACTCCGGCTGACCTCAATATTAGCCATGAACTTGAGTCACTAATGTAGGAGCATAGCATGCTAAATGTCAAGGCACCAAGCGAAACAGAAAATTCAGTCTTAATTAAGAAATTCACAGAAATAGGAGTTTCTATAAGTGATAATGAATTGCGATTTATTTTCTCACCATCTTAAACCACCTTCAAGTTATATTCCTGCAGCAAATGACGGCCTGGCATTTATTTACATTACAGTTTTTATTACAAACTATATTACAGATATGTGCTTTCAAAATCTGGCAGAACTCTGCACTTCCCTGTTTTATGCTATTGGAGTAATTATAACAGCCTGCCACGAAACAGGAAATGGAGCAAAGCTTAGGGGCCAATTGACAATATTGCCATGATCATTTGTATATGTCTGAGAGGGCAAGATTGCTACAAAAGGATGCTAAATCACTGCAAACTAACATTCTTGAAATGTTCAAGTTTATGCTACTGTAAAGCTTAGTGGTCAATTAGCAGACTCAGATATACTAAACTTTCCTAACGTAAATATTTTATTACCATGAGAATACGGAACATACTGGCCTGTAAACATTTGCCAAATGTCCAAAGGCTTCTAAATTTTAGAATTAGAAATACATATTTTTTTAATCTATTTTTTTTCCTAAGAAAAGAAAATCAAATGTTTCCCTACAGAAATACAGCATATGATTTATATAAGTTAAAGGACAAGGTTAAAGTGTTAGACAAATATTAATTCCAGTTTTTCTAGTTTTCTATATGCAGTGCACAGGTGCAACTTGAAGAGCATATTATATGGTATAATCATTAAATCCATTCAACCAGACCTTTGAGAGTTAAAAACATATATTCTGAGGAAAAGGACTCCTTGGTCCAAGGAATGAGAATGAAACAGTGCAGAATATTTGTGTATCAAGGTGATTCCAGTTTCCAATTGGGAAAACAGGACTGTTAACACCCACATCCCCTGACAACTGTCCAATTATGTATATCACACTTGGCCTACTGTTTGCAGTAGAAGTAATCAATAAAGGATGTGGTTGAGTGAACATAGATTTTGGTTGAACCAATGCATGAAAACTTAATCATTTACTCAGAGTGGAGAAATCAAATAGAGCAGAGATGAAACAGCCACTAAGGGGTTTGTTGATTGTGCCACCAAGTTTGTGGGCTAGAGGCTGAAAGTAATAAAGCAAATGGAATCAGTGACAGGAGAAAATGTAAAAAGGTTTTCTTAATTTCATGAATTAATAGAAATGTTTTGATGTATTTTTGGCCATTTTTTATTTTTCACATCAAAACCTATGCTCCACTTATAGAAAATACGAAAATTGCCAGGGCATATAACCTCTTTGAGGAAAACAGAAATCAATTTGATACATACCAGAAAGGTATTTCTCACTGTTAGAACTTCACTTATGCCAGGTAGCAATCGGCTGGTACAGTTTAACAATTTTTCAAAGGAAGTACTTTTAAAAGCACTACAGCTTGAGATATTTAAAGTATGCTAGAAGGATTACTGAAACACTTTATCCTGCACAACATCTGATAACATGATAAACAGGTCTTTTCTGCTCAAAGGGCTAATATTTTACAGTTCCTTCGAAAATCTACATGTTATTTTATACAGCCATATACTTTCTATCTCCTTAGACATCACCTTCCTAAATGCATAAAATGCAATTTCCTAAAGATATAGTCATTCATGATCCCACAGAACAGTTATGATGACTTCAGCAGAAGAGATTACACATCTACAGCAACTCATTTTCCAGTTTCATGCTAAAATGCCCTATGAGATTTTTACCCCTATTAGACTTTTATGAAAATATGCACCTTTTATAGGATTGCTCATGTGATGGAATTGGATGTATAAATCATGTGTCCACAAGAAGTCATTACCATGGTGGACACTGGCAGAATAAGTCAAGAACATGATGCTATTATGTCAGATTCTTTCCCCTGGAAAATGACATGCCTAAATGCACATGATAAAGATTTTCAGTTTCCCATGGTCTCTTGAAACATCTGCAGCAAAGATTTCACAAAACATTCCAAAGCCCTTCTGAGCGATTCAGGAGGGCTCAGGTACTTTCTCCAACCTGTCACAAAGAAATCAGTGCAAATTCTCACAGACAGTATGGTTGTAACGCATTATTTTTGGAAAGCAGTGGTCTTCGTGTGAAGATGTTATCCATCAAATTTAAAATTATTTACACAAATCTAGCCTAAATCATGTAAAAATACAAGTAAAGGAAAATGGAACACACTGAATATGGGGGTTCTCTCACCAGTAGTAATTATCAGTGCATTTATCTAATATGTTCTGTGTCCAGCTCTGGTATCCTCAGCACAGGATAGATATGCACCTGTAGGAGTGGGTGTAGAGGAGGCCACCAAGATGCTCAGAGGGCTGGAGCACCTCTCCTGTGAAGACAGGCTGAGAGAGCTCGGGTTCTTCAGCCTGCAGAAGTCTCCAAGGAGACCTTACAGTATCTAAAGTGAGCTTTTAATAAAGACGGGCACAAATTGTTGAGCAGAGCCTACTGCAAGACGACAAGGGGCAAGTTCTAAACTGAAGGAGGGTCGATTTAGATGAGATGTATAGAAGAAATGTTTTACAATGAGAGTGGTAAAACACTGGAACAAGGTGCCCAGAGAGGTAGTGGATGCTCCATCCCTGGAAACATTCAAGGCCAGCCAAGATGGGGCTTCAAGCAGCCTGACCCAGTTGAAGATGTCCCTACTCACTGCAGGGGTGTGGGCTAGCTGACATGTAAAGATTCCTTCCAACCCAAACTATTTTATGAGTCTATCATTCTATGATTCATAAATGTCCAGACTTTTCTACATCTGAGTTTCTCAAACAACTGAAAGCTGCTGAGAACCATCATGATATTTTACAGGGTTGAACACTAAACGCCTGTCACATATCCAAAGCTCTTCAAAGCAGGTACGTATGTAAGGTGTTTAATTTGGTAAATGCTCTCATGGCATAACTAGCAGATGGTTTTTATAAAAAGTACTACAACAGCTGTTTTCCAAAGAAAGGGTTTATGGTGGGGTCTTCACCATTGCATACATTAAATCTCTGATCCTATACATGAGATTGAATTCCTTCTTGACCTGAATGAATCAGAATGTTCTTCTTCTATGAGAATGGCTTAAATACTAAACTGGGGAGTTTTACTGCTCTTAGTATCTGCTCCCACTGCTCCTCACCTACTGTTTTCCTTATTTTTCAAACTGCAACAACTGGAAAGCAGTGGGACTGTCCATTCCTGGATAGCTAAAGAATGCTCCCAGAAGGTGTGGAGTACAGATTTGATGCAGAAGAAAATCACTAGCCACTCCTTCTTTAGATCTGCTTTTAAGAAAAGAATTGCATTGGCATGGTCTTTCAGAAGAAGAGTCTAGCAAATTGACTTCAGAAAGATCTCAAAATCTGCAACTTTTGAGTAAATAAATATATGTGCCCTCATTCCAGAATGCCTAAATCACAGAGAGGAAAATAATATATATGGTTTACCAGGGATGTTCTCTTGACTTTCTTAACCCAGCCTCTACCCAGACTGCTGCTTTTTGTGAATATAAGGAACTCACGAATGCTACTGAGAGCTCAGAAAACTTTGTACTCATTGCAAAACCACTCATTGTAACAGCTAGTGTTTTAGCCACCAAATCTTTCTTGGTTAGGCTTAAGAGGGTTTTAAAACTGGGAGCTGGTATTCTTAGTCTGTTCTGTGTCTTTTAAAATATCTTATCCCATGTCCTTATTTAGGATGCTCAGAGTACATGTAGACATGAATTATGCATCAGAGAGCTGAAGAGGACTGTGGTTGTGGCTGATCCCTATGTGCTCTGATAAGGCCAAGAGACAAGGGATCTGACTCAAAGAGGAGAATTTGCTCTGCACACTGAAATAAACCTGGTGACAAGTCTCTCTCCATAAACAACTGCCAGGCTCTATCATGCATCATATGCACTGAGGTCTTCAAACACAGGATAAATCAAGAATAAGCTGCAAACTTCACTTTAATCTCTTTTTTCCCTACTTCATATGATAATTTCATCAGACTACTTTATGTCAAAATTATTTGTATCTGAACTAATTCACCTGGAGGAAGATTTTAATACCAGATGCTGAAACAAAAATATTGAACATAAGCATTGTATTTGCAACAAATTTGTACCTAGTTAAACATGCACAAACCAGAAATGCCTCCACAGAAGAAGTCAGTGCAATAAATGGAAATTTAGAGTTCAGAAAATATTACACTGAGACACCTACTGAAGCTTGCTACATTCTTCCAGATTTTCTCTCTTTTTTAAACCTGGAAAATAGGCCTCCATTTCTATTTTCCAGTAAGGCAAGGTAAGGTCCCCCTCCCTAACAAAAAAAAAAACCAACCAAAACCAAACAAAATCCAAAAACTAAAAAGCCCCCAAAATGTGGATGAAAAAGGACATATTACAGTCTACAGTTAAAGAAAAACTAGGGACATACACTTCAAAATATGTGTAACAGTTTAAAATAACTTTCGATGAAAGGGTCACTTACTGCAAGAAGGGCACTGCTTAAAATTTAAGCAGTCAGTAATGGGAAGCGACAGACCTCTAACAATTTAAGTCTTTCACAGCTGAGTGAATCTGCACTGACAGTCAGACAAGGATGTGCTAACCTACCTTGCCAGGATCTTGGCTACAGCTGCATATGCTCTGCCCAGGCCACCAGAATCACAAAGGGTTGTGAAGATTTCTACAGAGGTGTTCAAAATCTGTGAAAAAGGAAGATAAAACCAGTAAATACCCCAGTAGGAATTTCCACTTTTTATTCCCCTCCCAATCTCTCTGTCCACACAGAACACAAAATTAAAGCTTTCCCACTTCTACAACTGCTCTCTAATTAGCCATAATGGGACTAGGGTTTTGATCATTATTTATAGTTGTTTGAAACTACTCAATAATTACAAATCAAAAAGATGTAACTCACAATTATATCTCTGTATTTCAGCAATTTGCAAAAAACAAAGAGGTACTCCCTGATTTGCAGCATAAATTTCCTTATCCATAATTTAAAAAATTTAAGAGCCTGTGCTTTTATGAGTTTCTGATAATAACTTAAGATGGTATTCTTTGCACTCATAGTGTTTTAGAATGATATGCTGAAATACAGCTCAATATTATTTTTCTTTCTTTAACCTGTCACAATTTATCTTAGTACAATTAAGATGCCCCAAAATCCAATCAATTACAGGTTATACATTTAATCTATGTTGTCTTAAAGTACTGTAGATAATGCTGGTACTTTTCTGATTATCCACACGCAAGCAGTTTGTTAACATTAGCTTGGAATCCACTCTATTATTATGAACCCTCCCATAACTGAAGGCTTACAGCTGCTGCATAAAAACATATGATTTTAATTTAATTTAACACTGACATCACCTGTATTGCATAATTTCTCTTTTCATCCATTTTTTTCAATGGTGATGACAGGAGAGTGCATATAAAATTAAATCTTATTCTTTCATCCCTCCTCTTTGTTGCTTGACCCAATCTATTACACACATGAGAAAACAGGAAATCTCCAAAGACTCTCTATGGAAATCCTTTTTGCACATTTCCAAGAAAGGAGTAGTGAATGTCATCTGCCAGCTCTGAAGGGGGATGGGAGATGCCCAGGGACATATGACAGTATCCTGCATGCCCCGGGATGCCTATTTATACTGAGGTAAAAGACTGGGCATTTTCTCTTAAGAGTGTATCCCCTGTCACTGGCAAAGTGCATGGTTCAGAAGAAGACAACCTGTGTGTGCTAATGCTGTGGGTGTCACCATTTCTATTGCTGTTTCCACCACTCAGATGTCCTAGTTCTTGAAAGACTTTTACTACGTGCAGCAGTATCCCTGGACATGGCTGTTATTTTTTAGCTACATAAGCTCTGTGTGCACAAAAGGTAACATTTATTAACATGCACTGCCCTATTTATCATCCCTCTATTTCCTTCTTATCAGCTGTGTTCTAATGTTGCATCCTATCCTTGCAGGTCACTGCCAATTGAGTTATCAATGCATTAGCTGTGACAGAAAGAGTACAAAGGCACCTCAAGTGGGAAGTTGTCACATCAGTTCAGAACTCTCCCTAAACTGAATACAAACTCGATGTTGTCAATGCCTGCAGTACATCCTTCTAATAACCCAGGATGGTAGGAGGTGCACACACAGGTGTCCAAGAAATAATTCTTAGTATTGCATTTAACTCAGGGCACCTACAGCATTTGTTTTAATAATCCTGTCGATATTAGAAAACCTGCCATTAGAATGTCAGGAGGTGTCAAAAATGTTATGTGCTGGACTGAAATCATGCCTACTTTAAACTGGCCTCTACAATATTAAACTTGGACATAGGGCCTGTAGTCATTACTACCTAGCACAGAAACGTTACTTAGGAACCTAGAGCTTTGGCTACTGTACATCTTTTTTTCTATTAAAGATATCACAAAGCCTAAAAAATATAGATAAATCCAAGGAAAAATCATACATAGCATAGCTGAAGTAAAAAGTTGGTTCACTGCATCGCTGCAACAGCTGCGAGAAAGAAGGAAGTAAATAAATAAAGCCACTCATTCATATTGATGAAAAGGGCTCATTTTGGTCCCAGGTTACTACTACTCTACAGAAATCAGATATTTCATTCTAAATAATGAGGAAATAACATAAATTAAATCATCTACATGAAAGGGAGGAAATCTTGATAAATTGGCATAGAAAATGTACTCTTTATGTCTGCATTTCAAATGGCTCCTCCAGCTTCAGGTAATATGTAGGGACACAGAAAGGGACAGAGGGGCTTGATGGAAAGGTGCTGTGTAGTGTCCCTGGATGCCACAACTACCCAGAATCCATTTATGTGAAGGAAGTGAAGAGGGGTCTCCTCTCCTATGGCGTATGCCCAACCTTCAACACTCAGGATAGAAACATTTCAGGACAGAAACATTTCAGGGAGGAAAAAGAGGAAACAGGGCAGGTTAGAATGATGGTTAAACACATAAGCATTATAGGATTTCACCCAGTCTCTTGCAATTAGACCACACTTTTAATTTTTATTTAAAATGAAAAAATTATAAAGTTTCCATGCTGGAAAATCAAGTCGAATCAACACAGTGATGCCTGCCAGAATCTGTAAAAAGCCTAAAACCAACAAATAGGCATGAAAATATTCCTGTTTATTTTTATGGGATAGGAACCAGTCCATCTGACTGGCTTCCTGTGTATACCACATAGGAAAAGACATATATGTGGCAGAGAGTATTAAGGGGGCAGGGCTCTGCCAGTCATCTAGCAGCTCTCTGAGAAGTGGATAAGTATTGGGAACACATATTATTTGGATCTAATGTAAATTATAGGCTCCCAGTGAAAGTTTACCTTTAGACAGAAGCATATCCAGGAATGGGTATTTTATATATCTATATATTTTGGTCATTCTGTGCAGAAGAAAATGACATCCAAGGAAGAGGTGGAATAATTAATAATTAATGCTGAAAACTCCTACAGAAATGTGGTTTTAGTGGTTGGGAAAAATTCAGACAACTAAAGAAAAAACTATCTTACTACGATAAGATGCATCTGCTGCAGTATTCCATAGCAAATATTGTGTTTGAAAATGTCATCTTGGTAATTTTCTTTGTGTTCAGGAAATATTAATAAGAATATATAACAATGTGTAAAGAGATGTTGAATGGGACTATGTAAGAATCTGTACTGGTGATGTACATTAAAGACAGTTTGGGTATTACAGAAATTTAGCTAAATTTCCTTCTCAGAAGTTAGACAAAGTTTCCAGAGATTTAGAGTTACTGAAAGGGAAAAATGTCTGGTTTTTCCTTTATGCTTTATTTTGTTTGTTTGTTATTTTAGAATTAGCTATCTACAATGAGTTCTGAGGAAGGAAGCTGTTGCAATAGATTTATCTTGACCATGCTAGACTCCATTATAAAATTAGAAAATTTCCATATTGTTCCAAAGACAGTTTGATACTCCTAGCAACTAGTGGGAAAAGACTGTTGTCTATGAGGTTGAACAGAGTAATGTACAGATGTACAGTTCTTTCTACCTCTATATAAAAAATGTAACCTAAGTTTAACAACATGGCAATTATAAAAACCACATGGATTCTGGTCACAGATTAGTTTTCGGATCAGTGTGACCGAGCACACTGACTATCTCAAACTTTCTATTCCTAGGGGTCTGTGGAAACACTAGTTTAAAAAAAAAACAAATAACATGAAAGTCAAAGTCTAATATAGAAATGAACAGTGGGTTTCAGTAACTTTTCCTCCTTCGTGTAGGATGTGGGAAGGTAGAAGTTTACAGTGGACTTCAACTATGTCTTCCCCATAACAGACCATAGGCTAGATCCTGTGGGAGCATCCATTCACAAAACCAACTCTCTTTCTGTGTCTTTGTAAATCTGTTGTGTCTACAATTACAGTGTAAAAATAAAGTATTAAGCTCTGCTCAAATCCACAAACTAGAGCCTATTTGTGGTATGGCTCTTACACTAATTCGCTAGCAGTGGTGAATTTCATATTTACCTCATTTTCCAAGAAAAATATTAGTGAGATCTCAGGCCCAGATTTACTTCTCAGTTATCTCAGCATTATACCAGGCTGACCCTCCAGGGGTTATTCCATTAATATAAAACAGATACTGGAGCTCCTCCCCCAAGAACCCCCTCCATCCAAACCCCCACCCTTTATTTTTCATTGTTGTCACACCTGTAATTCTTTTATATGTACATAAAAACACACATGCACACTTCATTAGCATACACAGGACTCGGACAAAAGCACAGAGGCTCTGCTGAACACTGATACATCTGGGGATAATGGACAAAAGAGCAAATATTGAAAGTATGAATTTATGTTGAATAAAGAACATCTATCCAACTCAACACAAGATTAATGCTACTACCAGCATTTCACTGTTTTGGTAAAATACATTTCTCTGACAAGCACATGATGAGATAACATTGATTTATAATACTGTAACCTTACAAAACACAAAAACATAGTTCTGTTCTCAGCTTTAGATTTGATATTGTTGCCAAACTTTATTGGAAAGACATTTATTTTGATTCCTGTAAATCTAGCTGTGTTTAGCCATTTCACAGCTGGTGAGCAGGAAAGATGCTTCTGCCTCATTTACAGATCTTGAACACGAATCAGACAATCAACTGCACCATTAGTCAAAGAGATCAGTAGCTAATGATTCCTGACAGGCACTGCAGTGGCAGGCTAAGGCCCAGCCTGGCTAGCAGCATCTGACAGTACTTTTCTGAAGCCAACAATAGGTGTTGGTAGATAGACAATGCAATAGAGTGAGACTACTGGCTTCATACCACCTAGTACCTCTTAAATAATTTCAGAAAAAAACACATACTTCTGGTGGCTGCTAAATGATCACTTTGATATAGTCCAGTGAAAATAAGAGATGATAGAACTGTAGGCATAGGCACTTTGCAGTTCAATGAACTCTGCCCAGTAGCTGCCCCCAAAATACATATTTAAAAATTACAAGAAGTGCAGCCTTTATTACCATAATTTGAGTGATTACACACCTGTGGCCATCCTGAGTAAGATGAAAGAAAAGTTTCATAATATCAATCCAGATGTATTCTTATTTTTGCCAAAACACAGCGTGGGAGAGGTTGGACAGCAAAAAGAAAAGTGTAGTGTCCATGTAATGTATTGATCACAATGAGCAGAGCTCATTGCTCCCAGGAATATCATACTCGAGTATCAACTGGATGGCAGGCCACACCCTGTTCAATGCTCAATGTGCTCAGGCACAGCGAGCACCCAGGGTAGAAGCTGCACAGCATTCTACCTGCATGCTCACAGCTCAGGGATACGGAAACTGGGTGCCATGCCCAGGAAAGGGGCAGCACTCCCTGATTTGCCTGAACTGTTACTTCTCCCTCTTTACTCACAACTAAAATTCACCAACTCAGTCCTGGGAATGTTACTCCTCGCCCTAGCCACATCCACTTACACTGGACTATAGTTTTGGATAAATAATCAGAAATCCACAAATGCTGTCAATCTTCCTACAGAGACAGAAAGAATTTGTCTGCATTGGCTAAATTGGTCTGTTCCAGAACTCCTATTCCGGGGACTTTATTTGTATAATGCACAGTATAAGCACACATCTTAGAGCGAGGGGATCAGGGACAGGTGAGGGAAGTAGAAGAATCCACCCAGAAGTCTGTCCAAGTCAAACGTCAAAGTGGAACACCCTTGTTGAAGACTTTCCAGAGCTAGGACATGGCAATCACTGAGGTGCTGCTTGGCTCCCACTCTCCCTTGTGGGTAACTAACCCGGTCCACACTCCTCCCCTGATACACCGGGCTATCAAGTGCAGCATTATGCTCTACAAACACTCAGCAATACACGCTTCGGGTTACTCGTGCCTGCATCTGCTTGAAGGATTAAAGGAGGGAAGACAAACACTTCACTCATTCCTTAAGAGTCTATCGAGATCAGGCCTAAGGCTCTTTGCCTATATCAAGTCTTGTCTGCTTCGTGTAATACTCAGGGCATGTACATTTTGCTTTGATTCTGAATGGATGATATGTAAATACAAGTAACTAATTGAAAAAGTTCCTTTCCCCAGAGTAATTTCAAACTTCAATTGGCTTCCAGAAGGTCAGGAGTTCACCTTGTATGCTTCGTTTCACTGCACAGAAAGTTTAAAAGAGATGAAATATACAGATGATTGAATAAACGTTCACTTTTGTTTCTGCGTTACTGTCCTTAATTCTGGCCCTCTGTGCCACTAATAATGATATTAATTGAGAATCTTTACACAACAACTTTGCAGGAATGAAGAAATAATTTTCTTATTTCCTATACCTCATAAAGGGTTTTATTATTTATTCATATTTGAAAAATTTTTAAAAAGTCATCCAGGTCCTTCAGAGCAAAAAACTATGCAAACATCAAATCCAAGTATTTTCATTTGCTATTATTGTACAATTTGAAATTTCCACAGCAAAAGACATTGCCCTAGTAAGGGTTATTGCAATCTATATTTAGGACAGGAATGTAATGTTTTCCAAGCCAGCCATTGTTGACATATTTCTTCAAAATAAAGCATGGCTTAACAGTCTGGAGTGAAGAAGCTTCATCTGTTACCCTTTAACAGCAATATAAGAGGAAAAAACAGTTTATGTACCCTTTCCATCCTGACAGATGTGACAATAGCTGGAAACACTGTGCCTGCCAAGAGCTTTTATCAAGTATGTTATAACAACTAGTAATAAGTGTAAATAATAAATGGCTACGATCTTATGGGAAACGGTGGCAATACTAAACAATTTTTGGTGCTTGCTGATGGGAGTCTGCTAGTCCTGGAATTCCCTGGCTTCCCAGTAGAGTTTTGGCCTGACAATAAACAACAGTTTAATACTTTATCTAATCCCAGCCAGGAGGTAAGTTCAACAGCAAGCTTTTGCAGATGTTCACATCCAATAATCTATTCATAATTGATGAAACAGGGAGGTCAGATGTAATGGTTGCTACTATTCCAGCAACAAATAAATGGTTATTGACAAAACAAGGCAGTGTGGCGCTGAGTGCTGAGCAGTGACAAGCATGAAACAGTGCTGAGACAGAAGGAGTGATGTGAATACAGCCCTTCATCTTGAGAATTCCTCTATGTGATGTGTGGCACGAGGGCCACTCTGACATATAAGCAGATGGAGGTGACTTGTAAAGGAAAAATGAGATTCTACAAGTACATAAAGACAAAGGCAGAGCTGGAGGAAGAAACAAGGAGGAAAGGGTGGACAGGACTGGAAACTGGGGTAAGTGCAATAATGTGAATTGTTAAGAAACGGTTTTGTATAGCAGCACTGTGATCCAGATGTCTGGACTGCTTTTATCAGATTGTTGTGTCTGCATGAATGTACATGACTGTCAGGTCACTGTGGGCTGCTAAGACAATAATATCATCATATACATATGTGCATGCTTAAATGCCCAGTATTTCTTAGACAAATCACCTATAAAAATACTGCTTCATGCTTACCAATGTCTTGAACAGATATTTTTAACTACACAAAGTTTTCCCAGCTAAAAGCAAGCAGGCAAACAAACAAACAGTTAAAATTTGCATAACAATGGTAAAAACTGCAGAGATAAACTAGGAAAAGTATAAAACCAATATATGTTAGTTAAAAAACATTACTTTTCTGCAAACCAACTCAAAAGTTAAGGAAGAGATCTCCTTCAGCTGAAAACCTTATATTCTTCAAGTTTTAACCCATGTAATGCAGTAAAAGGATTAATAGACTCTTATTGACTGAATAAAACTTGAGTCATTTAGATGCAAATAGACACTTGAGGTCTTTTGCATCCATTTCTGCGGTAAAAGATAATATTTCTACTATGTTTATTGTGTAATATACTAGTATGAAAAACAGCTGAATGAAATGGGGACCTTTACTGGTATATGTAGTCATAAAAAGATTTCAGACAGAAATATTTTAAATATTAATATTACTAAAATCATTTAAAGCAGCAAGGAATGTGAAATCGATTCATTTAGAAGTACAATTTATTTCACACTTTGCTACCAATTCTTTTGATCAGCTCTGAAATAATACATAAGCTGAAAGCAAAAAAGCAAAACAAATTGCTTCTAGCAAGGAGGCACCAAGCTCCAGGTTTTACACTGGCATGCTTCAGTGTTTTAACTTCTCAGGTTATTTATCTATCACAGGTTAAATTTTAAATTCCTCAAGATCTAATGCCTGAATCAAGATTTATTTTCCAATTTAGCCATCGATGGTTCTGATCAAGCAAAGTTGCTAAGCATTTGCTCACACCTGAATATATGACTTGTACCCCTGAAGTCATTGAGAATAATGGAATTGAAATTTAAAAACATATTTAATAAGTGCATTGCTGTAGCTTGAAGTATACCAATTTGAGAAACCAATCTAATTCTAAAAGCCTTACTTTACAGAATTGTTTTTTATCATCTGTTCATTAGAATTAACTATACAATGGAAAACAAAACCTCCCAGATTATGAATCCATTTGCATTTAAGTACTGAAATGCCTGAATTTGGACAGTGTGGGTACAAATGTTTCCTTTCTCACAACACATTAAGAGTCTGACTTCTGTAAGCAGATTATCTAACAGTATTAGGAAAATTTCTTGCAGTTTTTCAGCCATTTGCTACAGCCCAGGGTATAGAATGTGCAGTTTCATTAATGGATGTACACTAATGGGCTGGCAGGTCCTAAGCTGTTGTATGTTCCTGTTACCAGATAACATAAGTGATGGACTTAGACACGCTGTAGCTATCCTTTCCCCTCAGTTATCTACAGCATTTAGGTTCTCAGGTACAGCACACCTAAGCAAGAAATCCAGTGTCTAAAGTTCATTAAGTAAAAAACCTCTATAACATAGAGCTGTACTGCTTTGTCTTTTTTGCTACTAGTCTGTGAGAACGAAATGAGTGGAAACTTGTATATTGGCAGACGTTTAAATAAAAAGAAAAAAATAAAAGGGGGGGAAAAGAAATAGCATATTTTACTAGCTACTGTAAAAAAAGCTTCAATAGAGTACAGAGAAAATGCCTAAACCACATCTTGCAACTGACAGAAGACAGTTATTGGAGTTTAGAACTCTTACTTGGGGCAAGGGGACTAACTGTAACCTTCTTTCCCATAAGCAGACCCTGTCTGTCTGTCTGTGTCCACAACCTGGCTCCCAACCCACCTGGGAAAGCACAGGGAAGTGCCCCCTGCACTGGCCACACCAGCAGAGAGCAGGCAGAGGCTGCTCCATCCCAGCAGCAACACCAAAAAGGTGGGACCTGAGCTGAGGCTCCATGACTGCCAAGCGCTCTGCCGTCCATGCCTTGTGAAAACCAGATGTAAAGATATTTTTATTCCCTAGCAGAGCAGTTTAAGGAATTTTTATGGCTTTGTCCTCAATTTTTCAAGATACTAGAGCTGAGAAAACCCCCAGTAAGGGCAATTTGCTTCTTTTAAGTTCAAACATAACAGTTAGCAACAATTTCATAGAAATATTTCAGAGTTATACAAAGAATTCTCTTGATCTTCGAATATTTCTTATGATGTAAATATACTTTTATTAGTGCTGCACTGCACTGCCCCCCAGTACTTTTCCATACTCATACAGGTGTGTCTGTGTGTAAGTGCCACCATGTGTATGTAAGGCAATTAAAAAAAAAAAAAAAATCATAATTTTAAAATAGAGTAAAAATATTACCAAAAATAGATTCTGAAGTTTGGGAAACCACATTTGATATGTTAAAAAGCACAGCTTCTAAATGCAGGATGTTTAATATATATATTTTTAAAGTAAGGATACATAATCTTATTAAAATATATAAACCTAGCAATTTTCAGAATGCTGTTTCAGAATTAGAAACAAATAAAACAATGTCCTCCAGAATGTCCTCCAGGCATAGCCCTCAAAATTGAGGTTTTAAACTTTTTGTCACCAACTTGTATTCAGGTTCCTGAGAACACCAGTGGTCAGATAACTCTCAAATTCTGAAAAGGTGCTATAGATTTATCTAATGGATTGTGCACTCAAACCTTCAACTCACTGCAGTTGTCCTACTCTTTTGGGTGTATGACTGAGTAAACTGAAAATTGTAATGGATGAGATGGAAATCCAGCCATTCATGGTGTTTTGCTAGCTGTTCTCATGAGATATGAGACTCCTTAAGAGTAAGGTCAATACCAACAAGTAGCCAGAACATTTATTTTCATTGTTGCTGTGGGGAAACATGGAAAGGTGATATGATTTTCTTATCATCAGGTAATAGATTTTTAATGTATTTAATATTTTTTGTTTCTCATGCTCTATAATTTTTGTAAAGCTAGACTATTGTAATTCTGCAGCAGTACTGCATTTAAGAGTGTTTTCTTACAGAGGATGGTCTTGTGGCACATTTATCTTGACAAAAAACCCACATTACTGAAGGGAGTTTTTGTGCTGTCATTAACCAAGCAAAATGCAATTTGAACCACAGGCTGAAAAGGAAAATGACACCATGTTTCAAGGCAAGTGTAGTGGACATCATAAGACCAAAGTGTAAAACACTGTGGTGTATGGAAAAGTACTGAAGGAAACTAGCATTTCTGCATCCCAGGGATAATCAGAACATTTTTTTCCCCAGGTTGTCAAGAAACTGGTTAAGATAGGAAAAATCTTATCTACATTAAACCAACAGAAGAAATCATTCCTTCACTAAGAGACTGCTAACTTTCATCTCCAAATAAAAAGTTAGAACTGTCTTTCACTTTAAGAATTAAGTGCTAAATTAACAACAAAAAAAATTAGTTGAATGATCAGACATTAATCTCTTTCCTGAAGTTACAGGTCTTCTTTAGTATTCTCAGCACAAATAAATTTAATTTCTTAATTCTTTCAGCATTTGAGTCAGTATATTTTGTCAGGACAAAGTTCACTTTCCACATTAATTCTGTCACATAATTTTGTTTGTATTATCTTCCCCAGCACTTCACTGCTTCTTCTAGCAGCAGTGGGACCCTTCAGGAACATGAAATTTAATTAATTTCAGATTTTAAATAAGGGCCACTCCTTCCTCTGTACATAATCTATTGTCAGTATCAAGATCAATCAGAAGTGTCTACCTTCTAAGAAGGCTCAAAGTTTGGGATTTTTCTTCCTCAGATATGAAAACCACTGAATTCCTATATGAATACAGTTTTAAAACCAGTTTAAAAATCACTTCAATGGAAGTGGAGCCTCTAGGAATGATGAGACCTTTTCTTAAACTGGCATGCTAAGATGTTTTTCCAAGCATGTGATGCCATTTGCTGAGCTGAAAATGTTCCACTTCATTATTAATGGCTAAATCTCACTTAGAGTTGAATAAAGGCTGATTGAAAAGAAGGAAGTTTGAAATAATTTCCATTGAATAGTATCTTTGGATGTGTATTGTGAGTCTCCATTTGAGAGGGTTTCTTTGTGGTAACAATAATGAAAGCTTAAATGTAAACCCAGTGGTCTACTCAGACACCACTGACTTGGAGTTCAGCCTTCTAACTTCACATGCTCATTCTTCTCAACCACCTTACTCAATGTTTGGGAGAAAAGAGGATGCCATTTACTCTACCTTTTGAAGTTCTTTTACTTGCTATAATCCTCCCTGATTCACCAAATCCATCCATCCATCCATATGGGCATAATCCATATAATGAGATATAATAGATGTAATCAGATAAAATATACTGTACATACCAAATTCAGAATATCTGCATCCCAGATACACTCATATTCTCCCCAGCTGCATGAGAGGAGACAAAATTTCCAGTTGTTTTGACACAGACTTTTTCAGAAATCAAGTTTATGGCCATTAATCATCTCTGATTGCTTTAATAGGGTCATTTCGAATGTGAAGATGTCTTTGCAAGTTCATAAATTTTCTTGATAATTTTATGCCTGTGGCTTGTGTATCGTAATTCTGACAATTCATGCAGATAGCATTATGTCATAAATTACCACATTTAGCTTGGCATGAGTCTCAGTACTCATGAGGCACGAACAGTACTCAAAGAGGCATGAGCACTGCCTCTTTTATTTAAATATGTAGCATATCTGAAACACAGGATTCAATAGCCAAAATAAAGGAACACTTAGAAAAAACCCTAACACCTATATGAGGAATGAGGACTGGACTTTTGCTAATGATGTGAGATGCAACTCTAATTGAAAGAGAAAAATCCGTGATACCCTACACTTTGAAGTGTTCTTGAAAGCCCTGTCTAAGACGAAAAAAATAAATTCCCACATCAAGCATTAGATTACAATACCTTATGCAAGATTTCTAATGACACAGAAATGTTTCACTTAATACTCTGCCTGTATAATAAGTCTGAGGAAAAAACAAGTAAACAGTAACTTTTACTTTAAAATTAGCCTAGATGGAGAACTGTCCATGACAAAATCTGTAATGTTTAAGATTAAATCTATATAATGTGAACTATTAATATTTTGTGGAAAAACCATTAGGCTTGATTACAAACCAGATAATATGAAAAATATTATGAATATATCCCACTGCTATTGAATATAATTAGTTCTCAGGCCTTTAAACTTGCACACACTTATATTTTTACATCTGAGTAGCTCCACTGAAATCAATCATATATATCCAATCAAATTAAACTAATTTATACAGATCATACACCAAATCAAATCACGTTAAACACCAAGTTCCTAGCAAATAAAAACCCTTCTCTAACAAAACCAGCCCATTCGATACAAAGTGACGGCATATTTTTTATAGCCTGCAGCTTAATCATTCCAATCTTTAATTACTGCATCAGATAATGACTATTTTGAACATATGCTTCTCTGCCCTGCTAGAAGACATGAATGAAAGAGAAACAAGTTCATATGCATGATACTATGCGTGCATGTTGGGGGAGGCTAAAGAGCAAAAGGAACCAAGTGGCAACAATTGGAGGAAATGGTGCCTGTAACAGCTGCTCCTTTCAGATTCCCCTAGAAGGAGACTGCCTGAGGTGGACCACGGCACAAAGGGATAAAGAAGATGAAAACTGATGCAAAGCAGGGAAATAACTGCTGAGACCCCTGAGTCTACATCCGAATAGTCCCAAGCTGTGTGGCAAGACCTCTTTAGCATGCTACAGAAGCTGGTGATGAACTACATATTACCATGAGGCAAACTGGCTCCTAGCAGTATTGTCTGCATGTTATGTGTAATGATAACCAGTGGGCCCCTGGGAACAGGAGGCAATGATTTCATCTCCGTAAGCATCTGAGCTCCCCTTGGATACAGAGACCATTAAACTCAGAACAGAAGGGTAAATTTTAGGCAATGATTTCTAACTGGAGAGTGAAGACAACTTCTATTTAATAGTACTGTCAACCACTAATATTTTACTGTTGTCTACACTGATCACTGTAAAGGACAGAAGGAGATAAAACTGTACCCCCTTTTCTTTGTCCCATAAAACACACTATATTTTTTGAATAAAAGTACTTTAAAAGTTTCTCATGTAATATTATTGGAAATGCCATTATACTAGAAAATGCCACTGTATTATTAACACTGAAAAGTAGTGGTATTTCCATTACTGTTAAAATAACATTTTATAGTCTTAACACAATGTATCATTTGTTTTTGTACTACAGAGACCCTCTTGGCCTTGCACATTGCTTTCCTTAAGTGTTGCGTTTTTGTAGGACTAAAAACATTAGGCACAACCTATTAGTTACATATTTAAAATGAATAGTAGTACATTACAAAATTCAGGATTTCAGAAGCTTCCTTAAAAGAAAAAAATCTGCATGCAACAAAATCTGAATGCAACTTCCAAATGATTGCTGTAACTTTTTGATAGGAGACATGGGGGAGCAATGAAGGGAAAGGAATATCTATAAAATTTAGGCAAAATTGATCCTGAGGAAACAATGCCAGGGCAACTAATATTTTTGACACTTTCAAGGGTAGTTTGAACCTTTGTATATTCTGGAGAGATTAAGCATGCATGCAAGCTTCTTTATTTAGCACATTTGTTTATCTTGCTGCTCTTCAGAATTCGCACACTATAAACGTAAGTTTCTGAGAGTATGAGAAAAGTTGCTCTGGTAAGAATGCCAGCACACTTCTCAGGCAAAAAAAAATAATGGCAGGTAAACTGAAGCACAAAATATTTTCATCTCATCTATCGTGCTGTTTTCTTGGAAGAGATCAAATATCATCTTGCTGTTGCAACTATTAGATACAATTTATAAAATTATATGGAGCTTTTTAGTTTTGAAATATTTTCACATTCAGCTACAGGCTTTAACTGCAATTCATTGAGAACAGGCTCCACCTTTCTAGCATTCAGTTCATTTATGCAGAGGATAGGACTTTCAGCATTGAAGAATAATGTATAAAGGTGGTCAATAACTTCTAGAAAAATCATAACAAAAATGACAAAAAGCATGTAAAAGGACATTTCAAGACAGAAATCTAGAACCTCTCTAAATAGCAGAAGCCAAGCAAGTAATATTGAAATGTATGCTGAATTTATTCTGGTACTTCTATTGGTCTATTTCTAAAAAAACCAAACCAAACAAAAACCACCACAACAAATACCCACAATGAATGAGCTATATAAAACAAGTTCATTAATAGAACACTGAGTCATTCTTCAGTTAAAAGAACAAACAGAAGGAGTAATTATCCACCTGATTAATTGCCATAATCATGAACAAAATATTCAAACTTATTTTCCACAGAACATTTTTAAAAGAATCATGGAAGACTGTCACTGATGACAAAGGAATCACGTTGCTGCTTATCTTTCCTCTCACACTGACCTATGAGGAAGCAGGCAAACCCTCCTTCTAGACTAGAATTCTACATGCAGAGCTCTCACTGTCTTAGAATTATTAAGGCTCAGGGGAAACATCAGAAGAGGAGTTTGAACTCAAGTATCCACAGCAGGAATTGCATCAGCATTACAGTTTTTCAAAAGCAATTAATATTTCTTCTAAATTACTGATGTTCTAACAATCTCAGCATGTGCTCACCAATACACTGTACCAAACTAATTTGCAAAACTGATGTTTTATACAAAACCCTAAACAACTAGAGACTGTTTTGTATATGTATATATACAGGAAAAGGAAAGCCAGTCACATATAACCTGAATTGTCAATTTATATTGTTTCTACAGATCCAAGTATGGAAACCCGGACTCCATCAGTTCTGGAATTTATTGGAACCACAAGTGCTTGAGCCACATGGATCCCTTGCTACAGAACTAGATACAGTTATAAAAGGTCCGTGAGCCAAGTCTCTCTGAGTTTTTTCCACTCTGCAAATGCCTAAGATGTTGAGAAGGCAGAGGAAGGCATTGAGAAAGCTAAAGCAAAAAATAAACTTACTGCTAATGCTGTCTCATGTTCTCCAGAAAAATGGTAGGCCAGACTTAAGCAATAGGCTGCTTCTCCTTGTATCTTCATATCACCTCCTAAAGAAAGGGTTAAAGGTAGAGTTACCAGCACAATCTGAACCAAATGACATCTGTACAGACAGCTCTTGCAGGTTCTTAAATAACATAGAAATGGCAAAATACTGTAGTAAATTTTTTCCTTTCCTTAGCCCTGCTATGTATCTCTTTCCAAAAACATACAGCGGTAATTAAAAACAGAGGCTTTTGAGTTCACCAAGGAAGTTCAGCAAAGTCAGAGAAAATATCTTCCAGCAATAAAGTACAATCACATTAACACGTGTAAGGTTCTCTGATATTAATTGTTTAATCACGGTTCTCATGTCTTCACATTAGAAAATTATAGTAGTCTCTCTAATGATACCTGATATAAAATAAAAGTAGCTATAAATACATAATAAACCCTAATATATAAACACAAAATGAATGTTGACCCATGGATTTTGCTAATGTGAATCTTAATAAAACACCAAGACAGAACTACCAGTAGACCAGTTTAATCCCTTATTCTCCTGGCTATTTTATAAGCTACTATAGGTTTAAATAACTAAAAAATGGGTAACTTATACTTGCAAGGAGTACTTATAGAAAATTCTGTAGAAACTGTTGCTAACTGTGAAACTGTTGCACCACACCTTTCCATGACAGGTTTTATTTCACTGATACTGGTCTAAGAAACACTGCTTGCTGGTCCTTTTGCATGGCTCCCTCAAAAGAAAATCATCTATTTGATACCAACATACATATAAACTAATTATATAAGTTCCTTAAGTATCACACTGTATTCAAAAATTTCCCTCCAGAACATGAGCAGCCAAAAAACCCCCCTCTAGACAAAATAGCCAAAAAGCCAAACTTTCCATTCCTCAATATCAATCTGCTCCAACACAATCAACCTGAAGCATAACTGCATATTAAGATATTTTGTAAAATGCATAAATAAATATAGTTGAAATGAAAAGAGAGATTATCTGCTTACAGTTGTCAGACTAATTCCTTCTGTCCAAATACACAGAGGCCTACACCTAATTTTGAAACTCTCTGAATGATAATAATTGCTGAGGCCACAGCAGTGATCTATCTATAGCACTTAATATGTTCCTTAAAATTATTAAAAGCCTCAAAATTTAAAAACCTGATGGTCTTTTCCAATATTCAATATCCCTTCAAAGGCTTAGTAAGACAAAAGGATACAGAAATACAGTTTTGCAGAAGAATAATAAGTTAAAAGTTGCTAGGGACATAAAGAACTTTCTTGCTTAAGAAGAATTTGACAGTCTGAAGTGGGTAATATCTAATCGTAATTCATAAAATACATAAACATAGATGATGGTCTAGAAGGACAAAATGGACATTACAAATAACATCTAGTAGCCAGTATGGCTCTGGAATGAGGACTGGAGAGCTCCTCAGAAAGAAGTTCCTAAAGCTTAAATTTAAAGAGAACAACAGTACATATATTGTGCATAGTGATACGTGATACATGCCTCAGGAAGATGTGAAAGTGATTGATTTGAAATAAGGGAACCAGAACAACTGCCTGGTCAAAAAAGTTTTGGAAAGACATATCCAGTTTGACAATCTCTTAATATCCAGCAGTTTTCACTAGCAATAAGAAGACATTGATAGGAAACTTCATCAGCAGTCCTTCTAGTTACTACACTAAATATTATGAGGAGGAGTTTAACTGTAGCTGTGATTTAAGCATACATTATAGACAATAGCCATAGAAAACACTACAAGCTTGTATAATGACCTGTACAGTCATAACGTCACTTGTCGCAAAACTTATCCTAAAATTTGGAAAATATTTCAATTTTTTTTTTGCCTTTTTTGATGGTTTATCTATTCTAACTACTACTTAAAGACTGGGTCACAGATTATTGTTCCACCTACATTATTAAATTAAAAAACCCTCATGTATGTGCTGATAAATATTGAATTAATATGTATTTAAACAAAACCCTTCTTCATTGTGAGGGTGTTTGAACAGTGGTAAATCTTTTCCAGAGTGCTTTTGGGGGCTCCGCCTGTGGAAATAATAAAAACTTGACTTGATGTAGTCCAGGGCAGCCTGCTCAGGACAACCTTATGAAAGACAGAGGTCTTTCTTCCTACCTCTGCTATTCTGTGATTCTGTAATTTTTTAGTTCAGGCTTCAAAGCATTTATGTGTATTAAGATAGAAAATTTTGTTTGCTTATGATAAAAACCTCTTTTTTTTCAAATATTAAATAACTACGTAGAGTGAAAAGATAACTTTTTTCCAGGAGATAATATCAGTCAAAAACTGCCAAATCAACAGTGACCAGCCAATCAAAATCGGTGACCTAAGCTTCCATCAGTGACCTCATTTTCTGACTGGGGGTTCACAGTTTTATATTATTATTCCCACAAGGTTGTGAGGTTTTTTTGGGAGATAAAGCTTTAAGGAACCTAAAACTTTCTTTGCTGTTGATGCCTTAGGTTTTAACTTTTACATTTCTCAAATCCTGTACTGCTTAGTGTGTAATTCTTAGGTTTCTTGTAGCCTGTTCGCTGCTGTTCTCTCATGCCAGTTAGACATAACAAAGCCTCTCCAAGCTTGCTCTTCAAGGACACCCAGACTGTCCTAGGCCCAAAATGTGTAAACCAACATCTTTAGAAGGGGGGGTAAGCTTGGGGAAATGACATCATTAACTGAAGCTTTAATTGGAGAATAAACTCTGATATGCAGATGAACCAAACTTATAAAAGTGTGAAGAATTCGTGACTTGGGGTCCATCTTGGGTGTCGCCTTTGGCCTGCCCAGGGTGCACCTTTGAAGGCCCTTCAAATAAATACCTACCTTTATTCCCTTATTCCTGTCTAGTCTCTGTTTTTTAGGTGGCCACTTCAGGCATCACTGTCAGCAAGAAAGCATTTCTGCTTTAGTGAGATCTGCAAGTGTATTGATAGCATTTGTCTTTTGAGTTTCATAGGAAATAATCAAACTAATCACCCAGTCATACCTTTGACACTTCCTACTTTACTCGTCGGAAAATCATGGCCTGCACATTGAATGAAGGAATGGGAAAGCATTATTTTCCACCTACCTTCTTTTGCCATCTTTAAAGCTTTTATTAGCGTTTTGATGGCCTCTTGGTGTTCTTTATTTTCTAGCATTTTGTCTGCTAGCAGTGTATAAATTCTCCAGAGATGCTGACATGCCAGTGAAGTGTAAGTATGGCCTGTCTCATCCTTCCATGGTGTGCCCTCTGTTAGCTGATAAAATGCTTCAAAATGCTCAGCAGCTTTCGTGACATGACCTGAAAAACGTCATTCATAATTAAAATCAACAATCAAATGTGAAATCAACAAAAATTGTAAAATTTCATAGTCTATAACAATTGTATCATTAAAAGTAAGTTGCAGCCAAACATTCCACAGATTTTTCAAGTCTCTTCAATACATAACTCACAGACAGCTGGAAAATACTGCCAAATCTCACAGCACCCAGTAATGCTCTAATTTAAATTTATCACATTTTAAATTAGCTTTCCTTTGTAAATTCACAATGTTGAAGGGGTGTGATTTCATGGATGCAAAGTTGGGATTGTCTAGAAAACAAATTTATTCTAGATTCATAACGCCTTTGTGGTTCTCATAAATGAAAATCACATCTATGCATAAATAATCACAACTGAAACCGTTCCTCAAGTTTCTTTTTCCATAATGAAAACCTGTGCTGAAAGATATGAAATGTGGAGAATAAAGGTATCAAAACTGTGGAGAAAAATTCAAAATCTTCATCCAAACCAATTAATTGCTGAAAAAAAAGAATTATCATGCAAAGTAATTTATTCAACAGTTATAGCAAGGCCAACTCTGGTGAGTTTATCTCGTAGATTTACTGCAAGAGCATTAACCATTGATAGATTAGTTATTGAGCCTGAAGTAATATACGCCAAGGTCTTCAAATGTAAGTTACTCAAACATCTTTAAGGCAAAGGAAAGTTTGAAGATAGAATTAAATTCATTTTCACATGCAAGTAGTTTTCCCTTTACCTTCAGCTGGATTTATCTCTGTGGATACAATCTAGGAGATTCAATCTAGGAGATTTCCATACCTGCTGAAAAAGCATATTCAAAGCTCTTGGAAAGAACAGAAAAGCTTTTTCTTATACTTAATGGGTACAGAAAAATTGCTGGGAAGTAGGTAAGATAAGACTATTTACATTAAAAAAAAATTTAAAAAAGCATTCTGGTCACAGTATCTTGTTTAGCAAAGACTATTCTGTAGCAGGGAGAAATGTGACCCCACCTTCATAAGTTTGTGTGTGTGATGGAGGAATCTTGTTCCATAGATCGTCAATATATCAACTGCTATTTCTATTAAAAGCTGAAATAAAACATACAATCAATTCACTTAGAAGTGCTTGCAGTTTACACCTCTTCTGAGATGTGATTTACAAAGAACTATTGCCGTTTTGCAGTCTTTTTTTACAGTGCTGCATTCAAACTGCAAAAAGAACCAGGAAGGAGAAAAGTTGTTTCACAGTTGAAGAAAAGGACAGGAGATAAGCTTGGAGAAGGATCTTCTTTAAGCATTCCTAGAGAAAATGAGGTTATCTCCCCAGGCCTCCAGCCAACCTAGAGGCAGCAGAACAGCTATGACAGATTTCTTTTATTAACTCAATTTAGATTTGTCCTTTGCATATGTCACCCCCTTATAACCATGCTTTCAACTTTGCAATATAAACCATAACTCATCTTTATTAGAATTAAATTTATTTTCATATTAAGCTTCTCTGATGATTAAAACGAGTTCAACTAAAACTGACAAGCACAAGAAACTCCTCTTTCAAAGACACAATGAATTAAATGAGTGTCATAGACATATAATTTTATGGCTCTACAGCTTACAATTTGTGTAAGAATCCCTGAGGAGACAACAGGTGCTGAAGAGTGCAGTGCCAGGTGAAAGGGGAGACATCAGGCTTTATTCAGTTCCATTCTAACTAGGGACAGGCATTGGAGAGATGGTCCAAAACACTGGGAAAACAGGAAAAGTTCTACACAATCTTTTCAAAATGTCCCATATTTGACTTCAGACTGCCCAAATAAAAAGGTAAAGGGTAATTATCACAACCAGTACGAGCTGTTTACAGGCTCCCTGACAGTACAAGTAACAGGAAATAAAAATGTAGACTTGCTAAAGACAGATGAAAACCCTTGTCCGTTCTCCAGAGGCTTCCAATTTGAGTTTTTGTCTATCCAGTCCAGATAACTTCCTAGGGCATAGTCAACTCGGAAGTCAACAGAATGGCAGTTATCCAAGTTGCTAAATGCAGATTTAAGATATTGAAGAAGGTCAGATTGGCTTTGTGACAAATGATTGAATGTCGAGTTAAAATTTAATGTTAATAGGTGGATCCAGCATTTTGTTCACTTGGATTCTCATAAACACATACAGACTCCTCCTTGGAATTCTCCCCAAAGTTCATTAATAAATAGACTGTTCTGTTGAAAGAGTATAGTCATACATTTGAGTAATCGGGATATACAACATGTGTAATGGATTCTTTAATAGAATTTGATTCAAGTGTTACTCAAAAACTTTTAGTAGGAAGGGGAAGCAGCAAACAAAGGAGTGGTACCACCTTGAGGATGAACATGGTATCTGAGTTTCCCCTAAGACACTGTAACATTATCTCTTAACAGGACCCATCATTTAGGTAAATAATACTTGCAATCTTAAGAACTAGTGTTCAGGTTGTTAGAACTATCAGATGTGGTGATTCTTACCCAAGCTTGCCCTCCTGCAGTATTCCCTTGAGAAAGTTTCTGTCAGGCTAGAAATTGAACTCATACATTCCATGCATCCCATAGTTCTCAAGAGTGGA
Source organism: Platysteira castanea (assembly GCA_013397175.1). Classification (NCBI taxonomy): domain Eukaryota; kingdom Metazoa; phylum Chordata; class Aves; order Passeriformes; genus Platysteira; species Platysteira castanea. The sequence goes on from VYXC01002729.1 coordinate 95,676, forward strand.
CCTAACCATAACAGCTGTGACCTGACACTCCTTTTGCCAGATCTCAGTGAAACCTCTTTGGAAACAATCCATCTACACCACACTTCAAAATGCAAAAGCAATGTGATTTTTTGGGTAATATTCAAATGAATCTATACCACATTTGGCTTCTCTGAATTACCAAAAAAGATTATAAAGTGAGTAGTGAAACAATCTGCTCACAAAAATACTAAAAAGAAAGTGTTGAGCAAAAAGCCAAAATACCTGCTAGTTCCCCAAACAAGGAAGAGACGGAACTCCTGACTTGAAAAGCCCTTACATGGCTGGGAATTTGCTCACTAAAGACTCTCTCAAATAAAACTAGCTATTTGGACACTTCTCAAATTCATGGAAGGTAAAACATTTTAGACTTTGGAACTCATTCTTCCATCAAAATAACCTGAAATCCCTTGTTGCCATTGGCAAACGACATATCAGCCTATTTATTTAATCCATAATGCTTATATGAAACTCAAATGTTGTGGGAAAATAATCTTTTCAGGGGGCTGGTGAGTTTATTCCCTGTCATGAGTCAGGCCAGTGCATTCTAATTTTTAAACACTGAACCACTGCAAGTGTTGGCTGCAGACATACATAGAACGCCATGTGAAAATCTTGAAAAACATTAGAAGAAAGTAATTAGCCAATTGCAGAACATTTCTGAGAATAAGAGCATTTTTATCTCACTTAGGCAGTGACAAGGCTGAGTTTTAAATTACTTTTATTAAGGAATGAAAAAAATCAAAGATCAAAAAAGGCAAAATAAGAGGAAAAACAATGGAGTAAGAAAATCACTTGAAACAGTTTGCAGAAATGTATTTTTATAGGTTTAGGAATTCAAAGAGAAAATCCAGAAGGTGTTTCTAGGAAATCCGTGTTTAAAAAAAATCTATTTGCAGAATGTTACACAAAGCAGTAAAGCTATTTTCAGCTGGCAACATTAATAGCAATTGCATATTTATTCTCACAATGCCATGCAGAATTTATCTCAGTGAATATCAAAAGGAGTTGGAGAATCTCCAATGTCTCTCTTCCCTTCTTATAAAAGGAATCAAAAACCAGAATGGTAATTCTTACAACATATGTAGTACCATTACTAAAATTCTACACTTTTATAATTTTTTATAGTTTAATATAACTCAGGGCATAACAAAAGAAATCCTACCAGCAAGAGTTTAATCTTAAATCTGGGAGGAAAACATTGTCACAATATAATTTTGGGAGTAGAAAATCAGTTTTAAACCATTATATATGAATATAAGACATTATTCTGACACAAAGATTTGTGCTACAGTTTTCACTGAGTTGCTTCAAAGTAAAAAAATAAATCTATTCATTTAAGGAAAATAATTCAATGTAATTTTGTAAATACTGAAGAGAAATGTTTTTAGATCATCTAAAAGTTCCTTTATAATTCTCCTTCTTAAAACCCAATCCAAAAATACAGATTTGTTACATCAAAATAGATATCAAAGCAAAGGGGGTATATATGGAGACTACTATTTTGCCTTTTTTTTTAAGTACAAAGATTGACTAGATATTAACACAAATGGGTTTAAATGTGAAGCTGCCATAAAAGCAGGCACATAAATGTAATTCTCCCAGCCGCTATTTTGATGCACATTTTTGATTCCATGAATATTTTATGAAATGGCCCAAACTAAAGCCATATAACATTCCTGCATTACTGATGCTTGCGCCCGTAAGCTACAAACATTAGAGGCATGATTGAGTGCATTAAAATGAACTCATTCAGCAGTGCATTGATTACTTGAAGGAGGAAAAAAAAAGTTACTCCCACTTAAGAAAACAGCATACAAACCTGAAGTTTTCAACACTGAAATTAGAGACTCAAATTTGAATAATGTGGTATTTAATAAATAAAGGCAGTGCAAAACTATCTAGAATTCTCTGCATATAGTCCTGACTTTAATTAGGTGAGATGTTAATTAGGTCCACAGATTGCTTCCAGTAGTGTATAGGTAATTTAAAATGTCACAATCTGCAAAATGCAGTGACTGACCTGCTCTAGCTCCATGCCTCAGCAATACTGAGAGCACCTAATGATTTCCTTTTCTATCAGCTCGTATATTTGCCAATGAAAATAATGCCACAGAAACAACTGCACAAGAAAAGTGACAGGTCTGTTAGGTACCCTGCCTCAGCAGCACCACTAGAAGCAGAAAGCACGTTTAATTCTAAATTGCAAACAGTTGTTGAGGGCTTCAGAAAATATTCCACTGTAGATTAAAACAACAACCTAAAGGACCAATAAACTTTATTATGGTATGTTTTAATCTATAGCATCTTTTGCCATCAGTTATTTCACTATACAATGAGAACACAAAATCTGGTTGAAGCATCAGTTAATGGTAACGAAAACCAAAAATGTTATTATCTTTCAAAACATATATGCTTACATTTCAGTCTAACTGCTTGAACTACTATGTTCAGTTTCTATGGTCAATTATGACAGCACTATTCATGCTGAAATACTTAAGTCTGCCACAGAGATCGTTACAAAAGTGTTTAATAGAAGTGTGTTTACAAGAAACATAAAACAAGGCTCTCATTCTGCAAACAGTTGAACCACCTTGGACTCCTGAGGTAAAATGAACTGTAAAGAAGCCACTGGGACAGCTCTCACATGCAATAAGCTGAATTCATGTGCCAGCTGAAAAAACAAGGAAGAAGTTGTGGAAGGGATTTAAGATAAAATTTTGTGGTTTCACAACTCTCCAAGATCCATCTCAAACAAAACCAAACATCAAATAACAATCAAAGTGAGTATTTTAAGGATAATGGATAAAACCTTACATCAATTTACTTTACAGAAGCTGATTTTTTTTTTTTAAGAAAGATTCCACCATGAGCTTTAGCAAAATGATGTAGGCAGTTCATAAGAATGTTGCAATGACCATGGTTGCTCACCATGGGGTATTCTGAGCATTTTTCCAGTTTGACAATGCACCAGTAGACCTTACGTGGTGTCCAAGTTGCCTAAGGCCAGCTGAAATCATGCCTGAGAAGTAGACCACTTGAGGACACAAGGGAGAAGGGAAGAGAGAGAAGGAAAGTTGAGCTTCACACAACTTGAAATGTAGCATTGGTGGACTGACTGCAGTGCAAAAAGACAATATTTTATCTTCCCTTCTCTGGGTGGAGGACTGCCAGGCCAGTCCTTGGTATTGCAGTTTAGAGGATGATACATTATTCTGTTTACATTAGTTAAACAAATGTGTGTTGTCTGAAAAGAAGCTCATAACTGCAGTAATCCAGTGAGCCTTAGAGCATATATAGTCTTGTCCTCTGAGGACCTATATTACTTGCCTTAAAACTCAAGCACTCAAAATACACCTACACAAACCTAGAGGGCAGTGCAGACTGCAGAACCCACGGCAGGACAGTTCATACGCGCTGTGTCACACCACCAGCACACAGGGATGTCAAACGCGTTCTAAAAAGGTGTTGCTTAAAGGGTTCTCCCAGAGACACCTCACAAGGTGGGGATAACGCTGGCTTTTCTGGTTGCCCGGCTGCTCTCTAATCCCTTCCGCTTCTGCTGCCAGCTACGGAGCTGCAGACAGGAGGGTTTTCCCACAGGCAGCTGAAATGACAGCTGCTTTGGGAATGAGGTATTGTGGACCAGCAAGGGGAAAAAAATGACAACCAAACAGGTCCCAGATGAAAATTCCACTAACTTGTCTGTCTTACATTCATATTCAAATAAACCAACATACAAAATTCTGGTTCACAGTTAAAATTACTATATCTTTTTAGGTTAATACATTTTAGGAAAGCAGAATTTGTCAGATGCCTTCTTCTGATTTGTTTGATTATATATAAATAAACACTTTTTGAAATATATCAATTTTAATCTAGAGGTCAGCACTGCAAACCATGCTGAACATTAGCTGAATGATAACACACACATTTTAGAGAGAATGGAATTCTTGCTTCACAATAGTGTTCAAGTCTGCTTTCATGTTTGCAGAGCATCAAAGTGCTTTCAATATGCAAAGGCTACCAAGGATGCAAAATGTGTTCAGGAAGCTCACACTGTAAGGCTCCAGGCTCTGGATAAGAGCAGGCCCACACTCAGTGGGATGCCCCCATTTCAGGTTTCACAAATGTTTCAATGTCTATAGGCGGATATCCAAATGCAGAAAGGGAAGGGAGAAGAAAACTCAGTGATGAATGGCATATACTTTGCAATTCTGTTTTTCAGGGCTTAAGAGGTTTTTAAGTTCAATAGAGCTAAATGAAAACAAGTTATATTAGTACTTAACCTCCAAGATTAAGATGATCATTATAAATAGAGAAAGTGACACTGAAGCAGATAAGTTTCACTAAATCACTTTTTTTTACTAAGTCATGTCAAATGCTTGCCTTGGTTTAAATACTTTTTTTTGGCAGTGTTTACATTTTATTCAGACTCTACCCAGTTCCCCTTACTTTTCATAGCTTCCAATAATAAATTTATTATCAGATGCAGTGCTCCAGCACTGGAGCTGTTCTGTGGTATAGATGATTTACTTCAGAAGTGTGCTTTGAGTAGCAGTTGGAGTAATGACCTGCTAAGGTCCCAGCCAACCTGAATGATCCTCTGAAGAGTAAGATACATTTTTATTAACAGCTTCCTGTTTGCTTTACCTATGGCTTCTACAGATCATTGGTAATGGCTGAGGACAGGCAACCGTGGCAGCGCTCAGTGACACCGGAAAGGCACCTCTGGAAACAGCCTCCTTTATCAATTACTGAAAGGAAACACTGCCTCCAGGAAAGTTTATGATGACAACTGCTGGTCCGGCTACAGTATTCCAAGACCTCTCAAAGCTTTGAAGCAAAGAAATAAAAAAACCCCTCTGAGTGAGAGGGCAGCTTCATCTCAGTACTAGTCATTAAGCAGTAAATAATTAAAATACCCTGGAAAAGACAGGTAAAATACAAGCAGCAATGTCAGTAATAGACATGAAAGAGAAGAGAGGGAAAAAGAATTTAAAAAAGCAAAGAAATAATTCATGTGAAGTTTTAATAAAGTTTCATTTGCAGTCTTGTTTAAAGATATATCAGACTTTAGGGATGTAACCTAATTACATTTTTATTCTAAGTTCTATTCAAATTTCTTGGACTTTGAATCTTTAACACAGATCAAACACAGTATAATTTACTCATGGCTATCAATACTTTAAAAAGATCTCTTCATTAAATGTCATAGTCTTATGAACATGCTCATAAAGCAAACAGAGCAATATTTGATACCAAAAACATTTAGAATATGGTTCATACAGAAGTGTCTATACAAACAGTTCACCTGAGTGCTACACATTATATTCAAACACATACCAAAAGTTTTTTCTAAAATATTTCTGATACATCTTTCATAGTTCAATGTAAACAGGAATCTTTTTTTTCCAGTAGTTTTATGATTTGAAAATAAGTATTACAATCACCAAACACCTAAGAATGGAAACTAATTTAAGGATCTTTTTTCCTATGTCAAAACTTTTAATGAAAGTGCAAATGACAGTTTAGAATTAGCAGCACTGCTGTGAATATTTTGAAGAGCTTATTAGAAAGCAAGAATATAGACCTCTCCCCAGTTATTATATGAAAACTAAAAGTTTTTCCATTTGAAGAATTAGGCTAGGAAAGTGGGAGTGGCCATGAAAGGATTAAGGAAACTTACTTTTTCTTAGTGTAAAGAGTATTATTACTTTCCTGTGCTTAATAATAACCCTTGATTTAAATCAACTGAAGTAAAAAGCATGTAGAAAGTATTACATTTTCACAGGATTTCTTTTCAGAAATGAAAATAGGAACTCCACAGAATTCTCCCTGAGTTCTCCTATTCAAAGTATCTTTATTGCCTATCACTACCTTTCAAAAATAGGAATAAAAAATAATTTTATTAAGATTATTTTTATGAACTTAACAGGCCCCATTTGCTCTCATGTTGCATGTTCAGAAGCTTTTTTCAGACTTTCTTAAGACTATGCTAATTTGAACTGAAAACATTCCTAATTTTTATATCATCAGTTCAAGACAGTATTTGTTAGTCCAATACCAGTAACAACTCTGTAATAATAAGATGTCATTTACTGGGGAACTACTTTCTGCACTTGCAGGAGGATGAGCTCAATTATTTAATAAACCTTTTAAATCTGTCCTCCCAAGGATCTAGTAGGATTTATGGCTGCTTCTGACTGCTACTGACTGACAGAGAAAAGCAGCATATCCAAAGACTAACTCCTAGCAATTTCCTGCTTAAATTTTTAAAATTATGCTCTACAATCAAGTTTTTCCCAGCCAACTTATATATTCAATTCTTAAGCAATCAGAACACAATATAATTGCTTTGTGAGAGAGAGGAAGTGCAGAATAACAGAGAATTAGCTTCAGTTGACGTGGTGAAAATCAATGACTAGAAGTCATTAAATGGTCAAACTGGGTATGCAGAATTCCATGTTCCATTAAGGGAAGGCTTCTTTTTGTCTCTAAAGTTCCCTGGTGGGAAAACTCTTTCTAAATATATGTCTCCACATGAATCTAAAATTTACCAACAGGTTTATGTAGTCAAAGACATGGGATTTGGAAACAAGTGAGTATGTTTGCAGGCCTGAACTATTCCTACATGCCTTTTTCTGCAAAAGTAGTTTAGAAAAAAAGTAATCACGACTAGGAATAAATCTGAGAAGTCTGTAGTTTGGGATATGCAACGTGGGGTGAGGAGAGGGGAATATAACGACAAACCAGTGGGATTTAGTTACTACTGGATTTGGTCTGTCATATAAATATGTATGTTCTCTTCAGACAACGAAGAGTACAGAAAGACATTTTTAGGTTCCACAGGGAACAAGCCCATATGATCATCCTGTTCTTCAACTACTTTTGGTGTGAATTTCAACCAAATTTGGTAAGAAGTCAGTAGGACAGTAAGTTCCCACCAATTTTTTAGAAAATTAGTATCTTGAGGATAGACACTGATCCAAACTCCAGACAGACAGAAAGACAGGCAGAACTTGCTGTACGTGTTGAGACAGCAGCACTCTGCTTGGCCAGGGAGCAGCACGTTCTCATCCAGCTTTAGTTTATCACAGCACCACTGAACCTCACTGTGTAGAAGCACACAGGAAATGGTGCTGTATAAATGCAGAACAAACCTGTGGTTCTGACCTGAAAGGATAAAGAATCTCTAAATCTCTAGAACTATGACTCTCTTTTAAGTCATTGTCATGTTTTAACTAGCACACAAGCTTCCTATAAAAAAAAATTACATAGGAATTTATATCTTTAAATCCTTTTCCCCTTTTTGGTCCACAGAGTGACAAATCTCACTATAAAAAGACAGAGAAAAATAATGATGAGGTTAATGTTTTACCAAAAATCACAAACTTAACTGGGTATCATTTTAAACCAAGACAAGTTGCTTACAGAAAGGAATTTCCAACACAAACACAAGGATAGACAAAACTTATCTTTTTGCTGATAATCTGAGTTGCTTTTGTTCCTGAACAAAGAGATGGGATTCATTTTAGGTTGGCTTCTTCCAGTGGCTGATCTGGGCTTGTGGATACAAGAGTATGGAGATCTGAGGTACTGGGTGTATGCCTTATGGTGGAAACATAACATTGTTAAATAGACAGGCTGGATAGTTCAAATGCAGCAATTCTGTTGTCAGTGACAGCTCTGCACTCCACAGGTAGCGAGGAAGAAATTAATTTCTCTTCACAAATGCTGCCCCCCTGGTTTGTTTTATTTACCAGCTGTTTGCAATTACGCAATCAGATTGTAAAGCAGAACGTTTCTACACTATACTATAGAGAATTTGCTGTTTAAGTGGGCTTTGCAGACTTGCAGCACAGACAACAACATAAAGCTCTATTACTGTAGAAGGTGCATGTGGGCCACCTATCCCACAGGTAAATTTTATTCTGGCTATACTTAGGAATCTCTTAAAAAGAAACTATATTTTTATGTAATTAAAATAAAGTTGCAAAATATCCACGCAGAAAAGCATATGAAATTTCATAAGCCATTTTAACTTTTGCCTTTTTAAACCTTTTTAGTACTTCATTTTGCAATATTAACATTCTCTTTTTTATATGTGAATATAAATTATTTCTGCCTGAAGGCAAACCAATTGGGGAAATTCTGCTTAAACGTGCATATTTCCTCTGCATAGATAGTAATGAATTTATGCTGAGTTTCTCTCAATTATTTATACATTACAGTTTTCAATTAAAAAACACTTGCCATAAACAATTCAAAATACAAAATCAACAATTTCTTAGTAGGAATGGATTCTTAGCAAGAATTTCTTGACTAAGAACAAGTAAATAAACAGTTTAAGACTTTATGTTCTAAAACCGAAAAGATGTCATGAGCCACCTTGAAGTTGTGATTCAGCAAATATTTCTAGTAATTAATACTTAAGCTTCATAACTCAAAGCCATCCTGAACAACCTGTTTTAGGAGTACCTGCTTTAGCAGGTCAGTTGGGCTAGATGATCTTCAGAGGTTCCTTCTAATCCAGCCATTCTGTGAAATACCCCTTAAACACAACCAGAATCTTCCCATCAACTTCTGCAATGCCTTGATAAAAACTTCAATTTCAACATGATGGCAAAGTGATAGGCAAAATCCTGACACCAAAAACTTGGTGTCAACTGAGATTGTTAAAGTCTGCAAGAATCCCGTGCTGCTTTTTTTCCCCCAACAAATTAATTAAACTTTTAAGTCCCTTGTGTTCAGGTCTTTCACCCAGAAAAGTTTCTATCAAATTCCAACATACGAAATAGATCGTATTTTATCCATGATCCCAGATAAAAAATTACACCTTTTCAAATAAATCAGATGCAATTTATTAATATTTTTGGAGTAGGTGCAAAGGGATCAGAAGTGATCAATTCTGGCATAACATTGTTCTATTTGAAAAGCAGCCAGACCTTAACATTGCTTATAATGAAGGCAGAGTTGGATTAGGACTGAAATTTATAAACCCTTCTTTATTTTGCAGAATATGACAGATTTTTGAAATGCCTAATCTTATATTAGAAAGGGCTAAAGGAACTCCTTTTCAAGGTCTCCAAAGACTGGTAATCTAAAAAACACACAAAGATGGACAAAACTGGGTTTCTGGATTAGCTGTATGCTGTGGGAATCAGCTCTGAGATTCCCAACACTGCTATTTGCTTTGCACTCACTCCCTTTCTCTCACTAGTTCTGCCTGCCTTTAATCTTTTCAGCCTGTAAAGATTTCAGGTAAAGTATTACCTCCACTTCTGTTGATCCTTATGTGCTAGCAGAATATAAATCTGATGAATAACTCAAAGTCACCACTACCTCGAGACTAATGGCATAATTTCTACATGTCCCTCAGCTCTCACACCAAGGGAGATCCAGTTTCTGGCATGGCACTGATACACATTTGTAATTAATTGTGAAAGTTTTATTCATTGGTCTCTACTGTGATACTTATATGCTTTCTCAAACTAGTTATTTAAATATATCCAGAAATTTTTCCAAGTACTGCAACTGACAGGTACCCTAATTTTGGATGTCTGGTTTTGTTTTGAATAATACAGAAATCTATCTGTTTTTGTTGTAACATATTTGAAGCAAATAGCTCCTACAAGTAAAATTTTCTTTTTTTCCCCAGACTGCTCTTTTTATTGATATAAGTTATCTTAAACTTTGGGATGCATACATTTAAGGTGTATATCACTTCATGCAGGATATGTGGTAAGCATTTAGTACAAAACTGAAAGCACTCAAATATTGCAATGATGTAAGAACCTATACAAAACAATACTAGACATTGTGTTTGTCAGTGCACTCAGACCGTTTCTTCTGCAGGATACAACAGTGTAAACCTCAAGTTCACCATTAACTTCAGCAGAAGGTTAATAATAATATAATCTATCATAAATCATGACTATAAACTTATTCTCTGATATGCAGAAAATTGCACACATTTATAATGACTGATATTACTTCTGAAAATGCATTCAAAGCACAGGAAGAAAAATATTTTTTTAAAACTCGTATTTCTGAAAAGAGACTTTGTCACAAAGCCTGTGCTTACTTGGACAACAAGTAATTCTGGATTTAACGTCAGAAAAATGTGTTATGTAATTGCATTTCCAGTGTCTGTAAAGTGACTTCAGCATATTAAAGAGCTACATAGAAAAAAGTAATAAATGAGTAACTATACTAAAATAATGAGTAACTAAAGTAATAAAATGCCTTAATACCAGCCCTCTGAGGAAGGACAAACTAGGGGGTGAGCATGGCTAATTGAACAGTGTCATAATACGAACACTCCTACAATAATCATTGAAAGCTTCAGACCTTATTTTACAGGCAGAGTATTTTAGGGAAGAGGTTAAAAATCTCATTCTGTGAAGAAATGTCATTAAAATCATGTTTGCTCCAAGCAGAACTTTCCATTTGTGCCTGCTCACTTATTACTGTTTTCTTTCCCTTACTGGCAGCTAGTAATGGCCTGCATCCAAATATCATGACTGAAGTCTACACCACCAACACCTCAAATATTTAGCTTTGAAGATTAATGAACATCAGGTTATATCCAGCCTTTAGGACAGGGACCAGGCTGAAAGTCAAAGAACTTCAAATTTGATTACACAAAAATTACCCAGCAAATTTATTGATTTTCTTCCAAGGCAAACAACAATCTTTACAAGTCCATGTTTAACTTTATACTCCCAAGCAATCAGTCCTAAGCATATATAGACAGCTTCCTTTCCCAGCTAATGAAAAATACACTATTGGGTGAGAGAACTGAAAAGAACTGGGACCAGATGTTTATATTTATTCCTGTAGATACACCCCTACAGAAGTGGGCATCTGGCTAACTTGGTTCACAAATTAATTACCAAATTATAAATAACTGAGCCAAAAAAAAAGGATAAATTAGCAGAATTAAAATTTTACTTATAACACCATTAATACTTACGCAATATCATACAATGCCAACCCAACATCTGCTCTTACATTTCTTCTCCCCAGTCAGAACTCACCCTTGAATCAATTTTTCACCCTTGGAAATACAAAGTGCATGGAATACATCTGCTATTTCTTTTTCTCAGGGGTCCCTCAAAGCAAATCCTATGCTTACTCTCTAGCTTCTTTATTTTTTTACCTCTCTCTCTCTATGGAAAGAAAGTACTTGCAACAGACGGACCCCACAGATTCAATGGAGCCTTATCTTGGGCAGTGAAAATCCACTTTGCTTTATCTCTCTTTACTAAGGTTAATAAGAAGCTTCTCTTCTTAAAAGTTTCCAATACTCTTCAGCAGAAAAATAAAATTTCTGCTCCTCTGATCATCTCAGGCTATTTCATAACTTTACTTATGTGCTTTTGTAATGGGCCTCAAGATATTTAAGTATTCAACAACTTTTGCTTAAGACATCATAAAAGTAGAAACAGTTAAATTTTCTTTTAGGCAGTGCTTGGATAACAGTAGTGAGTCACACTCAGTAAGAGCCTTTGAAGTTACAAGTAGATATGAATGTTTGCTTGTCTGCAACTTCTTAAAATTTTATTTTTAGTGACTAAAGGACCAAGTGAAAATGTTGCAAAAAAATTTAAATCCAGCAATTTTTCAGTAATTTTATTTTACTGAGTAAGAGATAGATAACCTAACTAAGCATTTTCCATTTCAAATGAAAATGACTTGGTTGTGACTGGCTGCGCTTTAAGCAACTGCTATCTTATCAACTGAGAAATTGAATTTTGATCACCTTCATTTCCTAGAACAAAACAACACTGGAATAAGTAAGTAATCAATCAGATTATTACCAAGCATTTAAAGAAAACCTGAAAATATTACTGCTAATGTCAATATATCAAGAGTGGATAACATCAAACCAATCTTCCATTTAAGTTAATAAATTCCTTTCTCACTGTTATATAACTTCTGTGTAAAGCATTAGGGAAACATAGTTCACCTGCAGCTACTGTCAGGTGAGTGCAAATTCGTTAGGAAATCCTAACTAGACTTTGGTTATCAGTAGTTCACTGCAAGTGTGGAAAAAGGTATTCAGTGAGGTTCCACAAGTGCCTTCCCTATTACAAGTTTATTACTTAGTGTTTTCCTTAAGGATTTGAATTACAGGGTAGAAAAATGGTTTTAAATGTTCTAATTCTATCAAACCAGGAAGAAGAGAAAGCATGCTGAAGGATAACTTTGTTGCAGAACAGAATGTGTTACACATGAACATTTCGACTAACTTGTTAAAATGGTACAGCAGGAGCTATGAGAAAGATGCAGAAAGAAGAAATTGCAAAAATCACATCCTTTTACACAGAACAGAACACCCTGGTGTGGATACAAAAAAGGCTGCTAAGCAAGGATTTTCTTGCTTCTCTGTAGCCCTATGAGAGACTTCCCTTTCTCACAGAAGCTATCAGTAGAGTTCTGTAAACTATGGACACCTGCTAATTGTTTTTAGTACAAGTAGAGAAAATATTTTGCATATAGTTCGACCAATCACCCCAGAGGGGTGGTTAGGAAATTGACCAATTAAACTATGAGAAAATTATCCTATGAAAGAGCTGTTATACAATGAAATAAACCAATCCTGCTGCACAATCCCTGCCTGCTGCATCTCTCTATTTCTCCTCTCCGCTCTGGGAAACGGTGATAAGCGACTACACCCTGGTGAAGACTGCAGAACATCCTGCAGCAAGATAAGCAAATGCTCAAGAGAAAAAGTAATGTCATCTCTTGCTATGCATTAGCTAGCACGTAGATGGAACAAACGGAAATTGTCATATGGAAGCTTAAACAGTATAAATATCTGTGCCTCCTTTTAATAAATGGCCTTGCTTCATCGATGCTTGGCCCGTGTGTTTCAATTGCCATTAAAACTTCAGCAATCAAAACAATCCTGACAACTTCTAGAAACCACCACCAAAACAGAGGATGCTACTCAGTGAAAAGAGAGAGCAACAAATTGCATTTAGGTACAACTAACTGGAGACTTCAGAACAGGACAGGTAGTTAACAGATCTTCAGAAAATAACTTAGAGACTACTGAAGGTTATGAACTATGCATATGCATATAGAGAATGTAGATGTCATACCTGCAATCACAATAAATCACAAATAAAAATACCATGCATAAGAAAAGTAATCCTTCCATTTTACTGATTACTGGTATGTGCTCAAATTTTCCAGGTCTGGGTGTTGCAGGCAAGAAAGATAAGGCAACAGTTCATAGGAAAACAGTGTGAATGACCATTAGTCTAAAAAGATGTGAGGAAATGTAAAAAAAGTGTGATGTGTCAGCTGTAAGAGAGCAAGAGGAAAAAATAGGACAGCACCCTTTAAATAAAAAAAAAAAAAAAAAAAAAAGAAAAAAGGCTCCAGACTTTATGTTTTATGTCCAAGCTTTTGCTGGGAAATTGGGCCCTCTTTCAAAACACACCCATTCCATCAGACATTTAATAGAATTAGACAATCTCCACAAAATACTTCAATTTCTGTGAATCTTGTGGGGGGTTTTTTTGTTGGTTTTTTTTTTTTTTTTTTTTTTTTTTTTTTTTTTTTTTTTTTTGTGAGCTCTTTATTAANNNGTTGTTTTTTTTTTTTTTTTGAGAAGCCACTTTATACAAGAAACCAGTCATATGTTGAATTCAGAGTTGGAATTGTTTCAACCCACAGTCAAATTTAGAAACAAAGCCATACAAATTTAGAAACAAAGGCTACACAAATCATACATTTTAAGCAGTAGTTAGGCATGCAGAATACTTACAAATTAGAACTGGAAGACAGGTTTTATTCAATTACTTGAGGCTCACTTATTGCTTGCCTTTTCACAACATGAAAGGATTTTATGCAAACAGAGGAAAACACTTTTTGTATACTCAGTGTGCTATCCACACACAAACCCCTCTGCCATGAAAGGTAATAAATGCTTTTTAGATACAGAAACAAGGTTCATCTTGCTATAAGAAAGCAATATTGTTTACAGTGAGAACAACTGTTCACTCCAACAGGCTCCCCAGGGATGTGGTAGAGGTTCATCACTGGAGGTTTTTAAGATGCAATTGACAGGGTGCTAAAATAACCTCATTTAGGTTCCCTTTCCCATGAACGGTTGGATCAGATCTGTCAAGGTCCCTTAGAGCCTGGGCTGTTCTATGATTCTAGTTATTTCTATTAATATTTCCTAGTTTCAGAGACCCACAGTTTAAGGATGCAGATGGAGAAATGGAGCTTGTGGTGAGGTCTAAGCCTGAAGCAAACACCAGTGTGGCAGTCAGGCACAAATAAAGAGGGTGTCACTTGCAGTCAAGAGAACCAGAAGGTCATTTCAAAAAGAACACAAAAATACAGGCTGTTTATCTAAGTGTAACTTGGAAGCAGGATTAATTAAACATTACAGAACTACATGTCCACAGCTCTTTTAATTTAGCCCAGTTTGTGTGACTACCGATGCCATCCAATGCAGCTTTATGATGCCAGTGACTTACCTTGTTCCTCATTGATGAGGCCCATGTTTACATAAGCTTGTGCTTTTCTCTTCCCACCATCAATTTCTACTAATTGAGCAGTGTTAAAGCTTTGCTCATAAAAGTAGTTACTTAACCATTTGTCCTCAGGTTCATTGAAAAAGCAGGCCAAGCTAAGCTGGTTATCATACACCTCCTCATAGCGCCCTTTGAAAACAAAAATCATAAGAAAAATATCAGATTATAATCAGTGTTCAGAAATTTTGCATGTTATAGCAATAACCGTATTATGAAAATTAAGAGCTATTTATATTTCCACCATTCAAATGTCATCAAGTTCTGCTATGTGCCCACTCAGAGAAATATAAGAGGAAAATTATAACCTTACAAATTAGGCACCATTGAAAACGTATTTTTGTTCTCATTTCTGTGTGCAAAACCCAAAGTCAGTTCAATAAAACACACAGAACCGGGATAAAACACTGGCTAGTCAAAAGAGAAGTCAGAGTGAGACTGGAGAAGCATTTGTCTGAGCCACTGGGCCCTGAAAAGGCGCAAGAGCTTTCCAAACCTTAGACCTCTATGGTAGCAACTGTGTTGATGCGGTTAAAGGACCAAAAAGAACACTCTGCAAGCACAATCCATTTATTCATATAATTTTAAACGTTCAAAGTATGACTAAGAAGAAAGGCTTCATGTTTTCATGTATTTTGCCATGTTTAGCACCTTAGCACCCTTAGAAATCAGGGACAAACTGGAATTGTACACCTACACCTAAAAAAACCCCCACAGCTCACCAAGGTATTGCTCTTGGAAAAAACGTGGAAAGCAAGATAGATTGAAAGTCACAGATTTTTTTCTATGGCCTGAAGTTTAGATTCCATTCTTTGTCATTTCAAACAACTAAATGAATACATTACCTCTAATATTTATAAAAAACCTGCAAGTTCTAAACCTAATTAGCATTACAAAATTATCCACAAATATATTATTCACAATTTCAAGTTACAGAATAACAGCTTCTACAGAATTAGTTATTTCCCTTGGAAAAGCACTTTTAAAAAAATTCACAAGGTTCCCTTCTTGAAATATTCCAAAACTTTACTAATTTGGAGTAGAAATCTAAAACTTTCCTGACAAATCTTACCATACTGTTTCTCCCTAAAGGGAATTTGAAAGATCTATTCCTTATATGATGCTGAAAAATCTATGAGATAATAAAGCACAGCATGAACCTCTATGTTCCATGGCTCAAATAAATTAATTTCCTCTGCAAACTCTGCTCGTGCCAGATGTGAAACTGAATTATTAGCTAAAATTCCATTGCAGTTTTGGTGGGCTACTTAGTGTGTTTGTGGCTGTTAAATAAATGTGAGCCAAACAGCCAGTTCTAAGAGGAATTTCCATGTAGTTGGGTAAAGAAGGAGTGAAGCAGCACAGGTCTTGCAGCAGGTAAGAGACTGTTTGGTTAAGCTGGATGTGCGAACAGAACTGCTTTGCTTTCGGGAGTTCTGCAATTTTTAAGCTTTGCTCAGCAAAGAAAGAAAAGGTAGAAAAGAAAAAGCCGTCTTAATTCTGGATCTGGAGAACCACACAGAAATCAACTGGGAAAAGAAAAATTTTCAGGGTACGCAAGATCACAAAGTCCAGATCTCTCCCAAGTGTTTTAAAACTGTGACGAGCATATGAAAACATTTTGATAAAAAGATGCAGGTAAATTCTCTTCTTCTGTTATCTACAAGAAGAATTGGGGGAAATCCAACTTTCAAAAGGATGAGTTTACCGACTGTAAACTGTACCATCTATGCAAGTCACTTGTACTATTTGGAACACACACCTGCCATTACTCAAACAAGTAGTTTAAATGCATTGCTAAACCACACAAGAGGGTTTTTTTAGCTTCATCTCTAGTATGTTCTGCCTCAAAATTACCAGCTACAAATGATCTAATTGAAGATATATAAACATCTCATTCTCTCTGTTGTCATGACTGTTTTTGACTTCAGAATGTCTTGATAAAGCTTTTCAGTGTGCTGCACAACACAGTAAGAACTTTATTCTGTCTCTTGAAAAAGCCATGCTACCACCATATCATGTCTGCAGTCTTCAGATGTTTATCGACTACTTGTTTCTCCTCCTTTTTTCTCCATCTTGGTCATTTCAGAGAACATTGTCTGAATTCTCCCTGCTTAAAGTTTTTTTAAAATTAAGCTGAAACCTTTTCCCCATTCTCGAACACTCTCTGATTTTGTCTTTTGATTTAAAAATTCACTCCTCTAGTGGTAAAGAATACTTTTTTATTGCTTGTGTTTTTTATTTATTATTTTGCTTTCCTATTTATTTTCTCAGAATTTTCCCTTCCATGAAGTGGTAACCTCAGATTTCTACCATTAATAATTCCCATTAAAATATTTTAAATTATGATTTTGAAGCTGTCTGTGTTATATACATTTCTATTTCTATTATTTTAAATGAGATAATGTCCCTTCCAAGGAATGAGTGCTTCAGAATCTCTTTAAAATCACCAAAAGAGAAATAGCTCAGAAATTACATTTAGATTATCATCTCATAATTTGCATCTAAAGTTTTACACCAAAACATCATCTTAAGCTTCAAAATTCAGCTTTGAGAGGAGTAATTATCAATATATAGACTTCATGCATTCCTAATCTGAACATTCTTCATGGCTGTGAGTTTTCATGCCTTTTGTTTCCCCTCAAAAATGAAAAAAGTACCTCTTGGATGCCTCTTTTTCAGAATAACCTGGACCGTAAATCATATAAAACCCATTTATACATTAGAAATTAAGACATTTTTTGTAAAATAGCCTCAAAAAATCTCTGCAACTGATTCTGGAATGGAAGTAAACTGGGTTGGGCTTCATGTACATATATTTATCTGAGTGTGTGTGCTGTATATATATATTTCTAACAGGTATATTTATACATCTGTACAACATCATTACCTATCACACATATCAACATTATTTTTATACTAAATCTAAGACACAGCACTATAGCAGCTACTAAGAAGAAAATTAATTCTTTCCTGGCCAAAACCAGGACAACACACACAGACAAAGTCGAGACCAGTTGGGATTCATCCAAACTAACCAATTCAGATACGAATAGGAGTTACCTAGGATCCCCTTCCTTTCAATGAAGAAAAGCAGATACTTCCTGGCTGAGATTTATCTCATCCTGACTTAACTCTTGCAGCACAAGGGAGTGCTTTTAGAGATTATCTGAGACATAGAGGCAGAGCTTCCCACGATTACAAGCACACAACCACATGAGCAGAGAAATACAAGACCTAATTATAACCACTGACATGAAGATAACAATACACACTACATACAGATCACAACTAAGTGAAAGTGAGCTGGGAGGATACCAGAGGATACATACAAAACGCTGCAATAACACAGAAAGAGAAAAGATAGTTGGATCATCGATTCGTACACACTGGATACAGATTTGCTCCTTAAATTATTGCTACAAAGTATCAAGGAACTTATAAGACATAAAATTACGCAAACAACTTCAGGTAGTGCCCTACAAATCCCAAGGGATGGAAGTGACCTGAGGCGGACTCCAGTTCCTGCCACAGCTTTGATTGAATGAACTTTAATGTGACCCTCTGATGACGATCCTGCCGGTGCATAACAATGAGAAGTGCACAAAGACAACTATTTCCCTGTCATTGCCTTGGACAGTGGCTGACCAGATATGCTGGTCATAAAATAAACCCCCAAATCCCAGACTTTTAAAAGTCATTGTCTTGCGGATTCAAAGTCTGAGTGATCAATCAAGAAGTTAATTGATGTAACTGTGACAGTGGCAAAGCTAGCATGTCAAACTTAGTGAAAGTCAACTTTTACCTCCCCAGGAGAAGAATACTGGAATACGTAAATACTCTCTCCTATAAAATCTCCAAGAAGTAGTTCAGATATTCAAGCTCTGAACTCTGATTTTGCAGAGTAAATTCTCTACAACTGATGATAGAATACAAGTAGAAAATGTATCTATTTATGTATCTATTGCTCAAAAAAATGAAAATCAACTTCTGAATCGAGTGTCTATGTACAAAAGAAAAGTATTCCTATCAAACCTTGCTGAGTTCTTTCTGTTAAACAGCGGTTAAAAAAAAAAAAATCCCTTCAGCTTGATCTTAAACATTAAACCCCATATATTAAACACACATATTAAGGGTTTAATGCTTACAGAGCAGGTACCCCGCTCTGTATCAGGATCTCTTTAGGTGCACCTCATCTGTCAAGTAGCATCTCCCCTCATGGTGCTCAAGCCACAGACCCTGATCAGCCCACTGAACAATATCTTTGCTCCTGAGCGCTTGTCAGGACCTGTTCCCTCAGCAAGCCTGTGTGTGGAACAGAGGATCACTCAAATCCATATCTGCATGTTTGCTGTGCTCAGCTAGACAACTACTGAGTAGTGCAGTGCAAGGGACAGTGAGGTGCAGTTTGAGTATGAGAATCCCAACAGGGCTAAAAGGAGAGAAAAGAAACACACAGAAGGTCAGCAAGCCACCCCAGTATGACTCAAGTACAACTTGCTGCCACATCTCTATGATCTCCTTTGTGACAAGGTGCAGTGGAAGAAAGGAAAAGTACAGTAATGGTCTTTACAGAACAGACGAAAATACTATGAAGAGATCCTGGCTCGGTGTTTCCCTTGAAGAATAAAAGAGGCAGCTGTTCCATTTTCCACTAACAAGAACTTGCACTGATTTTTAAACTACAGGTGTTAGAAAGAAACTTTTCAACATCCAGTTATGACTCAGTATTTTTCACTCAAAAGCCACCAGTCAGTCCTTTGTTCCTGCCAGACAAAGGCCATATGGAAACTTTTCAACAGTTGTTAACACTCATCTTCCACTTCAGTTAGCTGTTTAAAATGTGTATGACTGGATTATAACTGACCCTTCACTCTTGAAGACATATAAAGGAGTGGCCTAAGGTCAATTAAGTCACTAGGAGCAATTTTTTATGTCAGAATGAGACACTATTAATGATGGAAGTTCCATTTTCCTTTTGCCAGAAAGATCAAAATCTGTGACTTAGTAGCAAGACAGCTGATGCTGTGAAGAATTCCCACACAGAAAGATCCAGGGTGGAGATTGTTGGGTCAAGAAAAAGCGGAAACTGTAGTAGAATAAGGTGCTGCAATCAGTTTATTTCCACCTGGATCTATACATGGCAAAGAATCAGTCCCTTTTGCTTGTTCAGAAAAAGGATGCCTTTATACAGATAGGTAGAAGACCAGCCAACCATCCTTTTTCCCAGAGTTTATTCATAAATGGATAAACTTTTCCCCCCTGAATGTTTAGCCATAAGTCCACAAAAGCAAGTAAATGTGAGTTGTGAGCATGATGACACCAAGTTTCAGGCAGATTTTGTTTCCTAGAGTGTACACAGAGCACACCACTCCCAACAGTGCCAGGTACACAAAGGGAAAATGCTTAATGAATGTACCATCAATGCTAAGGAAATAGTCAGGGTATAATTTCAGTGGGTAAAAGATAAAGCCAGCTAATGATAATAATATGAGGCAATTAACTGGTAATCTGGAATGCTAAAATAGAACTCCAATCTATTGCAACATATTACAGAGATTTTCTAAAAAGGGCTTCTTCTGTTGAAGTCAATGGTAGTTCTACAAGTGGCTGTGTTCTGAGATGGCTTGGCTGCTTTCCTGGACAGAACCACTTCAACTTTTTATAAGATAATTACAAAAAAAAAAAATCCTCCACTGGCTTCCAGCAACTGCTGCACTTTTTCCTGTGATAAAATATTAAGTAGGGAATGACAAACCTGCTTAGAAAATAAAACGGCGTTCCTTTGCCCAGCCCCTCAAAAGCAAACAAAACTATGCCTTATCCAAGCAAATATTAAAAGAAAGTTTGGTATGTTATACTTTTTTCTTTTAAGGCATAGCCTCTTTCCATTTTTTTTCAAAATAGCATGGGCAATATGGTTATTGCAGTGTTTCTAGCCCAAGCCTAAGGCACAAATGTGAAATCTTACAGTAAAGCTTTCTACAGTAAAATGCTAAACTGTTTTCAACCTTAAGTACATTGGACAAAGATTTTCCAGTGCAAGCACATCAAATACTTACACCTTCTTCATATACGTTTTGAAAAGACATCTTTTACCACAAAAACTAATGATAACTCATACTGTCAAAATTTTTCTCTACACTGAAGTGAGGGGAAAAAAGCCAAGTTGTCACTTCTTTCTAATTGTGTGTATCTAGCACAGTCTAGAACAAGGGTCAGCAGTCTGCAGCACATGCACAGATTCAGCATTTAGCACACAGCACAGCACAAAGGCTGAGTGGGGTCAGGAACCAGGAGCAGGTGGAATTTCTGAGAGGCAACAGCTCCCAGGTTTTAACTCCTAGTTTCCAGCAGCTGCTCCAGTGATCAGCTAATAAGCAGTGTCTTGCCCTTTTGAAGGCATGTTCATACCCAAGGATTCCATCCTCTGGCTTTGGCACAGAGATCTGCCACTACAGTGCTGACTGCCCAGCACATGTTGCAGCCACTGAACTGTGGCATTTTCCCTGGTTTTGCATTCCTGCTCTGGCAAAGTAGAGTAAACAGCTGGCACATCTCCTTTAATTGTTCTTGAGCTGGAACTTGCTTTGCATTCCTTTCAACTACTATAAGCAAACCAGCTCGCTCTAGCAAGTACTGATACATACAAAATATAACTGGCCTTTTGAAGGAACCCCCAGCATTTCCATACATATGCCAAGAAATCACTGTATACATCAAATGCTGAGCTGTGCATATCCATCACTCTGGCATTTATCCTGCATTCTTCTGTAAAAAGCCCTACAATTATTCATATTTAAACAGCCAGACTACCTTATTTTTTTTTCCTCCTAAGCTCCTGAAACCAGAACTATTAAAAAAAAAAAAAAAAAAGAGGTTAGTCCAGGATAAAGGAACATCAAAGAATAATTAAAACCCCCTCAATTTTGAAATCAGAAACATTTACTTTACTTGTGTAAATAAGACAAGATAAAAATACAGTCAAGCATTGCCAATATTTCTGCCAACGCTTTTAGAATAATGCTGAACTCAGGGCAAAATAACTCCAGTCATTTTTCTGAGAAGCTTCAAAGATTAATGTTGCCTCTCTATTTTCTAAATACTTGGGAGATATTCAAATGAAACAAAGTGAGTTTGAGCTGGACAGAAAAAAAGCTATTTTCTTTGCAAACAGTAAAATATTGATAATAGGCAATTAAAAAAAAAAGACAACTCCTGTATGATTTGAAGTTCAACCAAAATGTTCCATTAAAAATGAAAACAGAGGGGACCTTTACTGGTATGTGTAAAGGTAATGAATCTGTACAGTGTAATGCTGGTAAACAAAATGTTACTATTTTCAAACCCAGCAGTAAAGAAAGTAATTGCTTTTTGATAGCAGCCTGCACATTGTGTTGGATGGCTCTAACTAAGTTCTAGCAAATAATTTACATCCAGCACTGTAGTGTCCTAGAACTATAAACTATGGAAACCATTAAAATATTAACATTGTCCACCAATAAATTTTTAAAACTGAATGTGTACACAGCTTGCTCTGTACACTACAGTAAGTACCATAAAACTCTAAAATTAGAAGTTCTAAGTTATATTCACAATTAAGACAGCAATACTCTATGATCCAAAAAACAGGTGAGAAAAATTAAATAACAAATAAGAAAATTATTTGCTGACATAATAGGCTAAGTTTTGTTTTCCACGCACCACTTCAGGTTCAAGTCCCAACATTTCATGATGTTTAAATTCATCAAAAAACTTACAAGTCATGAATTTTTTACTGTCATTATTTATACCTGCTATCTCTTTTTCAGCACAATTGTTACCTGAGACAAGCAGAATTTCAGCCAACCTAATATTAGTAACATCAACCATGCTATAAACTCTCACAATTTGCTGACCTAAATATTACTTTCACCCTTTTAAGCTTGAACTGTGGCAGCTGAAGAGCAAATGCAGGTCAGCTGCTGTTGTAGCTGCTACATCATGGTAAGTTCCAGCTGAGGTGAACTGCTGAATGATTCTTAAATGGTGTCAACTGGAGTTGTCAGGAGATCATAAGCCAGAGCCCCAAGCAATTTGATTAGAATCAGAGAGTAACCGGATTAGCAGAACTACTGAATTAGTGTTTGATGAGCTGCACGATTCATGTGAATCTTCTGCACTGCTGGCTCTCAGATCTGCAGTGTGAATTACCATCCACCCCTTCATGTGCCAGTCAACTCAAAACCTCATTTTATACCAACATTTGTGCAAAGGTTTGCATTGAAACTGGTGAAAAAAATCAAACTGTGCCCTGATCTAGCAAATCAATACACGTGCTTGCCAACTCTTATGTTCTCATTATTTTTTCTTCTTTCATTTTAATCAACAGGCAAAGCTGGGAGATGTTCTGTCCTAGAGGCAAGGTGCAATCAGGCAGCTGGTGGTGGTACCTTGTCTCTGGGAGAGGTGAAAGACTTATGGAGCCCAGCACACAAGAAATGCTGGGTTCAGCGAGAGAAGGGCAGGAACTGCACATTTGGCAATGCCTTGCCTCTCTGGGAGCCTGTTTGCCACCTAGGTTGTCACACATCAGTCTGTAACACTGAAAAATGTCATGCACAGAAGGCAGGCAAACTGTTCTCCTCAAGTAGCCACAGGGAGCAGGCCCATCGAGATAAGCCATGTCCAGCAGTTTTGACCATCAAATACTGGCACAGTGCTTCTGTCAGGGCAGTCCAAGCCCCAAACTTCTCTCTCATACTCTGCAAGCTACGGGGGTGCCTATTCATGTTTTAGTCATACCCCAGGCAAAGCTGAAGATTCCTTCCAATCATAACTGGCTTGACTTCCTGTCAAGAATTACAGTGAATTAAATAAAGAAACACAACTTTTGGCTTTCATGGCAAATGTAAAATAAACATTTAAAATTAACAGTTTTTTTTTTGAAGTGCCAAAAGGGTTCTTTTTGCTGTTCCTTTTTTGAAATGAAGCTGCCTGTCTCTAAATTTCAGTCAAAAAGCTTAGATTCCAAACTCACAAGCTCTACTGTAGATTTTCATCTTTTTAATAATCAAAATGCAACTTGAAACAAGACAAAATCAGTGACATCAACTCAGCTGTGAAACAGGATCGCAGTTAGAGCTTTATCTACCTCCATCCGTACAATTATTCCAATGGAGAAAGATGGAGTAAGTTATGTTACTATTTATAGTAAAAGGAAGTGATAAATGAGTGCTTAGTAAATAGTAGGCAATAGAGAAAATACAGTAATTTGGAGTTATGTCTTCACTAATATCTAGTAATTCACAGGTGGCATGTTACATCTGTGTGCTGTATTTTATTTGACATGTTCACAATCCTTTTTAAGTCAGTCACAAATCCAAACACAGTTAGCAGACAGGGTATTTAATAAAAACAGATTTATAAAACTATTACTGTGTGAAACAGCATTTCACCTATTAAATTTTTCTAATACAAAACCAGCTACTCAAATCAATAGAGAAAACAAAACAATAAATAATGAAACTATGAGAAAATAATTGAGATGTTATCAAAGCTATAAATACATCAAACATTTCTGATGATACCAAAATGCACTCTTACATATTTTTCCCTATTTTTTGTCTTCACAAAACCTCTCCTGATATCTGCAATTGCTAATCATTTATTCTATAAATACAGCTCAGTTGACTAAGGCTGCAATGTGCTAAGATGCAGGAACGTTTCAAATTCATACATGAAACAATTTGGAAGCTTCCCCCAGGCACTGGCGGCTGCGGCTCCCGCTGCTCTGCTACCCACAATCCCCCCATTTACCTGCTCGCTGGGCTGCCTCAGCCCTGGTCAGGAAGTGGGAAAGCTGATCCAGCTTATCAGGCTGCTCCTCCAGGGACTTCTCATGCCATATGGCTGACCCAGGCCCTGCAGCCTCCCTCAAGGCATTCCCCTTCTGGATCAGAGTGAGGAGCTCAGAGAAGGACTTGTGATAACCCTGGCGCAGCATGTCTATGCAGATGTTCTTCTTGTATGAATTCCTGTAACTGGGAATAAGAAAGGGAGATTTTAAGCCTTTAAACCTGTATTCTGTTCTCCACCTTACCAAATAAGTGCAGATAACTACGACAGCTTTCAAGAAGAGACCTCTGCAGTTCAGCAGCAGGGAGTGGGTATTATTTCCCTCGCTCAGAAAGAGATCTGCTAAAATATGATTGCAAATGCTATACCCTAGGGAAGCAAACATGGCAATAATGAATAAATACCAATATATACATTGAAAACACGGTAAAAAAATACACTGGTATTCTTTAGCTGGTATTTGGTAAAAAAGGCTGACTGATGAGAACCCCCCCCCATGCTTACATTAGTTCATGAAAACACAATGAACTCTTAGTTTGCTTTAAGACAGTGCACGGGGAAAACTGAGGCACATTCCACATGTCAAAAAAAACGTGTATGTTGTTATAAACATGTTGTTATATGTAACATTGTTATTATGTGCTGTACAAATGTTGTTATATGCTCTATGTATATGTTGTTATATATATACATTAAATAGGTTTGCTGTAGGACGGGATGGCTTAGTTTAAAAATGTCAAGCAAATGCTATGCCAGAAACATAATCATTAGATCCTATTTTGCTTCTGTTTAGGATATAACTTCAGCTGCTTTACTGATGCAAAAGTTTGATAATTTCTCCCTAATTTTACAATCAAACGATGCTATGATGAATTTTTATTGAAGTTATTGCCTTCATAAACTCTGATAAGACATACATGTCAAAAAGTTGTGTAATCAAATATTCTCAAGTGGTAATACACCTTTTGAGGTATTATTTATTTAAATAATAAAAATAGTTCTTTTATATGGCATGAAACACTCATTGTGTCCTATTCTGGACAAAATCTGCAACACAAAAGTACAGTGGTAAAGGCTTGTAGGGATGGGTGGCCACTGTGGGAAAACAAACCTTTACCCCAGTAAAATGGCAAGGACCCAGATGTGTTACCTTTACCCTATATATTCCATTTAGTTTCCAAACTGTTTTCAAGATTGTCCTTTTAGATTAAAATCCATTTAAATTCAAATTATCTCAGCTTTGAAATAAATATGGAATTCTGAAAACTGAGATTTATAGTGTATGTAATAAATTCAGGTGAAAAAAATAATAGCCGAATGGGACTAATACTTGGAGCCTACGAAGAGCTACTGCAATTCTTTAACAATGTTGATAAGATGGAAGTGATGTGAAAAACTTCTTATATAGATATCAATGAAACAGAAAGCAATGTAAGATGTAGGAAGCAAATAATCTGCATTATTTCATATTTGACATAATTAAAATTAAATCTCTTACTACACAGATGCACATTAATCCTTCACATGCATTTTTCACGTCAGTTGCAGAACTGAGCATAAAAATATTAAATAATCCTGATATGATTTAGTCCAGACAGTACTGAATTTGTGTTTAATATATAAACAGATGGTTTTTGAGATTGAAAATCACATATTACTCACAAGATAAGGGAAAAGATATAAGTATTCTGCACCAGAAAACATTTGCAACATTTATCTTAGAAAAATAAATGAGAAATATGTTTAAACATTTAAATTTTAATTTGCTAGAATATGCTATATTTGACATATACCAAATGTACAGTATATAGCTGCAAAATATTGTAAAGATACTATGCTAATACCATGCAATGTATTCTCTATTTTTTAAATGGAATACCTTTTTCTTTCCTGTTTAAAAGATCTCTGCAATTAAAAAAACCCTGAAGAGTATAGGTAAAAAAATTCCTACCAACTTCCAAAGGCCTAGGACTGAATCCTACGGTAATGTAACTCCGAGAAGTGGAATAACAATCTGCACAGCAGGCACACACACGTGCCTATTTATTTACACAATGTGATCCATATATGTTTGTGTGTGTCCATGCATTAGATCATTAGGTGGATTGGAATTAAACAAGGAAGTAGTGCTAAAAGGTATCAGCAGTCACTACCCAAAATGTCATTCAGGTAATTTTTAACACTCACTGCACGCTCACTGAGCACAGAACAAATCTTCATAGAAATAGAGAAACTGTGTCCATGTAACACGTTATTTTCTGTAGACTGATGTATTTTAGTTGAAGTCAAAGCACATTTTCCCCACAAGAAAGCATTATTAGCAAACCAATACCGGAAAACAAAGTATATAGTAAAACACGTCAGTTTTAAAAATCAGTGTCAAAAGTGTTTTAATAAATCCCATCCCAATTAAACAAGAAATTGAAATAATGCTGAAGTAATCCTACAGTGCTGAGTACATTTTTTTCTGAGGTAAAGAGGACTGATTTTATCACACAAGCAATGAAACTATCTACTGCAAGGCCCTTCAAATTTAGTGGCATAAAAATAAAAGTAATCTCAGTTATAATGCACAAAGCACACAATAATAATACTATTGCTTCCTTAAGTTTCTGTAATAGATAAGCCACAAGTGACTGATCACACATAAACAATAAAATAGGGCAAGAGATTAATGGTATTATGGGGATAAAGGCTATTTGTACCACCTAAGAGAGATCGACGCTGCAATGAATTCTAAAACTGTTGCAGTTATCAAAGTGCTTCCAGGTGAAAATTCCGGTGTCCTTTTTTCCCCCCCATCAAACAATTCTTTTGAACAGAGGTGTTGTGTAGGTGACAGCAGTAAAGTTTTCATGCTACCTTGACATAAACTATAAATCCTCAGTCCTCAAAATCCTTTCTATCCTGCTTTTTATGATGTCATGCAGCATGCAAAATTAGGTTTTAGGTAACCAAAGATTAGTTGATTTGTAATGTAAGTATCAAAATGTGATATCTAAGGGTCCTTCCAACTCAGAATATGCTCTGATTCTATGATTTATTTTATAAAATCCCACTGGTAGCATTAGTGTAGTATGTTTCTACATTAATAAGCAACCTTACACTAAACACTTTGAACCTTACTACCTAATAAATTATGATTTATTGTTAAACAAGCGAGTTGGTTTTTCTGCATTCGTCCACGCCGACTCGAGGTTTCCTTTGAACAATTATGTTATTTCAGGAGCGAAATGAGAGGAGACCGCCCTTAGCTTTGCTCGGAGCGGAGCCGTTCACGGGGTTTAATGGTCTCTGGGGGCATCTACTGGAAAAATGGGAAACTGCAGGCAGGATGCGCGGATCCCGGGACAGAACAAAGGCCCCCGGCCGCACCCCGGCACAGGGCGAGGGTCCACCAAGGCGCTCGTCTGGCCCGCACGGCCGCCTGCAAGCCATGGAAGGTGTGACCAGAACGAGCAGTCAGCTCTGCAATGCCAGCCGGGTTTCATTTTAAAACTGAATGTGATGTGACTGCAAACCCAAAGTCCTCCCTCCCCTAGGGTGATCATTGAGATCATGCCAGAGAAAAAGGTTTCAGATGGATTTCTTTTAAAGCAAACTATTTTTTAATGAAATCTGGAGCATCTCTATGTATTTATGGTTAAAACGAAGATACCAATTAATCTAGTTTTAATTTAAAGCAGTATTGGTTTGTGTTTTTTAATCCATGAAACTCAACTGATGAGAACCACAACACTTACCACAGAGCCAGCTGATGCTGAGAATCCCTGGTTTCTCTGCCTGTGCACTCATTTCTGTCATTGCTGAAACCCCGTGATGTTGCTAAAAGTTTATTTACACAGGCTGGACAGTGAGCTCCAGGTAGCTCTGATCCCACACCAGCAGTTACTGTGATGCCGTGTTCTATCAGAAAGTGCTGAAAAATTCTGTGACCTTCTGAGAGTCTCCATGTCATGATGGAGGTTGTGTCCCACAGGAGTTTTTAGCACCAAATAAATAACAACCAAACGTTAAAGTTGCCATTTCAGTGGCACCATGGTACAGGTGATGATTTTGTGCCGTGTGATACCACATGGGTGGAAGGAGCTACTTACTGAATGCGGATCTGTGAGCTTTAAAAGACACTGCTGCTGTTAACACTGGGCTTAATTTAAGCATACCCAGATATTGCTACAGGCATTTAAATTTTTTACTAAACTATACAACTACTTCAGGAATTTTCTTATATGGATTTCTTTTTGTATTATCACTGCTATTACAAAATGATCTAGAGTCATGCTGAGAAATCACGGGAACCTGATTCACTGCCTTTACCAGTGCAAAAATAATAAATAGTAAACCTTCAGTGAGATTAATGAAATTACACTGTTGTTCCAGTCTCAAAGACTTTCCTATATTATGGTATTGCACTTTTACAAGACCCTTAAGCAATGCTGGGAGATCAGCATAACACCCCACAATGTTCCCTTTAACTCAAAATCTTCCACAATAAGGCTATTTGCATTCTGCCCTTTACACTGAAAGACAGGACAGAGAAAGGAAGTTAAGAGGCCAAGAGGCAGTACTGGTGCTAGAAATAATCAAAATAGTCAGTATAGCGTAACAGAATCGTTTATCAGGAGCTTAACTCTCCATGCCTGCTGTCTGTTGTGGTCAATTACAGACATGAAAATAAGTCCAAAAGACTACTATTTTCAGATGGCAAATTTTTATATATATATATATAAATATAAATATATTTTATATATATATGTATATATAAAAATTATATATTTTTAATAGGAAGTTTTACATACTTAGATTTTGTAGGTCTTAATTAGTACTTCCAGTTAATTCCAGCTGCTGATTACAATACAAGTAGCTGTAGTGTACTGTAGCAATCCCATTTTGTAAAGAACAAAATAGCATGGATTAAACAACGATTGTATATAAAATATTAAAGTGTACTTCCAGTGTAAAATAATTACTCTACCAATTATTATAATGTTTAAAAACTGTATTCAAATAGGTTTCATCCACTTGGGATTTCGTTCTGCAGTTGGCAAGTGAATGACTGATATAAATGCCTTAGATAAGCATCACAAAATTATGAAAAAATAATCAAGATATTTTTGCTTAAGTTTATTTAAACGAATTTATTTTACTTCCCCTCCATTTCCTGTCTATAAATCTACAAGAAAATTAAAATTACATAAAGTATGTGAACACTTAGCTACTTCTTCCTTAAGCTATATGCAAAAAACCACAGCATAAACATGGGGATATCTGAATTTCCTCCCTAAGATTTGAAAAATATATGCATTAAAAAAAATTATATAGTACATAAACCACAAAAAAGCCAAATATGCTGTAAGAATTTGTAAGTTCAGGCTGCTCTGCCTAGGAATTGAAAGAGGAGTTATTATTTAATTATAGCTGGACAGCCAAAAAATAAGAACAATTTTGCAACACCGTTGGTGACCCACGCCNAAGACAGGACAGAGAAAGGAATTTAAGATGCCAAGAGGCAGTACTGGTGCTAGAAATAATCAAAATAGTCAGTATAGCGTAACAGAATCGTTTATCAGGAGCTTAACTCTCCATGCCTGCTGTCTGTTGTGGTCAATTACAGACATGAAAATAAGTCCAAAAGACTACTATTTTCAGATGGTAAATTTTTATNTAAGTTTATTTAAACGAATTTATTTTACTTCCCCTCCATTTCCTGTCTATAAATCTACAAGAAAATTAAAATTACATAAAGTATGTGAACACTTAGCTACTTCTTCCTTAAGCTATATGCAAAAAACCACAGCATAAACATGGGGATATCTGAATTTCCTCCCTAAGATTTGAAAAATATATGCATTAAAAAAAATTATATAGTACATAAACCACAAAAAAGCCAAATATGCTGTAAGAATTTGTAAGTTCAGGCTGCTCTGCCTAGGAATTGAAAGAGGAGTTATTATTTAATTATAGCTGGACAGCCAAAAAATAAGAACAATTTTGCAACACCGTTGGTGACCCACGCCTAAAAATAGCTAAAGTTTGCGTAGGGAACTGTTGAACACAGAAGGTGCTCATGCAAATACTTGGCAAATAGGGAAGGTGAGGATTTGCCTTCAGCATCCAGGTTCCAGTGGTGTCAACCCCTGTACTCACACTGCTGATGCCTACACTGCCACATTCCTGGGCTGCAACCCACCAAAGGTGGGCACCCAGCTAACTTAAAAATACATCCAGGTCCTGTGATATCCCAATTCTGTGTGAAATTTTTTCCACATAAGTATTCTAGTAAGTCAAGCCCTTAGATGGTCCAGGCATTCAGCACATTTCACCACTGCTACTGATACAAAGCTTTCTAAATGCATCAGGGCACAGACTCTTTAATCCTGGTTTAAAGACTGTCCATTTAAATACTTTTCTTTTAATGAAATATTTACTGGATGGTAATATGTTAAATTGTAGACTATAGTAATCTCATTAAAAAAAGATATGACAGTACAGTAAATGCCATTAAGCAGTAATAGACAGTTAGCTTACACCTCAGAATATTTTACTAAGGCTGAGTGTTAAATTACATTGGGGTGGGGTGCCTGCTTTTTAATTCCAAATTAAAAACTTGAAATAGCTAATATCCTACTACAAAAAAGAATAAAATACACAAACTCCCAAATATTATAAAAAGGATTCCATATTCTAATTATAAATAAAAAATATTGCATGACAATTTGTGCACTTCGTGGGAGGGAAAAAGGTCACTTGCAATTGGCTTGTAACAATACAGATTTTTCAAAGAAGAAAAGCTTTATGGAGCTATGTATCCAGAACTATCAATAGAAAGATGAAAATAAAGCATATATAAAAAAAGGAGATGTTGGTACTTTATACCATATATATATAGGTAGAAGAATTTTCAGCTTTAGCAATGCCGTGTTTTTCATCTCCTGCCTAGGTCCCTGAATTGCTGTCAAACCCTACTTTAACCTAAATCATGCAATCAAGGGGGGATGCATTCCCTGTCAGTAGGATCCCGCAAAGAACACGTATATTGAACTCACTTCCTTTTGTTCAAAGCTACATAAAATGAAAAATTAATCAATTATAAACATCAAAGCATGACACAGAAAAAGTATTTTAAAATGAGTGTAAGGACTGTAATAATTAAGAATCATCATTAACACAGAAAATAGAAATATTTATTTAGCAATGAACTTTTGAAACATTCTGTCCCTAAACATAAATGCAAAGAAAACACTAAAAATAAAGATAAAAATGCTACCCTTATAAAAGTGTTCATCATACAAAAGTACACACACCTGTGATTATTTCCAGCATAATCTGAAAAAAACATGATCTTCATTAATCTTTCTGCTTTTCTTTCTAAATTAACAATGTTCCTTAACAAAAAGTAATTCCAACCATATTTTAGGGACTACTATTAATCAAAATGAAGTATTTCTCAACTTCCCTCTTTTATTTCAGACCTGACCTGATGGACTGAGAGCTAGAAACATGTGAGTTTGGAATCCTTTCCATTTGATTTGCATGATATCAAAGTAGTCGTTAAATTTCTCTGCAAGTTTCGTTGATGGTGTGCAAGACAGATAAGCATAATTTTTTACTTTCTATATCTTCTCAAGCTGCTGTTATGAAATATCATAAAACCCTATACAAGGGGTTGCATTTATTGCAGTATTGATATGGACAACTCCCACAGTAGTTTTGGTTTTGTTTAGGATATCTCTTATTCAAGTCCCCAGCTGAACTGACTCAGTAGGGTAAGGACAAATAGACCACATGGAGACTGAGAAGAAAGGAAAAGCGAGGATTTTACACAATGCAGGATTCACTGTGAAAATTATTAGGAAGTCATTACTGTACCAGGGCAGATTAGACAATCTTTCTTTATCTCAGACTCTTTTTGTGTGTTAGAGATGCTTCACCTTTATGGAGTGTTTTAAAAATAGAAGTCAGTTGTGTATTGCTTGTACATTACCTTCAGTAGTAAATATTGTTGAACTATTGAGAAATGAAAGCACTAAAAAACCGTAAGACCAAACTTAGTAAAAACAACAAGTTACATAAAAAAAGAAAAACTTCAGCTCACTGTGTTCTTCTTTATTAAAGTATGTCATGTATTTTATCTTTGCAAGAGTTTGATGAGTTTTTTGCAAGTAAAATTCTGTTTCCTCTATACTTGCTAATAGTCATGAGAATCTGTAGTTTGCACCTTCCCATTAAAAATGTATTGTATTTTTTGAAATTATTCACCCCGCCTTTTATCCAGATCATGTCTTTGAAAGGAGGAAGTAGATAATAAATGGAATAATTCATGATTTCCCATTAAATATGAAACTTTCTTTTGCAGAGTTTAGAAAATGAAGTTCTACATAATGTACAGAAGTTGATTAGAACTTTTTTTAACCTTTTCAAGAAAAATCTTTCACATTACACAAATGCACAGAGAAGTTTCTTTAGGAAAGGCAAACCATTCGCTTCCTACACAGTTCTGTTCTTCAGATCACTGCCTAATTACACTAAATAATATGCTTATCAGGCCCAAAATTCACAGAGATCATTCATTTGACCAAAAAGAATGTGTGCCTCTAAGTGCTAAAATCTTTTTGAAAGTTGTTTAATAAACATTGAATCCTGGTCATGGCAAGCGAGATTGTTAGGAATTATTCAGACTGAAAAAAATACATATTTAAATAATATTGTGGAAGAAATTTAAAATTTATCATCTAGCTCACTAAGTGACTTGTGCCATCTCCCTCTCCACAACCAGCAGGGAGTTTGGGATAGAGTGCCTTAATTTAAAATTTCTTTTACCATGAAAGGATAAATTTCTTTGGTTCTGATTTACCCTCTTCCATAGTTCTCAGTATCTAAAAGTGAAGAAATATCCTCATAAAATATAAATGAGTTTACATAACATTCCACCAGTTCTCAACCAGGGTAACGTGAACAAAGAAGGCTATAAGGTGCTTACAGGTCCTATCCAAAGACTGACATCAGGAAGAACAGCAAAATCTTGCTAGGACCCAACATGAAAGGCAAAGAAGTTTACTTTTTTCTCTGTTTGCTGCTGTGTCCTTCTTCAGCTGCCTTGAGCCCGCCTCCCTCCCTCTGTCTTCATAGCGTTGTACACAGAAGAAATGGAAGCAGCTCACAGCAGTGCATCACTGGAACCAAATACTCTGCAATCAAGGGCTGAAACACGAGGACAAAGCAGACTCTGCACCTACACATTACCTGTCTGCAACCCAAATTGCCTTTTGCAAGCTTGCTAGTAATAGCAGCTCCATCTCCTCCTTCCTTCCCTTAATCCCATACCAACAAGATATTTCTCCTTAGCCTCATTCTTGGCAGTGGCCCTCTTCTGTCCCTTGCGAGCCTCACTTAATAACAGAGAAATGGTCAAATCCACCTTACAACACAAAATCCCCACACCTAAATTAAGTCCCTTCAAATTGGGAAGCCCTAGTAAAGATTTTGGATTGGGAAAAAGGAAACATGGCAATATGATGTCAATGAAAAAAAGGTTCCCATCTATTTTTTGAGTAACCTATGAAGTCACCTTACTAATATATGTGGTAGAGGTGACAGCTACTAAAATGTATGGGTTAATCAAATCCCCAACCAGCTATTTGTGCTCACCTTCCTTAAAGCACTGGTCCATCAATGCAAAAGACCAGAATACAGACAGATAAAGAAGCAAATAAATCAAAAACTGACTATTGAAACTCTCATTATTTAAATAACCTACAAACAAAGGACAAGGTCAGAAAAATCCCAGTCTAATAGTAGGGTTTACTAGTCCATCACGGCTAGGATGAAAATACAGAACAAAACACTCTTCATACTAGGTCTTCTCTCCATCAGCCCACAAATCCCATTTTTCTCCCTCAGTGAACTCTCCAGATCATTTTGGCCTCTAGCCAGGTGAGGAAGTTTCTCTCTCTTTAGTCCTGGAGGACAGATAGGGTCGAGTATTCAGAGATCAACTGGTAAAAGATGTACTGACGTAGGAAAAAAATAATTTATTTCCACAAACTCATCTAGCACTTAATCCCTCATAAATTTTCCCACATCTTTTTTTCCCTAACTCCACCTAGCTGATGCTGGCACTGAAAAGAGCAGAAATTTGGGGAAGGTCGTATATAATTTGTCTCTGACTGAAGAATGGAAAAACAATCTTTTATCAGATGGCAGAAGATTTAAAATGGATGCCAGGTCACTTCTGTTCTGAACTTGACAGCTTCCTGTAAAAATGCTGCCTCAGGAGCCAGTCTGTAAGACTGCTACTTCATCCTCTTTACAGCTTTCAAAAATCTATAGTTCTGCAGTGTGGGATTGAGTGGTAAATGTACGTGTCTACATCTAAGCCCATCACCCTACAATCTCTCCTTAAGCAATGGAGAGAAATAGGTGCTTCAGAGGTATAATCCACTTTATTCTAAAGCACTTGTCTGGATTCTAAAAGATCGGGCTCAACTAATCACACAACTGGGGTTATTAACCTGGATCAGTTAAACCTGGGTGAAAGCCCCTTTGCTCTTTTTGCAGGGAGTTTACAAAAGCCATCTCACTATATTCATCAGTCATCACTGCTAGAGCAGAAATTTTATGTTCCATTTTGCAGTCTACAATCTGCAAAGCAGTTTAATGATCCATCTTCCCAGTATAGGCAGAGATGGCCAACAAGTGCTCTGGGGGATACAGCCCACCTGAGAATTAAAGCCTTTGCCTTTTTCTGTTCCAGCTAACCTTAAAGTGGGCCAGCCACTGGAGAATTCCAAGCAGAACAGCGCACTGTATCTCAAAAACATCTGGCAGAATGCGTGTAAGAGAATCTTGTCTCCTGCCTGAAAAAAGTCATCTCAGAGCCTGTCTTTACTGACACAGATTTATCAAGCGAGGTTTCCATAGCACACTGATCCACTGCGCACAAGACAGAAAACACAAATACGAATTTTTTGCATACCTAGGTAAGCCTTTACCATCTCCGTGTAATAATTTGGATTTCATTTGACCACCAGAGTCTTGAGGACAGTAGAACTCCACCATTCAACTCAAATGTATTTAAAATACGTATAATAACATCACTAATGTATTTTTTTTTTTGTGTGTGGGGGGGGTACAGCTAAGCAAAGCTGTTCCTCTCATCAAATACATTTCAAAGTCTCTCTAGTATTCAACTCTTTTTTGATGACACGGTTCTCTTTGGACAATTTTCACTTGTATGAAGAGGAGAGAACTGTTACTTGATCTTTCTAACCCTAACAAAAAGATCAGGAAACAAGAAGGACAATATCAAATTCTGGCCCATTTTAGGTTCTAAACCCATCTGAAGATTCAATCCTGGAATCAATCTCTTTATGAAAAATGCTTTTACTTCACAGTTCATTGTGGACTTCTTGACTCTTAGTTCAGTCATAAGAACTATTTTTAATTTTTACCGCGATCTGATTTTGAGCCGTTAATGACTTGGTGAGTCAGGACTAAGAACAAAAAGTATCAGGGAAAGCAGCGAAGGCCACTAGAGTCAGCCAACCTCCTCATAAAAAAAAGCCTAATTCTGTGGCAAGAAAGCACTCCCATTCTGCATTAATGGAACATTTACATTTTTTCCATATCCAAATCCTTGCACCACATTCACTTCTTATCTCAAGTTGAAGTCTTTGAGAAGGAAGCAAAACAAAATCAATGAAAAAACAAAGCAATATCCTGATTTAATATAATTAAAGTACTATCTCTTTTAAGCACTATTTTTTCTCCTTCTTCTATCATATCAACCTGGGACAAAAAATTATTACAAAGGAAGAAAATGAAAATCATCTCCTCATTTTTCTACAGGAAAAAAGAGAGCTTATATCATGAACACACTTAATGGAATTCTTCTCTTTTGCTGAAGTTTGGAGCACAATACAACATTATACAAGACTAACTTCAACCTTTTTCCTTCAGTAGCTCATCTCAGTTTTAAGGAATATTGTGAAGGACAGACTTTTAGGGAAAAGTTTTAAAAAACATTGCTTTTTTCCATAAATGTGATACTACCAATACATTTCTTTCTTTAGAAGATAATAAATTTGTTGTTTGCCTAACACACACTTTAAAAAAAGGGTGTTTAATATTAAGCAGGAGTGTGGCTACAAGAATTTGTCTAGATGAAATAGTCACTGACATATTAAGTTAACCTCCATATTAAACAAAAGTACAGATATTTAGGTGTCAGAGGAAGGAAATTCAGTGCTTTTATAAGGAAGTGTAATAATCTGCTTCTGGAATGGAAGCAATATTGAAAAACTACACAGCATATTACAAGCCATCTCTCATATTTTTAAAATAATAACACCTGTTGTCTGCTGAGACAGACCAAGCATTACACTGATTTCACTAAGATCATTTACAGACACAGCATTGCCTTACTTTATAAATTGGTTTTAAATTACATTTGATGCATTTAGTTCTTTCTAATTAGATTACCAGAGTACTAATATAACTGTGCAGTTAGTTGGTTACCTTTTGTTTGCTCTCAAATGACTTTATCAAGGTTACGGAAGAGCATTATTAAATTATATATAGAGAGAGAAATTTCGTAACTGCTGATCTATTATCAAAATCTAAAATTCCAAGAAGATTTAAATGCACAGACCATGAATGTAACCTCTTAAAACAGATACTTAAAAAATCTTCATAGAAACAAACCAGAATACATATGATATTTCAGTTTAATCTTCTAAGAGGCTTGGGTATCTTCGGAAAAACAGCCTCTTACAAAACTGTAAGGGAACTCCACTTTTTGTAGATATTGCAGAATAGATGATAAAATTCTCACTTCATTGTGGATGTCCTTGCTGGTTGCCTTTTCCATAACGTCCAGACTCAGGGTTTGGATATGAAAACATCACATAGGAAGATTTTTTGTATTGCTTTTTCGTTTGTGGTTTTGTTTGCCTTTTTTTTTTTTTAATAGCAGTAAAAAGCTGACCTGATCAAATTAGAGCTGTAAAATGCACTTTGAAGCCCCAAGGCTTTCCTAAAATAGCGGTGACTTCCTGTATAACCACCTCAGAGAGAACACTTGTGTCCCTGGCATGGTGTCTGTAAGTCCACTGGGTCTGATGACTGCAACAGCTCCCTGGGAAGGCAACCCAGCCTGTGATAATTGTTGGAGTGTAATCAGCAGAGCAGCCAGTTCCACAGCTGGCACGGAACCAGGGTCGCAGTAAGGGAAGGTACTTAGCTCTGTGCTTGCTCCCCGAGGTCTGATACCTCTAGTAATTTTCTAGATTTCAGTGTGGAAGTTTTAGGAAAGGTCTGCAGGCACATTCTTAGGCTAGGAAGCAGAACAGAAGCATATTTTGAAAGAAACTAGCTGGTGGAATTCCTGTCTGACTGATAGAATGTTTTTATGCTGCAAGGGTGATCTTGCAATATTCATTATTAAGGTGCCTAGAGCCCTTGTATATGCATCCTTTTATTATTTAAATATTGAAATAAATAAATCAGCTCACTTAAGCAACCAGCAATCCAGTTTGTTCGAATTCTTTCATTAATTTTGATGGTGCTGAACCCCAGATCTGTTAAAAGACTCCAGAAGAATAAGTCAGTTATAGTCTCTTGTAACTTCTAAATGTAAATACCTCAGCTGTAAGAAATCAAAAGTTATCTAGATTTCTTTCATTCACTGGGTTTTTAAATAACTAATAGTGTATTAAATGCTTCACCACAGAAGTCAGCACATGGGCTTGCCTAAATAGTAATTCAAAATTACAAGAACGTGTATGTCGGTACACTAAGCTCCCACCCCAAAGGAGGTATTTCACAAAGGCTCAGAAAAAAAAAAAGAGGAGGGAAAAAAAATGCAGCACAATATAATAATTATTGATGCAACCTTAACAATAATGTTACAAATCTGATCTAATTGGTAAATATAAAAATTAGTAAAACCAAGGAGATTAATGCTTTGATATATTTAACATCAGGAGAA
The DNA here is from genome assembly GCA_013397175.1 of Platysteira castanea. Classification (NCBI taxonomy): domain Eukaryota; kingdom Metazoa; phylum Chordata; class Aves; order Passeriformes; genus Platysteira; species Platysteira castanea. The sequence continues at coordinate 134,076 of VYXC01002729.1, forward strand.
ATGAACCATCATTATTTAATATCAACTTCAATTTTTAAACGCCAAGTTCCACTAAAAAGGGTAGGGCCTAGGGAACTTTAAATTTAAATGACTATGATGACTAGAAACAAAGGAAACAATAAACTTATGGATGTTAAAATGCCTTAAAAAAGCCAACTTACGCAGCAGCTTCTTGTTTTGACACCCCTTTGATATTCTTCGCCAAATAATCATCTATGGCATCTTTGTCTTTGATCAAATGAATCCTAAATTTAAATGAAAAAAATTAAAAGAAATACTGTAAGGTGCTAACACAGACTTCTGCAGCATGTATAATATATTATCATTGCCAAGTAGAGCTAAATACTGAAATATTGACAAAGTAATATATCAGACATTCTATAAGCACATACAAATATCTTTTTAATTTTTTGGTCTGTAGCTAGTTCAAATCTTTATTTCTAAAAGAAAACAGAGGTGGTATTAGCTTTCAGGGATCTCGGTATCTGATATTTCTGTCTGAACTAGAAGAAATTGCATATTAGCTAAATCAATAATAATTGATTAAGCTATCCATATTTAAACTGCTTCCTAAACCAGAACCATTACATTTTTGTATTATCAGTATGGACCAGAGTGGTCCAATCTATTTCATATGTAGCTTCTTCAAAATTAAAAAAAAAGGCAAATCAACAAAAGAGTTCCCAAATCCAACTCAAAATGTTTTCCTTGGTGCAATGCAATTCTTTCATACTGCTCCTGGCTTTCCACAGTTTGAGCAGCATAGTGCAAAATGGTCCACTGAGGGGGTAATCTGAACGGCATTAAACTAAAGAGCAAATTTCAGGATGCATGGATCTAAGTTTAAAATCTGTACTGTGAATCATTTCACCTTTTGCTTCAGCCATCATATCTTTGCATCTCCATGCTGATACACATGAGATGCCTGGAAAGGGTAATATGCACTTACTGACCATAAAGCGTATGTAAATAGAATCTGATATCCTGACTAGATGATGTTATCTTTTTAAAAGTAATGTGAATTTATTTTTATTCTTCAGAGAAAGAGCATAAAGATTGTCTGGTTAATCACTCAAAGATAAAAGAAATTCAGCATTAGTGTTCCACATAAATCTATTACTTTGCTCTTTCTCTGTCTGTATTACACTGCTGTCTTTCATTACAGAGATGAGAGTAAACTCTTCATAATGTTAGCTAATATAAGCGTCATGCTCCTTATTGCTCTGAGAATACCAAAGACACTTCATGAAGTTAATTTAAATGAAAACAAAACAGCTAAGCAAAGCAGAGATATTTTGACATATCTGTATTTAAAACAAGGTAACAGTGAAAACTTCCCTCACAAATAGTGCCTTTAAATTTGTTCCAGAATTTGCGGCTGCTGAGTGGCACCAGCAGAGGTTTGTGCTTCCAGGCTGCACTTAACACAAACCATAGGAGTTGCTGCTGCTCTGGCTAAATGTACACCTTATAGATATTGCCATGAAAACTCACTTATAATCAACACCAAAATGTATTCAATATCAAAATTTTGACACCAAATAATTGAAATTTAGGAAGATATTTCAAAGAAGGGAGAGAAAGTCAAAACGCTCAAACTGAAACCGTGAACTAGAACAGGCAAATTCCTACCAGCTTGTTGCAATTTAATCCACACTGCAGTTAGAAACCATCTCAAAATGAAACAAAGGGAGGACCAATGCCTTTCCGTTACCTTTACAAAGGTATTTTAATAAATTAAAAAAAAAAAAAAAATCAGGGGAAAAGCCTTTAAAATCATATACAATTTAAAATGTCACCTGCCTTACAGCCAAAGTAGAAATTTCTGACTTCTGATTGGTAACACCCCCAAACGTAAAGAAAACTACAGCCAGGGGGAAAAAACATAAGCAAAAACTTGCAAACTAATTACTGTTCACAAGAGTTCTGTAATAACCTGTATTGGACTGATGCAGCTGCAAACATGGTCATCCATCATAAAGAATTGAGCTTACTAGGAATAACAAACACTCATCTCATCCTGGCTGTTATTATCAATGTTGTTAATGTAGCACTAATACAGAAAAGACAAGCAGGTGATACTGAGGAAAAAAATACACTAGGAAATTCCATCAACTCAAGAAAATCATTATGGCTTCCTATATGCAGTGAGAATTAAAAACATTAAAGTTAATTAATTAATTAATCAATGTCGAGAAAAGAGACTGTGGCTTGGAATGGACATTGCTTCTTTACACAGAATTGAGTTGAGGATGGCACTTGTTAAAAGACACCGTTTCTTTTCTTGCAGAAGTTGCCACTTGCTTTTTCTAAGCTGTTTTATCCTTATTTTCCAGTGTTTCCATAATGAGTCACTGTACTTAATAAAGTGTATAAAAAGAGTCCACTTCACCTGTAAGTTGGATCCTATTTTAAATCACTCAGTTACTGAAGAGAAATCCATTTTAATCCAATGGACACTTTTTTTTCCCCTCCCTTTTAACTGTAGAACTTTCCTAAGAGAGAATTGCCTTGCCTCTGATTTTTGTAGTTTGAAATATTGCAAAAGAGCAAATATAATTTGTCACCTCAGCACAGCTGATTGAAGCTGTTCACAGCAAAAATGATGCTTTGAAAGAGAAGAGGTACCTACCTTGCAAAGTCTAATGGGGGGCAAAGAGCCTGCTCTATGAACTTGGGATGTTCCCCTGGGCTTTGGAGGACCGCTTGAGGCAACACATTCATTTTAACTAAAACAAACAAACAAAATCAACACTACTTGAAACAACCCCTTCCCAGCAAGGCGGTTTCTTTTCCTTCTTGTGCTGCTTCCCAGCCCATTCTCTATTTCCAGTGCATTAAAACCCAACTCCAGTTCCACACCAATCACAGCACTATTTCAGAGGGACATAGCACAAAGGAATGGTCATTATTTAACTTTCCATGGTTTTCTCTCTTTCACTGAGGTGCTTTTGATTTCCATAGGGACAGCTGATTCAGGAACCATACTTGCATGGGATTCCCTGTGCTTCCTTGAGCTATTTAGGTTCAAGTATTGATAATATTTTAAATTAATACACAATGTAGACAAGTGATGGAATATACAGTGTGCGAAGCAACGACAGGCATGATGTTAATGTTCAAAATTCTACATAATCATAATAGAAACAATCTTTTGAAGGAAAAAAATGTAAGTAATGCTATACTTACAACACAGGGTTTTACTTAAAACAAAAGCCAAAAGCCCCACAGTTATGTAGAATCATCCAGCTTGTCATTTTGAAGTACATAAATGCTAATAGGACTTTTTTGTCATATAGAGCTACTGTGTTTTTTCCCCAAGTATTCAGCCTACACTTCCTACCATTAAAGTTTCAGCTGCCAGTTCCTTCATTTTGCATGTCTGTGATCTGAGGACGTTAGCAGCAGGAGCACCCTTACTTTTAAATTTGGTTTAATGTAGGTATTGCATGCCCTGCTGGTAGGCCTGAAGGCATAAACTTTTAATAGGGATGGAAAAACAGAATATAATAAGAGGGGGGAAAAGAATTTAACTATTTGCTACATTTAGTGAAAGGAAATTTATTTTTTCGGAAATAAGTATCAGACATGAATCAATTTGTCACTGAATAATTAGCATCAGACTAGAAGATATTTTATATATTAGCCTATCTGGGATCAAAAGCCACTTCACTGATGCAATATTTTGCTGTGTTTATAGTGAAGTAATTTTTAAAATTGTGTTACTTAGAACTGAATAACAAGCTAATTATAGTTTGAAAAGATGACAGGATAGGCTATTTCTCCTAAGTCATTCTTTTGGGTCCTCGTACTAATGATAACATTTTTTACAGAAAGAAAAAAGATATTATTTATAAATAAACTGGTCTGCAATTACAGGCAGCAACATTTAACAGAAGTGTGTCCTGGATTATAAAAAAATCAATAGAATAAAAAAAAATCATAACTATAAAAGATTACACTTCTCACAGAGAATGACAGGTTTGTATACAAAAACCATATAGAATATATCTTCCTTTTCAGGAAGATGCTATTCAGTGACAAATAGTAATTAAACTTTGGAGCAACAATATTGAAGCCCAGAGAAGATGCAAAGGTTTTGTTTTCAGGTATTAATGAAAACAGCCATGCCTTATTGGCAGCTGATGAATTTGGCAAGGCAGGGGGGCTGGCTGCAGCTGTGGAGCAGAAAAGGGAGGGGAAGCACCTGAAAGGAGACCCCCATAGAGCCACTGCAGCCATGGACAGCTATTGATGGGGAGCTGTAATTTGGGGACTACCACAGGGCACCTGGCTGGAGCACACGACAACCCCTTGCTGGCTCACATGCTCCACATTTCCAATCCACAGAAATCAAGTCTATGGGCAAAGAGGCTTTCATGCACACAGGTCTCACATAAGGCACATACACAGATATTTTTCTTAGTATGTTCCTGCCTCACAGGGACTAAAATGCTGCCCTGGCTCTGATTTCAAACTCAAAGCTTGGGAGAGAAAAGAACCACCCAAACTGCTTCATTATAATGCCAACTGAACTTTTACTTTACACGTGGAAGGTGGCTTTCAGAGTGAAATGGAGGGTGTACTTCCCTCATTTGCAAGGTAACTGTGATTCTTACAGGTAAATTACAACCACAGACACACGACAGAAGGCACCAGCAACACATCCTTCTGAAAGCCATGCTATTTCAGTCACGTAAATTTCGTTGCTGGTCATTTAAAGACCACTTTACATCTTGCTCCTTTATTAAAAAGCCCAAGCCACGTCTCATTCACTTAATCAAACACCCACAAAATTCAGTGAAAGATGATGAGGTGCAGTTTGCTCCTCAAGAAGTGCTCGATTTAATCCCATGATGGAGGGAATCTCCCCATGGACTGGAATTGCTCCAAGGTGCACTGAAGCCGAAGGCAAAACACCAGCTGATTGCCATGGTGCCTTTCCCAGCACCTTTTGGGAAACCTGCCGGCTGCCTCTTAGCTCTTCCCACACATTTTCCGAGGTATTAACTGGAGGCTGAGGATTTCCCAAGGAGGGAAGCAGGAATGGCCTCGACATATGGATGTCTTTGTCGGCATATCTGCTGCAACCTGGCACCTCACAACATAAAAGGACACCAGAATGTGACAGGACAGACTTACTGGCACGGTGCTTTATTACACTGAAAGTAACGGAGTAAATTGACTAAAAAAATAAAAATGAACAATATATTTTTTGAAATCTATAGCCAGAGTGAGAGATGCTATTTGTTCCAAGTAACCTGGACGAGGTCACGGCCCCAGCCTGACCCGTATCCTGAATGCCGTCCGTCCCTGCGGCTCTGGGAATACAGCCGCCCCCCGCTGCTGCCTGCCTGTCACCAACCACCGCCCAGGGACACTTCGGCTTGTGCCCTCACCTGTCCCGCTACACACCCTGACCCTTGGCTTCGGCACCAGCAAAGTACAACCCCATCCGCCGGAGCTCCCCGGGGAACAGACCTGGGCTCATGGCGCGGCCGCTGGGCGAGCTCTCCGCCGGCCCGGCCCCTCACGGGACGCCGCGGCCTCGCCATGGCGACGGGGGCGGGCGGCGCTGCGGCCGGGCGGCGCTGCGGGCCGGGCTCCCGGGAGCCGGCAGGGATCACCCCAGCCCTTCCCGGCGGGCTCGGGGAGACGCTGACGCCGGGTTAGACCCTGGAAATCACGGGGGCTGTGAGAAATCAGCACGGCCGGAGGTGTTGGTGAGCTTTCCAGGAGCTCAGGTGAGCTCTGAACGAGCTCCCTCAAACGGGAGCATCCCTCAAAGCTGAGCGAGTTTCTGAAGCTGGCAAGAAAAGCTGGGATCGTATGGATATCTAAGGAAGTGTGGGCAGTCTCTCAGATGATAAATGGACACCTACAGTGAGCAGGTTTTCTTCTTGCACAGAATCACAGAATGGTTAGGGTTGGAAGAGACCACAGTGGGTCATCTGGTCCAACCTCCCTGCTTAAGCAGGGTCGTCCCAGAGCACGTGGCACTGGACTGTGCCCAGATGGTCCATGAATATCTCCGTGAGGGAGGCCACACTCTCTCTGGACAATCTGTTCCAGTGTGTGGTCACTGCGTAGAAAGAAGTTCTTCCTCATGCTCAGGTGGAACTTCTTGTGCATCAGTTTCTGCCCATTCCTCTTGTCCTATTGCTCAGCACCACTGAGCACAGCCTGGTCCACCCTCTTGGCATCCCTCCTGCAGATACTGACAGACCTTCATGAGGTCCCCTTTCAGTCATCTTCTCTCAAGGCTGAACAGGCCCAGCTCTCTCAGCCTTTACTTGTAAGACAGATGTGCCAGTCCCTTAATCATCTTTGTTACCCTTCATCCTTCCAGGACCTCTGCTCCTCTCTGACATACTTCAGGACTTCTGAGTAAGGGGAAAGAGCAAGTAGAAAAAATATTAGACTGAATCTCTGAGTAAGTGACATAACATGAAGGTATTTGGTTTGTAGAAAATGTCCTCACTTTCTGTTGATGAGAGCCTGCTGCTTAATTTACTGTCACAAAGGAGCTGATCTAAGGGGCTGGCCTGCTAGGGTGTCTCGGGGCTGGTCAGAAATAGAAATATTGAGAAGGAATCAGTGAGCTTTTTCTAAGTGCAAATGAAAACTATAAGAGAAACCCAACTGGGATGTTACAGAATATAAAGAGTAGAGATTTTTCAGTGACTTTTCTTTTCATGCTGGAAACTTGACATCAGCAGGAGATAATTTTTTTAGCACAGATTTGACCTAGTTTTTATTGCTACAACTGTTTGGAAAACAGGAATGTCAGAATCAATTGCTATAATCTATTTTGGAAGGATCAGATGGACAGAAACCACTTCAAAAATGGCATTACCTGTTTCTGAGTTGATGGCAATCGGAAACAAAGGATCTTGAATGTTTATGGGTCAGTGTTCTAGTGGATAAGTCAGAAGCTGACAGGGTACTTAGCTGATATCTAATCACACTAGAGAACAGCCTGACCTATGCCTTACCCACCTACAACACATAGGGAAAGCACTGCTGTGCTGAGTGAATTTCAATCTGAATGACATTCGCAGAAGGTCTCATGCTGCCAGTGTTAAAATGTACTTGGAATTTCAAAATATTTAAAACGTCAATTTCCTAACTCAAAAAATATTGCATCCAATACAGACGAATTCTATATTAGACTTCATCTTGTCGGATGAAAAGAAATTGATCACAGAACTAAAAATTAGCCATAGCTTAGGTATAACTGATAATGGCTTGATCACATTTGTTATGTGTGAACATAACTAAGTCCAAGCCAATAACATACATACTTAATCCTTTGAAAGGGCTACTTTTATAAAGGTGAGTACTATTATAAGGTAAGTCTGCTGGGAGAAGAAATTTAATCTGGGGTGGGAGAATAGTAATTGGAAGTGGTTTAAGGATGGTAGCGCAGATACCCACTCGGCCATAATGCCACAACTTAGGAATATGTTTGCTGAAAATCCAGGGTGGTTTACAAGGCAAACATCTGCAAAACTGAAGAAAGAATGTGGTGTCATTCATGTACACTGAAAGTTAGGAATTATAGAAAATTACTGTGGCAAGTAAAAGGTTACGAGGGAAATATACATATGGTCAGCAGAGTTAAAGTGAGGAAATTGGAGGGTTTTTGCAAGTACAGAATACAGAAAATGATCTGAATAGTGAGAAGACCCTATTAAAAGATGAAAATGGGAGCTTTAACTTTAATCAGTGACAAAATTCAAAGGTTAAAGATACACATATTTGTTCTGTGCATTTGGGAAGATGGCAGCTGATGTAATTATATTCTTGGTATTGAAGAGTTGTTTTCTATTCAAATGATGAGGGAGAATGGCTCAGTTACTGAAAGAAAACTGCCATTAAAGCTTTTAGAATGAACATGTCTATCAATGTTTATGTTCAAAAGTTCTTGGAATGCTAAGACTTTTTTAAGGAGGATGAAGCTAATATTGTTCTAATACCTTAAAAGAATAAATGGGATAATAATAGTTTACCAGTGTGACATTGATCAGGCAAAATATAGGACAGACAATATTGTTAACTCAGTTAACAAATAATTTAAAAGAAGAAAGATATTTCCAATTACCGTGGGCTTCTGCTAAAAAATCGATAAATCCTGGCGGAAAAATAGAGCCTGGCAAGCAGACTTTGCTTTCTTAATGAGGCTGCAGGTTTCACTTACTGATGTAATCTAATTAGACTTCAGTAAAGCATTTGACTTATTATCATTTGGCTTTTTGGATTAAACACTTCAATGACACAATTATTTGTATCCTGTACATTAACTTACAAAGAAAACTTGTAAAAACCGAGAAGATAAACCAGCAGCTTTAAAATTACTCTTAATATTCTAGAATGATATCTGAAGTACTTCACAAGCAGACATTTACGCCATGGCTACATCTCCTGTGTTAAACATATATAATTCATTTGACTTGGAAGCAAAGTAAGAATTTTTTTTATGGAGATGTGTTCAAAGGATCCTGCATGCCAAACAATATGTAAGTTAGAGAGAGCACTCTTTAGCAGAGAATCAAAGGCAGTCTACATCTGCATAGTAATATGAAGAGGCAGTAGCCTTTCTGTGGTTAAGGATGAATCCAGCTCCTATTACAATGCTGTGTTTTAATACCAGTTTAATTTGCCTAGAAATGTTTGGCCTACAAGTCCTGAAGGGAAAGGATGTCTGTCCATGGGAAAAAAAATCAGTTGCTAGCACGTTTTTGTTCCTATCATTAGAGTAGGTTTTCTCCCAGTTCTGTAAGCGATGATAATGTTCAAGGAAGGATAATATTTTATAAAAGATACCCTTTGCAAAAACTGTGTGAAGAATTAATTTGTTTGGAAAAAAATTGATTTCAGACATTGGCATATTCAAAAATGTAACTTAGAGAGGCAAAAAGTGCAATGTATTGATCATTATGAGTAGCTGGTACCCTTAGGAAATATGTTTGTACAACTTTAATGGTTACATGGAACAGGAATTCCTGTGCTTAAATGTGGCAGTGCCCAAAACTTACCAGGATACATATCAGGATACTCCTGAATAATACTACTGAACACTTGAATACTGCTCATTAAAAAACTAAGTGTTTTGATTCCTGCCTAACTGTCCATCTTTGGTCCTTGATAGTTTTACTTTTCCTATTATTTATCAACCTGTCCACTACACAAAAAACCCCCAAATCTGAAGTGTCCCCAGTCCTTTGCTTTAGATGAGGGGAATGAGGGAGAGGCTTGGTGAAAACTAAAGTATCATGGAGAAAAGTATGAAGAAAAAAAAAAAGGAGAAAATGTCAAATTGTTAAAAATACAAAACCAGGGAACTGGAGGGGAGCAACACTGAGCATGCTACCAAGTAACTATCAGTGTACAATGGTTTTCTTGGCATTTGCCTGAGATCACCAATAAACTTAGTCATGCATATTGGAATTGCAATACTGCTTTCCAAAAGTCATGCTTGTAAGTCTTTATATCATGCCATTGTAGGCCCTATATTCTACATGCATTACAGACAAAAGTACCCCAGCATGCACTTTATATGTTAGGACAAACTGAAATTTATCCCCTCAATATCTCCTCCTGATTCTGTTTACCTATTTCAGGTATTTTTATCGGTCTGCATCAGATGGATTTTCACCTACTGAAACATTTGTAACATTGCCAACTTACTTGTTTAGACTTCTTTTGAAAGCTGTCGAGAAAGATTTATATAAAAAGTTAATCAAACTACATCACTGACTCAGCTCATCAGAACAACTTTTTCATCACCATAACAATATCTCTGTGACATCTAGCTTATCATCATGAATTATGGGGGAAAGGATAAACAACCCATTAAGAAATTAAAGGCCCACAAAGGTGCAGTTTGATAAAGGATAAAAAAAACCCACGGGGTATGTATAATAAAATCTCTCTCCCCTGAAGAGTGATTGTTATCTTTCTTTCATGAGCGTCAAAGACCTGGAGCTTCTCAGTGCCTCAGGCAAGTGAGTTTGAAGGTCTCCTTCATGATTGAATGGGAAATTGTAATCAGAATTAGGTTATGACTGTTTATCCTATAGAGCATTTTACAAGTGTTTTATGTGTAGAACTGATATTAGTAACTGATAGAAAAAGCCACTGTAATCAAATTTAGAAAACTTTGCTGTATTTTCAGTATTCAGTGTGATTATCTGTTTATTCTGGTGTATGTTGGGACAAGCTGTTTCATGGAGAGCTGAGCTAAATAGTTCTAATCCATTAATTTGTATAGTCTTCATTCTGTAATAACTGGAAGCCTGGGCAAAAGAACAGTGATGTACAGATAAAGATGTCTTTGCAACCCCAAGAGAAATAAGTTATTCTTAAGTAAGTTTTCATTTCCTGAGACAAAATATGCAGCCAATATTCTGACTGTACAGCAATTAATTATGCCTTTCTTTATCCTCATGGAAGACAGCAGTATTTACAGCCTTTCAGACTTCTCTGAGTGAATTTCATGATTCTGTACATGGTATGACTTGTGGCTGAATGAGAATCTAACTAAATCAAAGGAGGTGCAATCAAAATGAATGACTTAAGTGATGACAGTGGAATTATCCTGTACAGTTCTGTTCCTTGTATGATAAATTATGCTTAAATTGGTGAAAAAAAATGATTTGAGATAATAAGAAAGTCTGCCAGCAAGAGATGCTTATATTCAGCTGGCAGACAAAATATTTTTTTCCCCCAGTAAGTTGAAACTCCAAAGTTTTACACTTGGTCCCTGAAGATTGTTTGTTCTTGATTGCTACTAAACTCTTCTTTCATTGTCGTTTTCTAGTTCTGGTCGCACCCATTGATTGCATCTCATCTAAAACACTGATACAGACAGGCACAGCAATTATTTACAGATCCCATTTTGTGATGGAGCCCAGCCCTTAGACCTTTGTGCACTAGTGCAGTGTAAATGAGAAATAACAAATAACAATATGGTAACTGCAGAGAATAGACGTCTTTTGAGGTCGGCAGATCTAAAATTATCTTTCTAGATGACTTCTGGAACACTGTCAGTGACAGCCAGCATTGCCTTTGGCCTGTTCTCTGTTAGCCCAGGATTTATGGGATGTGTTCACGTGGGAGAGTACCCAGCAGAGGCTCACCTACATTTTAAAGGCTTACCTATAGAGGTTTATAATTTAAAGCAGCAGGAGTGAAAAGGCATGGAAAGGTCACGTCTAGGAAAATAATGTGTTGTTCTTACATAGTCTAAGACAACATTTAGGTTTGTCATGCCAGAGGTAGTTCAAATCCTTTGGGTTCAGTAGGTCTGGTGATTAATGGATGTTTATGCTCCACTGTTTAAACTCTTTTCTATCCATAAGGCTAAGAAACGTTGCTCCTTTTTTTGGCAGAGTAGGTAGTTTTGGTAGTTTAAACTGAACTTTGGAAACTTTGGGGGTGAAACTTTGTGAGCATACATTTCCACATCCACTACTGCTGGGTACTTATCTCCAAACTGAACTTGAAATTATGCATTGTGATAAACCTGTCCATTAAACTACTGGAATTTTGTCATGGTGTTCCTACCAAATTATTTTGTGGAAGTTTCTCATACATTAGAGAGATTGTTATTATCGACCAGACACAAAAGTGATACTGAAATTACAACGGAGGCCATTTTAATGTTCCTTATCAGTGACATGAATATAGGCTTCATTTATTAATTGTAGCTGATTAGCCACAAGGCAAACTTTTAATTAAACCTTGGGAGACAATAACATTGCACATAAATTATCCATTTAAGAGCACATAGGTCTTCATATTTCATTAAAATTTGTTTAAACCCAATAACAACACATCTTAAGTTCAATCTGTATTTGCACAGATTTGAAGTCCTAGAATTCCCTAGTGCATTGCTGGAGGTTTTTTTCAGACATTTATTTCTTGATGTGTTTTGATTTGTATTTACTTACCACTCGTTCATGCTATTTTCCTGATTAGTCAGACTGCCACTCAAATCATGGGTTAACAATTGATTTTAAAAGTCCTACCAAATTATTTACTTTTAAAATTATTTCAAAATAGTCTAAAAGGTATGTTAAGTGCTCATGCGATTCAGAAAAGGAAAAAACCAGACCAATGTTGTGTTATTGCTATATATTGAAGGCTTCTCTTTTGAATTATTTTGTCAGATGCAGCTATTTTCGGTTCTTCTAGCACTGGGATTTTTTTCCTGAAAGAATATATACTTATTGCTTTATATGTTTTTCTGAATACTGATATATTATATTAAATGTAGTTTTAGATTCAAGCAGTAAGATGAGTACTTAAGAAACTGATATATTAGTCTAAAATTCAATTTTCCATAAAAGCCCCGTACTTTCCACGAGTTTGAGAAGATCATTATCTGTTGTAAGTAACTTTAAGAACTAAGAACACCCTTAAAACATTTCTGATCAGCCATAAGCTTTGTGGGCAATTCATTTTTCTTCAGCATACGTTTTCTACCCAGAACATTTTCTGAATATTGTAGACTGAGGCAAAGATATCTGACAAGTAGCTGAGGAAAAAAAAAAAACAAAAACCCTGATAAAAATAAAAATGGTTTTGATAATGTAGTGCACTGATTCTTATTTCATATAATTATAAGACTTAGAGCCCAACTTCAAAGTCATAAGAACTTGGTACTAAATACTATTTCACTATCCTGTGATAGTGTACAAGGAGCATAGGGAAGCGTGATGTGAGGTACACTTGATTTTCCTTCAGCATGTTTATATTTACATTAAAAATTACAAAAGTATCAAACAAATACTTGTGTCTCAGATATTGCAGATATTTTCTGAAAATAAGTCAAAGGATATTCCTATAAATGTTAATGCCAGCTCATATGCCTCCCACCTGTCTTTTATCTCTGTAGGCAATACTAGAGCAGTGATCTTGCCTCTCTCTTTTCAAAGTGTCTTATTTATAGGAGTACAGGGAAAACAGTTTCTGCTTAATTGTGGGATGAAAGCACTTCTGAAAATCAGTCTGGTGAGGTATTACCAATGCTTTGCAAATATTTACTGCTTCTGCTAGGACATTGAAACCAGTCAAGCTGCTTTGTCTTGTAATAGAACTTTTCTTTAAAAATTGCCAAAATTAAATAAATGAGCACCACAAAGGGAGCTAGTATGATTAAACCTTAGAGATGACCCCTCTAATATCCCAAGCTGGCCTCTTTCCCTTCAGCTTTAGGAATAGGCTCTGTGACTTTCCTAACCAGTTGGGTTTTTTTCTCTGTTCCCATTTTAGTTTTGATTGGGAAAGCAGAGGATTAAAAAACCCATCTAGAAATCAATTATCAGATAAAAGCTTGCAGACAAAATAGCCACACCAAAACCCAAAAGCTGAAATTCAGTAGATTTTCACAACTGTCTGTGAAGTTAAATGTAGGTTACTACATTCATCTACAAAGATATTTAGATGGCAAATGGAAAGTAGCTGCTGTGAAGCACATCACATTCATATATAATTGAAGTACCCAAGAGTAAAATACTGAGGCACAATAGGTGACAACTGATAAAAACAAGAGAAGTATAAAACAGGCTACAAAACTCTGGGGAGTACAGAGAATATCTAACACAGGCTGAAGAATCTACAATAACTGTATCTAAATTACCAGATAATACAAAAATAATAACTGATCTGATAAAGCCAGAGAATTCAGTGAAGTGCTGCTGTTGGAATGATATTTTACTGGACTCACATACATTTGCCTGAGTTTCTTCACTTCCATGCAAAGAAGAGGAAGATTTTTAGCTGCCAGCAAGATGTCCAGACCAGGGAAGCAGGAGTTTCCCAGGAAAAGCCACTGGAATAGCTTCGCTCATTTTTTATGGACCTGCCTCAAAACAAAGTGTTCACGGATGAAGGTGATATTTATTGTCCCTCAGTCTGCAGGGATGTCTAAGTGTAACTCAAGTTAATACTTGTCCAGCCTAGCCTTACTCTTATTTTCTTTGTTTATCTGGTCAAAGTAAAATCTTTTGGAGAGTGAAGAAGAAAGACAGCAGCTGGAAATGACAGTTTAGGGCCATAAATCCTGAAGAAGGCATTATCACTACGCTAAGAGCTGAACTTGGATCTTTGTGCAGTTGCAGTAGGCTTTGACGTAAATGCCTTTTTCTTGTGGTGTCCACAAGGCCCAAACTGTTGAGTCACATTCTCCCCTAAATGTGAAACAGAAGTTTGTGTCAGACAGTTTCTCATTAATTAGGCTCTGGGAGAGCATGTTTATTGAAAATAGATGTTCTTGGAATTCTTCCATGGACAAAGTTCACACTATTGTAATTGTAGTACACATCTGTGTTGCATTTTTACTCCATGGTTTCCTCAGATGCAGAGAATTCGGGCATGTTGTCTATCTTGCTCTATCCTGACCATCATTTTCCACAAATTTACAGGTGCTCTGAAATTTAAATCTCTCACTCAGCTCCAGAGAGGATGATGTTAAGGGTGGCTTTTCTTGGGACTTGACCATTAATTCAAAACCTTCATAACCTGGAGTACTGTGCACAGTTTTGGTACTGCTAAGATAAAAAGGACTTGGAACTTTTGGAGCAAGTCCAGAGGAGGGACATGAAATTGGTAAGAGGACTAGAGCACCTTCTCCTATTAAGACAGGCTGAGAAAGTTTGGGCTGTTCAGCCTGCAGAAGAGAAGGTTTTGTGGAGACCTTGTAGAAACTTTCCAGGCTGCAGTGGGACTAGAGGGAAGCCAGAGAGGGACTCTTTGGCAGGAACTCTAGGGACAGGAAATTTAGGAAATTTAAGGAAATTTAGGTTAGATCCTAGGAGGAAATTTTTTACTGTGAGGGTGGTAGGGCACTGGCACAGGTTGCCCAGAGAAGCTGTGGATGCCCCAGCCCTGGAAATGTTCAAGACCAGTTTGGATAAGGCTTGAGCAACCTGGTTTAGTGGAAGATTTCCCAGCCCATGGTAAGGGGGTGGAAATAAGTGATCTTTATGGTCCATTCCAACCCTTAACATTCTATGATCTGATGATTCTACAACAATCCATTACCTTTATGTCATGACAACATCAATCGTCATCTTTGTCTTCAGTGTTGTCAGACAGATATTCTTACAGGGTGATTAGTGATCATTTCTTTGAACAATGTTATTTAAACAGTTTGAGCTAAGTACATGGGAACCAGCTGAACTGAAATTGTAGTTTAGTAACATGGCCCAGCTGGGAGACGGATTATGGCAATATTAAAGATAATAATCTGAGTTTACTGCAAGAAATATTGAAAGCTAATGTCCATAATTAAATTCAACATTAACTTCTCCTGGATGATACACTATAGTGTCAGCACAAATCTGTCTTTGGTGTTGGATTTGCTGAGAGGTCCCCAGAACCCAGTAAGGAGGATTCAGCTAAGATGCTTCTGCTTTGCAGAACCAGCCTTCTATGCCATAACAATTTAAACAAAGTCAGGGTTAAGAATCTTGCATAATATAAGTTTATAATCACCTACATTGTAATCTTAAAATCACCTAATTTTTTAGTTTTAACAGCTGCCTTCTTGTACACCCTGTGAACTTTGCCTCTGAACTCTCCCCAAGGCCTCCTAGTGAATCCATGCCCTCTTCAACTGCCTTTTGGTCTCTGTACTCAGCCTTAGCATGCAGTTTCCCTGTCCTGCACGCTCCCCTGAGAGCTGGGTCCCTGCTGCCCAACTAGGAAAGACTCTTTACAAAGACAAGGTCCCCAGGAGCCATCAGGAATTTCTTTTCTCAGTTGCAAACTAATTGGCAAAGGCTCTTAAAGTATCACAGCAGAGGAATGTGGTGACTGAAGTATATGAAATACATGCATTGTAGAGATTCTACCTCGATTTTAACAATACAAAGAACTGGAAAAAAGGTGTGAGATACAGGCAGTTGTCTGGCTTGTTTCCGAAGAGCTGGTGATTCTCCTTCCTTGTGCCTCATGTTTTTCTTCAAGTATTGGTGTTTCTTTCCCTCATTTACAGCTAAATACTTTTTTTTCTAGAACTCATAGCAAAATAGACCTTCTTCCTAAAAGAGCAGTCATTTGCTTTTTCTGTCTTTATCTTAATATATTTTTCTCGGTATTTTTACGGTGTCTTTTGAAGAGAGACATAATTCTGCAGCCATACGGGTAGGGAGTAGGGAAACAGGGCAGCACAACACACAGAAAAGCTGGCAGGCATACCCAGAAAAGCAGGTCATACAGCTTATGGCACAGTTATATCCATGACAAAAGTAAGTAAAAATTATGTATTTCATTCTTCCCAGGAAAGATTTAGTCAAGAAACATTCATCTCAGATAATTTATTTACGTACATGAAGACACATCGTGGTATCGCTCGCAATGTCTAGTAAAAGTAGTGGCAAAGGTAGGATAGCAACATAAAATTGTAGATGGTTTATAAAATGAAATGATGGCAAATTCATTAAATAATGAAATAAAATAAATATCACTCGTTTTTCTTATATAGTCACTGATTGCTTATGGAACAATTTGATTTAAACTTGTTAAGTCTTTGCAGAGTGTCTGTTTCATTTGTAAATGAAGATGCTCCAATCAAATCTGCCACTCAGTCTTAAAAGATTCTCTTTGGTTAAATAGTTTCTTATCCAAAAATCTTGTACTTATTTAAAAGGTGAGATAATCTCTCATGATTATAAGGCCAATAACTGGCAGGTTAGAGAAGCAGTGAAGCAAATCTTTAGAAAAATTTACTTTCTGTTTATACCTTTGAAGCTGTCAGCTGTATTTTCAGTAATTGATAATAATGTATAGTTGAATAAATAGACTTTATACTTTTTTATGCTTGCAAAGAAGTTGAAGCAGAGGATAAATATACCTGATAATTGTATGTATCATTTGAAAGGATAATTGATTAACTATTGTTAATTTTCCTGTAGGTTAAAAAAGTTTTGGGATTGAAAATTACTTGTACCTATATAAATCAAGCATTTCTCCTCCTTTAAAAAATAATACTAGAGGATGTCTGTAGCAATGATTTAAGACATTCTAAGTAATAAGAGCAATATTGCAGTTTGCAGTAATTACTGTAGAATACTGTGTTTTATAAAGGTGGCACTTCATATTTCACCCAGTAAAACTCAGTTATCCGTGTTTTAAAATTATTGTGCTGTAAACATGTAAATATTAAAGTGCAAAGATGCAATTATGCAGACAGACAAACAAGTGTGCAAATCTAGACCTCCCTGTCTAAGTTTATGTAATCTGCATACAGTTGCATTTCATATGATGTTATTATAAAAAGGGGAGGAAGCCTTCAGATTTTTTGGATGTGGATCTTATTATTAGGCAGAAAGTGGTAGCTAATGCTGAGAAACAGAAATGCGCACCAGTAAGAAAATGTGGATCTAAAGGCTAAATGCAAAACATCGGATATTACAGAGTGGTTTTATTCTTTGATAGACATCTGAGTTACAATTTGTAATTAGTAATCATTGGTCTAACTAGTTTTGCCTGTGTCATTGTTTAACTCCAGCCAGCAACCGAGCCCCAGGCAGCCCCTTGCTCACTCCCACACCAGCAGGATCGGGGAGAAAATTGGAAGAGTAAAAGCTGGGAAACTCATGGGTGCGGAAAAAGGCAGTTTAACAGGGAAAGCAAAAGCCACAAAAAGCAAACCAAGGAATTCATTTCCTGCTTCCCATGGGCAGGCAGGTGGTCAGCCATTTCCGGGAAAGCAGGGACCCCTCATGGATCACGATGACTTGGGAAGACAAACGTCATCACTCCAAACATCCCCCACTTCTTCATTCCCCTCCCCGACTTTATATACTGAGCATGATGTCACACGGTCTGGAATATCCCTTTGGTCAGCTGGGGTCAGCTGTCCCGGTTGTGTCTCCTCCCACCATTCCACACCCCCTTGCCAGCACGGCAGTAAAAAACATCTCCACATAATCAACCTCGTGTTCAGCACAAATCCAAAGTACGGATCCATACCAGCCACTGGGAGGAATATTAACTCTGCCCCAGCCAAACCCAGCACAGCCTGGCTCCCAAACACAGCAGCACGCACAGCTTTCCATGCTGCTCCTGTTATTTCTATTTGCTATTGCCACAATTATTGCAGCATTTGTTGCAATGGTAAAAGCCAAGTTACTTCACATGGGGATACATTTCTCACATATCATTCTGGGAATAAAATACTGATCCCACTGCATGTTTTCCCTCCCAGGATTAGCTGGTGGTTGAGTTCAATTTCGAAATGAGAAATATTTATTCTGGTGGTGAGTAGGACAAGGTCATAATTTTTAGAGAAGATAAAACACTTGAATGCTTTAATGTATTTTCATTGTTGTAACCGATGGCACCTTCAGAGTAAAGCAGGTAGTAAAATCTGCAGCTCTGATTTGCTTTTCAGTGCAGGACATGATTTAAGTTATCATACGACCATAGTTAAGGTTACAGCTGCAAGTTAGTCTAAGATAATGTCCCAGATGTCTTTATATCTAAGAGCTTTCTACACTGATAAGAGAGTTCTTGAACACGTTGCTTGCTTTTGCATAAAATTTTTTGTACTTCAAATAATTCTGCATCATTCCTGCACATATGGCCATGGTATTTTAGTCCTTGTTTTCTTTTCACGTATTAGCATCTTAAGTGGAATAAAGAGTTGATGTCAGGTGTCAGTTTGCATCTCCTTTTTTGATCCAATCTTGTGCTCTGATTCAGGCATTCCCACTGCTTATTCCAGTTACATCTTTTGAACTTCCTGTTCCCGTGTATATAATTGGGTATCTTGCACAGTCTTTCTCTAGACAGAATAAATGTGCCACTTTTGGGTTAAAGTACAGTCTACGGTCAGTTTTTATGCAGTATTTATGCACGTCTTTCCAGAAAGGTTATTTTGATGCTAATTTAGGCCACTGAAGAGCACAGTGAGCCATCACCAGTAAATTAAAACCTGTAGACAAATCAGATCTATTATTTCCTATTTTTCAGAATGATGACAACCAAATGAGGTGTGAATAACACATCTATTGCCCTCCCCACCCTCAAGCCCTTCTCAAATTCTGTCAGTGACATAGAAGACCGCAATTTTTATGGTTTCATTTCTGTGAACTCTCCCAGGGTTTGTCTATTTATGAAGTAGCAGGTACTTCTGGAAAGTAGGGATTGATGTAATATGTAAGAGTAAGAGAAAAGATCTTGAGACACACAACTTTTCCCACTTTATTTTCCAGAAATCTGCAGACCTAGCTGGTAGAAAATCTGAAATATTGATTAAACGTGTTATTTGTCCAAGACCACTGTGTAAAATGTTTCAAAGTCGTTTCAGCATTAGGGACCAAAACATAAAATAAAATCATCTCAGTGGAATAATCAGAATTTGCACATTATACTATTATGGCAGCACTTGTAAAAGGAAGCAAACTGTGGCCTTGCGATAGATTTTTGAAGTTCTGTGTTTGTTTTTCACAGATGTATATCTGTGTACATCATTGATATAATAGTGCAAATTACTCTGGTAATGTGACTGTGCAAAGCTCTCAATTTGTTTTACTTTTTGTAGTTATGTATTATTCATGTTGCATTGGCATATGCACTGTTTATTTCCCTAATTGTAACAAGCACTTAATTAATTACACTATAACCTCTTGAATCTATAGGCCAACTGTTGCGTCTTTAGTTAATATTTTAAAGTCTCATCTTTTTCCATTTTTCCGTGTGTCTTTGATGTTTTGTTTCTTACCCTTCTTGTTTGGGTTCTCTGTGGAATAGTTGCAGAATAATTCTGCAGTTCTCTTTTATGACTGAAACTTTGCATTTTAACAGTTGTCTGGAGATAGTTTCTTCCTTGTGAAATATCAGTTTTAATAACAAGAAAAGAAAAATGCCATAAATCTGCACTAACCACATAAAACTGAAGTCTCTGAGAGACTGATTAACATTGAGACTCTACACAGGTTTTTCAGTAATTAGAGGATGTGCTTGCATGGAGCCATGACTGCTCTGGCCTTGATGCCGTTTCCCAAGGCAGACAGCAATTATTATAGCCCACAGTAAATTTCCTACACTCGTTGCCTCCAGCCACTGAAGATCTTTTTGGAGTAAAGGTCTCTTAATTTTCTACACTCCTCTCATCAGCTTGGATTAGCAACATGTTCTACTTATTTTCTTCAGTTGTTTTAGAAACAACTGACAGCTGCTCTTCTGCTGCAGCATTTTCTTTGCACCTGAGGTTGAAGGGATCTGATCCTAGCTTTTATTATATTAGTCTTGGAGCTTTTGGCAGGGCAGCCAGAACCAAGCAGTTACCACTGTCTTTGGGCTCAAGCGAGTAACCGCCACTCAGCACTGCCAAGCTTTGTGGTGCAGATTATATTTATGTATTGTTCTCAGATTTTTATGGCCTCCATGGCTCACAAATGAATTATTCATTGAGGCAGAGGGCTCCTTCTTCTGTGATACAGTGTCTTCACCTTGTTCTGTGCTAGAATTTTACTGTATTACAAAAAACACCAACAATAAAACTGACTCATCTAACCTTAAAAAAAAAAATAGATACTCATGGCTAGTAAATGAAATGTTAAGTGGTTAAATTGAAAGAGATTATATTGCTCTCTAATTATACAGGTCATATGCTGCTAGGTATTAGTGGGGAGAAAATACCCAGACTGCTTTTTTGTCAGATAATCTTGGACAGGGCTGTGTAAGATAAGAAACCATTGCTGGTGCACTTCATAATTTGCCTTTACATCCACTCTTGTCAGTTCATGCTAAGCCTCTCCATGGTGATACAGTTAAATACAATAAAGGAACTTTTTAAGCAAGAAGGGACTTAAAACCCTGAAAAGATCCACTGTAACAAATTGTACTTTTAGTGCAAATTTTCAGATGTTCATTCATCAGTGTTTTGAGCTGACCTGAGACTTACCATTAGGAAGACCAAGGATATCACTTTAAGAATTAAAAGTCCTTTGGAAAAGGACGTATGTGAAACTGAGGATGACTTTTCAGAATAAGAGAAGGATTTAAATAAAGATTGACATTGAGAAAAAGATTGAAAGAGAAGGAGAAGAAGAATAAACTTCCGACAGGAAAGAAGTTCAAAGAAATAAGAATGTTTAGTGAAGAAAGATCAGGAAGTGTGGAGGAGGATGAAATGTTTAAAGATATTAGTGAGAATGTGAAGAAGAAGCATAACTAATGTTAGTGGAAAAGGGTAAGTTATTAAAAACCTGTTGAATAAACTTCTGGAGAGAAAATAGAGGAAAAACACTGTCAGGCTGGGTATTGTGTGAGAAAAGAAGAGTCAAAATGCAGGTAAATACAACTGGATATCCAGTGGACTGATCTCAGAGTTGCCAAGGACAGCGCCCAGCAGTTTTGAAGGGTAGGTGAGATGTCCAGGGCAGATGTGACATGTACACGGACTTTCCATTCTCAGCTTGTTTCGGTAGGATAGGTTTGAACTGCCAGGTTGGAATATCCTGATAAAGGAACTATCTTCTTGCTGCTTTTTCTGTTCCACGTGTTAACAAGATCTTCAGTCAGGCACCATTTAAACAGAGTAACAGGTTTATTTGGCATTTCTCTTATGGGAGGGGAACACAAAGTATCCTTTTAGCATATCCTCTCAGCTGCAAAAAACCATTAATAGTGGTGGCTTTGTTTTTGTCTTTGTGTGCCAGGGAACTGGTGCTGTGTTAGAAGAAGCTGCTGATGTTTATGCTTTATTCTTTCCTAAATAAAAAGGGAGGAAAGCAGCAGACTCTGAAATGTAGAAGAGTGCTCTTCCTAAGCCACTTCAGAAAGAAGAGAAACCAGCACTGCTGCATCCAGCAGAGATGAGAAGAGAGATCCAGTACTAGGTTGAGAGAATAACACACAGTAGTGTTGCTCGGAGCTGACCTTTTCTGTACCGCATTGCAAGAGCTGAGATAAAGGAGTGACTGATGCTGGAAGAAGGAATTTTCTTCTGAGACAGAAATTCCAGCAGAGCAGGTAGACTTACAGGAGAACAGAGGATTTGTTTAAGAATCCCCATAAGATTTTCATGTGGCAAAAAACTTCATGCTAATGAATAATATGTTATTAGCTATAGAATATGATCAGTTATGGCTGGTAGGGGAATTAGATTAAAAAATTTAAAATTATGACACTGATAAAGAACAAACCCAGTAGCCAGATTTGAAGATGAAAAGCAGTGGCTGCTCGGCCCAGTTCTTCAGACCTGCTTTGCTGGGGTTAAAGTCAAAGCAAGCCCTACAAATCCCACATCTTGGCCTGGTATTGATTGCCAGAGCATCAGAGGAAATGGGACAAGATAGCAAATGCAGACATAGCCAATCTCTTCCTGCCATGGATGACATTAGCTAACATGAAGGTGACTTAGAAAAGTGTAAATAATGTGACACTGATAAAACACTTTTAGTCCAAGATCTCAAATGAGATGCCAGTTAGACTCCTGTTCCATGTGGAAGGAACTTGTGCTCCTGCATAACATGCCCTGGACTTCATGGCTCCGAAGTTGTCACTAAAACTTGTCATTCCCATGTACTGCGACTTCTTTCTCCAGGCTTTAGATATTTACTTAACAGTATTTCCAAAAATTGAGCCTACTCAGAAGTTTAACTTGGTCTTGTAGAAACATTCTCCACATTTAGTCCCTAAATACGTTATTTTGTGTTCTGTAGTTTTAAATTTCGTGTGACTGAAATCAGTCCAACCTTCAGTGTGATTTTCTTCTCTGCATATTTGGATGCTTCTCTGTGTTTAAAACTTCCTCTCTGCTTTGACTTATTTATTCCCAATTGCCAAGACATTTTTTGAATGTATTACCTGTGATTTGTCCCCTCACCACTACTTTATGAACCCTACACACAGCTGCTTCTTAGCTTTACTATTTTAGCCTTCAACACAGTATGTCAGCAGCTCCTCTTCAGTGTATCCCCACATACTTTTAAAAATTCCACTGCAAAAAATGACTCCCATGTAGCATTGTATTAGGCTCCATTCTAAAGTGCAGGTTAAGAAATCCTTTGTGTTTCTATTGTCTGGAAGGAACATAAATTACTTGGCAAAAACTAATATGAGGTATTAATCTGACCTTAATTTTTGTAATCACAGGCAGTATGCTTCACAACTTCCTGCATATATATTCCAAATTTCATTGGCTTATATACTTGAAATTAAAAATATATGTTAAGTAGTAAATGAGTCATGTTTAGAAATGCGAGGCTAAATTCTCAGCTAGCATAAAGGATCTCTCACTTAGCCATGCCGTTTTTCACAAGCTGAGAACTTAGCCTATGACCTCCTTTCACTTATTGTATCATGTGATGAAAATAGAAAAAAAAAAAAAAATCAATGAGATTTTCAGAATTATGCTCTAAATAAGGAAAGTCAGGAAAACAGATGTTTCAGAGTTCATACCTGTTAACAAATATTTTAGGAAATAGAATATTTTTACGTTCAGAATTATTCATAGTGCATTGGTTTTTAGTTGTTTTGCAGTTATTGAGATCATAATTAATAATACATTTCCTAAATAAGGGGTGTTCTAAATGGATTAGCATATATAAATATATATGTGTTTTTATATGCACATATTAAGTTTAGCAGCTCATCAGTGTATTGTGTTCCAGATTTGAATAGCACTTTAAAATGCAGCAACAAATAGTCAACTAAAAAAAAAAAAAGAAGGGAAAAACAAAAAAAAAAGCTTAGTACTCAACCATAGAACTGTGCCTGGCTTTGAAAAGGGTAAAAACTACATAGAACTATTTCAGAGTGCAAAACAGTAGATGGAAGAGTGAGAAGCAAACATCCAGACAAGGAAGACTGTGCCATAATTCTGCACTGAGATGTCATATGCCTTTGCATAGGTGACAGAAATGTTACAAAGAGAGGAAGGCTGTTTCTGAGGATAAATAAGTGATGTTACTTAAACAGTGCAGAAAATGTTTTCGCAAAAAATTATGATACCACACTGTGTTATTTTGAGATAAAAAATAATTATTAACAAAGTATTTGACCACACTCACAGCTCGTGCTTTTGTTTCAGGACAGTAGGTGGGATCGGCAGTGGCAGAGACATTGTACGAATTAAATACTATCAGGAGGAAAGCTTCCAGTCTAGAACACTGAATAAGGCCCTCATGAAAGAGCAGGTCCTTATTTGCTGCAGTCAGATCAAGGGCTGTGCTGGCTTTGCACAACCAAGTGCAGTGTTTCCAAGGATCCTGTGCTCTTCTGCCTCGCAAAGCTCGTTCTGCACCCTTCTTTGTTGGGCTATTGTTTCCAGTGCTAGCTGGTTTTAGCTAACCAGGGATGCTGACACATGATAATGAAGATACGTCTTTATATTACTAGGTAGACAGATGCTCTGAAGTTAGGATGTTATGGGATTCCACAAAGTTTATTTTTTTTTAAGGCAAAACAGGTAATGATAGAGAAGTTTGATGTTAAAATTGATGAAACAGACTATCTAAATAGACTTGTTCAGAAATATGGGCAGGAAAGAAAACAATACACCAGGGTAAAGCAGCACTCAAGACAGATTGATCAGAGGGAGCAGAAAAAGATATAGTTAGAACTGAAGACTGAATAAATTCTCAAGCTGTTTAGTATTATTCTGGAAAAGTATGGCTGGCTGTGACAAGAATGTTCTGAAGACTTAACAGAAGAAGGGGTGATCAAGGTCACATTTGTGACACTAGAAAAATACTACACTGAAAGTTGTTGACTTTTTGTCAACAGGAGAAACAGATAAAAAGAAAAAAAGGGAGGGGGGAGATGTATCACAGAAACAACCTAGCTATGCTTTTTAAATTTGAGTTAAATTTTGAATTTACCCCAAAATATGCACAGAGAATTTAAAATTTATTTAAAAAAAACCTTGCTGGAAAAGTATGTTAAATTTCTTTTACACTAAGACATGCCCTTTCTCAAAAATCTAATGTCTAAAAGCATAGTTTCTATAGATGTTTTCTCTTTAACTTCCATCCTGTGTTTGCTCAGTTTACCAGCCCAAATAAGTTTTTGATCTTTTTAACATTGTAGTTCCTGTCTAGCAGATGCAAAGCTGTACTCTTTTGGCTTCAGAAATGATTTTCAACAATAGAAAACAAAATCGAGATCCAAGAATGCGTTTTCTTTTTCTTTTTCTTTTTTAGTATGCTGCCAAAAGCACAAAGAATGCAGTCAGTGTCTTGAAAGCAAAGTAACTCCCAGGGCACTGCTTGTCAAGACTCTTCAGAGCATTCTCTTCTGTGGATTCTCAGACACGTAGGACTGGCTGCCCATTATTGACATTGCTGCCATGGCCGTGGAGCAGAGGAGCTACCGGGGGTGTGCATCACACGCACACCTGGACCTTTGCAACTCCATGTGAGTAACTTCAGTGCCTTCTGCTTTACTTGTTTTTAGGAGCAAAGTTGCCCTCACGATTACAAGCAGCACTTATGCTGCTCTTCTCAGCAGAGTTCACTCTCTATGTCAGACTCTCATAGTCTTTGTAGAGCAGAGACTTTTGAAGCACTTTCCTGAGATGTCTAAAATGTTCTGGGTGTGTTGCTCATGGTTTGGTGCATAAGGGAGAGGTTTTCATTGCTAGTGATGCCTATTTATATGTGAAAAAGATAATGCACTTTATAAATACTTGTGAGTAATTTCCAACTTTCTTTTGGCATGTCAACAATATAACAAATTAAGAAGAAACAAATTATAATTCAATACAACTTCCCAAATGCTCTCTCCGAAGTCCTTAACACTAGGATAGAATAAAAATACTCTCAGGAGGCTGAAGACCAGCAGGATATAAAGGGATTGGTTGAAAATAGGGTGCTGTAGTCACATCTGACTAGTGAATCTGGGCAGGATACAGAAGATAAAGAGGGACACTTTGGAAGGCAGAGAAAATTGTGTCTTATTTCTTGATTGCTCCCTACTGTGGCATCAAACACCCTTCAAATTATTTAAAATTAAGACTATTTCTCATCATCTGTAGCATGTTAGCGAAGGAGCTGATTTCTCCTGCCTTAGATATTCTCTCTGTTACTAATTCCCACAATTGTATTGAGTTTCATGTATGTTTGTTTACTTGTTCAATAGACCAAGGATTAAATAGAAAATTATCTGAATTTTAAATTTGACTGATTTTGTTAACTTAAAAATAATTAATTCTAAATTCTCAGCTATACGAAAGGCTTTTGTCCCAGACTCATTTCTTGGTGTTTTATGACTGCGTAAACTTCATAGCTTGACTTAAGGAAGGGCCTCTAATATTTAGATAAATGCCACTTGTCCACATGCAGATGTTTTGTAATTTATTTGAAATGATTTACACAAAGTTACTTATTATGTTCTGTCAATAGCTGCTGTGCAATTACTTTTTTCTTAGATTCCAAACTATAAGGAACTTTCCTCTACGTGGCCATACAGGTGTACATCACCTTGTCCCCAGGGGAATGAGTTTAATCCCTTGAACTGGGTATCTTCTGTTCTCTTCCCTAAGCTTAAATTGCATTGTTTTTAAGATAGTCAAAAGTATGTTTCTTCTTGCCCTAGGACTCTTTTTGATTTTGGTATCAGGAACTTTCTGAGCGTTCCTTGTTAAAATAATAGATGAAGAAAGATCCCTTTAATTACAGTAATTTGTCTTGCTAAAGAAAATGGCACAGAGACTGTGTAATGTGTCAGACTGCACTTCAGTTTCTGGACCAGAACATTTATGAAACCGCACAGTTTTATATTCCTAAGGCAAGGCTGGACTGGACAGGCATAGTGGGCATTCATCATTTTTTAGGGGACTAGGACAGAGTTCCCTGTTCTCCATGACATTCCCTCTGAGGGGCCATCCTTGTATCTGTGCAAAATCATTGAGACAATTGAGGGTAGGGAAGATTTCCTGTAAGAGAAAGGTCGACATAAACTAGAAAGAGTTGATTAAAGAGGAGTAACTGGAGGCTGCTATAATCATTACTAATATGAAGAAAGTCATCAAGGAATGATTCCTCACTGTCCCTCTTTTCAGAACAGGAATTTGGGAAATAATTTCTTGTAAACATTAGGTGTAATCTAATCTGCATGAAAGATTAAGTCACTGTAGTGGTTTCAAACTCGGGTTCAAACCACCACAGTCACCGTCATTCATTTTTAAAATCTCATACATTGGAGATATTTTTCAACTTTCCTTTTTGTCCCCACTTCAGTTCCCATACAGAAATTTGTTTTGAAAGGATCCATAAAGATGACTCCTGACAGATTCCATTGGACTCATTGCTGTATGTTGTTCCATAGCACAGTATCACCTTAATTGAGCTTTTGTTTCACTACATGATTTGAGTGATATGAATATAAAGTGTGCATAAAATCAATACCCCATCATTTTTTATTTTATAAATCATATCTACACCTATACTTATGGCATGCAGCTTTCCCCTGCTACTTCTGGATGGCTCTAACTTTATATGAATATATGCATTATTTAATTAATAAATAAATATATGCATAATTTAATTATTTGCATTCTATTTTGTTATTTAGTAAGCTCCTAGTTTGGATGAGAAATAATGAGAAGTCTTTCAGAATGCAGATTAATGCAGGATTTTTTTTTCTCTGGCTGACATTTCCTATAGACTGACTGTACAAATGTCATCTGGGAAAATAATATTTGTCACAAATGTATTAGCACGAGGAGTAAAGTAGAAAAAGATTTTAAACAAAACCAACTTGTGTGTTTCTCTGTTTCTTTTTTTTTTTAACAGAAGACCTGTATTTCACACCATTGCTAATCCTGCAGAAATCACAGCAGAGATCTCTTCATCACTGACCGCTTGGGTGGGATGTGGCCAAAGTTTTGGCGGAACAGACAGTGCAAAGGGTCACATAACACTATCGAATTCTGTTTGAGCCTGCAGGTTTGAAAGGAGGCTCAGCCATGAAATAGGAGGTCTTTTCCCATGCTCCATTATCTCACTGAGATTTAAATAAAACATTGGGAAGTGAAACAAGTTGAGAGTTCTTTGGAGAATGACAGGAACAAACCAAGTAAGCAAAGAATCACTGCTTTGGCACCAGCAGAGCATGTGTCTGCAGATCTATCTGAGCTAACAACTTCCTGCAAAACAACTGGTAGGGAATACAGTCATCCTAATGACAAAATGCTCTGAAGAAGCAACCTTAAAATGTTCAGTTTTGTACCTGGAAATTTGTAAATAGTCACTATACTGTTAAACACAGAAGCCACCAGCTGCAATTCCTTCAAATTCCAACTTCAGTCATCAGCTGTTGTTTCATCATCAGTGTAAGAAAATTATCTAGAAATCAAATTGCTATTGCCAGTCCAACTCTTTCCGTGGAGGCTCTCAGAGGTAGGAACTTTTCCTACATCAGATATCTTCTGTTGTCAGCTCAGTGTGAAATGAATGCTTCTGCATTCAAAGTCATAGCAGAACCAGGATTTTATAAGGGCTCTTAGATTTCTACAGCCAAAAGAGAAATGCCCCAGCTTTTTGGTGTCTTTGTACTCAACATGAACACCAATTGTTTTATTTTTAACAGAGATGATCCAAATTGAAGTTATTCTGCTTTCAAAATATTCAAATCAGACAGCACCAAGCCAGCTCTAATGTCAAAAAAGTCCCTTTCTTCTCTCTCATCCTTCTCGTGCTTTTAGTCCACTCTCTTTTCCTTCCTCTGCTCGGCTTTGGAACCGAGGTGTCCCTCAGCTCAGAGGAACTAGTCTTCAGTTTGCTGTTTTGAAACCTTGCCTAGCCTCAGACAAGTGCATGTAACAGCTCAGCCCCTTGTAGGGGCAGGAGATGAAACAATGTCCAGGGGAGCCCAGATTCCTCCAATCCCCTTCCACCCAAACAGAGCACTTAACCTATCCCGTCACCTCAGTGACGAGGCCCTTTATGTTTAGCATTTTCTCTGGATAGTTTAATATGAAGTAATTCCATTAATGTTTCATACTCTTGTTTCATTAATTTTTTGAAGGAAGAATGTATTATTAAATGTTCAGACCCTTCTCTCTTATCAGTTCAATTAAGGTACAGGAGGTACATCCGCAAAAATGTCCTCCAGCAAAACTGGAATTAACATCTGATATTTTGAGGATTAAGAAGGCCGTGAAACCCACAAAAAAGCAAAAGGTTTTCAAGCTCCTTTTACATACAACAGACACAGAAAAAAAAAAAGTACAGTTACTATTTTGTTATTAAAGAATAATATTTCAGCTTGTAATTGCAAATTGTAAATGTGACATAAAGTCTACTCTTTAAAATAAGTATCTTTCTGGATGAGAGCTTTTCCCAAGTGTATTCAGCCTTTCCCTCCCAAGACAACCTTTATCTTTGCTCTCAAATCATACGCCCTTCTCTCTACTTCTTGCTAGTTTTCTTTGTCTCTTTCCCATTTCCACATAACTATATTAAAATTCCAGGGTTGCTGCCGAATTGTTCCATTTCAGTAATTTTTTACGCTGTTTATTACCACTACTTATTTATTTAAGATGTTCTATGAGTGATATAACTGCATGAGTGGTGTGTTTCCAACAGGCACCATGTCTGCTTATTTCAAAATATTTGGCTCTGGCATAGTTCATGCTACTCTCCATAATTCAGTTGACTTTAGAGTTAGATGACACAGTTAGAATGAGCCCACCTTGGCACGAGAATGCTGTTTTAAATCACCAGTAGTTTTGTGAAATTAGTCTGCCCCGTACAATAGCTGTGGTAGATCCCAAATTACTGGGAATAAGATTCTCCCTGCAGTGGGTGGTAGAGAGACTTGAACAGGGACCTGACAGCAAAAAATGCTCCAATATCACTTTAATAAAAGCAAGATTCATGAAAAATCCATTTTCACTAAGTCTTACCACTTATTATGTGGCTGAGTAGTGGCACCAACTGCTCAAGGGCCTCACGCAGGCCGTGCACAATCGGAATAATTCTGTCCCAACAAACCCTCACATCAGTGTCCTGCACAAAAGCAGCTTCCCTTGGGATTGTGCTGTGTACAGCCCTTCCCCAAAGCGGTAAGCCAGGTTGTCAGAGTTCCCCACAGCTGACTCCTACTCCTGCTGGGATTCCAGAACCCTCACATTCTCTCCATTCACCCCCACTTCCCTACATGTGGTTCTTTTCCCTATCATTCCTGCATCCTATATAGCTCAAGTGAAGATGTACAGTATTTTGTTTTGGATTTTTTTAATATGCTGTGCCTAATGAGAGCCCATATTCCTGTGTGTATGTTACAGAGTGTTCTGTGTAATGCCAATCATTCCTTTGACTTTATTGCCATACTTGGGGAAAACTTTCTGATTAATGAGTTTTTTTCACTGGTGTGAGGAAAAAACGAAGAGTTGCCATTTAAGCCCAGTGAGTTGTGGAGCAGGCGGAGGAAGCAGCATAGGGTTGTTTATGGATTTGACTGACTTCCAGCTTGTTACACAACTAAAATAGTGAAGGAATATTCTTGTTTTACCTTTTAATAGAACACTGTGCTGTACAATATTTTCATCTACTGAAAATGTTTTTTATAAAGTATGGATAAAGCATGTATATTTAAAAAAATTTCCCGCTTGTGTAAGCCAGTACATCAGTGACAGAGTTGAAAACACTTTATGAAACCATGTATTAAGTCAGTAAAATACAAATGTAAACTGTGTATTAATTGCTTTATGTGCCCTCCTATACTCATGTTTTATTAACTTTTTAATATTATCAAGTATCATGCTAGAGTGTGATACTCCTCCAAATAAGGTGCTACTTTTACTTCATTTATGAAAATAAATGAGCATTCCAGATTAGCATTTTGATTTTGCATGAAAGCACATAATGATTTTCCTTGTATTCCCTGATTGTTTCAAGGGCATTGTATCACACCATAAAGCTGAAGACTTTCATCTTTCTTCAGATAAAGTTGCTAATTACTCTTAATTTTACATGATATTTAAAGACTTTAACATTCATTATTACCATCAGAACCAAGTCCTAACATTATTCAGATTAGGAAGACATTAGATAGCTTTTTTTTTTTTAATGTTTCTCTTGCAAAGTAGAGTGATGACATACTCCACCACCGCCTCATACCCTTTCCTGACTAGAATTTTATCAGAGTACAAATGTTGGGAAGCTCAATGAAAATACAGTTTAATGCAGCCAGTTAAATTGCCTGAGAGGAAACAGTGCATACAGCCTTTTTAAAGCCTTTCCCCTCAGGCCATTAACTAAGAAACTGGTCACTAACTGCTGGTAACAAACCATTTTGGAGGGATTATTGCTGTTACCAGAATTCAGTGGTCTATGGCTACATTTTGTTAAAGACATTAGGAACTGTAACATGAACGAGCCCACAGTACCGGAAAAAATCCTTCTTTTCCCTTGTGATTAACAATAGTTTTTCTTCCAGCCCAGATGTCTGGAACAGTGGTTTCATTATTTCTCATATCTCCCAATACTGTAAAAAAAGGCTTTTCGTTATGGCCAGGATTCAAACGAAAAGAGTGAAACTATAATACTGACTTCTGGGAGAGTATGGCTCTTGTAGAAGCCACTGCAAGGAGAGCAGATTTTGACGATTTCCAAGAATTGTAGCTGCTGCAAAGAACTGGTAGAACAACACAGAGCAGCTTTCCCTTCCTGTGATCAGCTCGATGAAGGCACCAGTACTGCTGAACGCACCAACAAGGTTTTGTGTTCATTTTACATAATGTTGTAGCTTAAATTTTAGGTGTAAGAAAGGGGTTTTGATCAGTATGTTTCTAGCACTCCTCAGTTAGTTCCACTCCCTAATTGCTGCAATTCACATAATCTATAGTATTAGCAAAATCGGCTCAGCCTCAGTTTTAACGAAACGTACAGAATTCTAGGAAGTTCAGCACTCCATTAGGAAAAGTTCTGTGGAGATCCAAAAATCTTTATTTTATTCTTTTTCTTTTTTTAAGGAACTCCATCTAAGAAGATATTTTGACAGCTTGGTTATACAAATGATATTGTTGAGTTACAATGCAGATGGCAAACACATTATTTGCATGGCAAATGTTTTCTTCACTCTATTCTATCCCCCTCCATCTTTTAATTTAAAAAAAAAATTCCTAGATCAGAACATATCATTAGCTGTGCTTCTTAGTGAACCTGACTTTTCTCAAGAAATTTACATCTTTCTCTCATTTTCTGTTAAGGTTTCTTACCCTGTTTTCTCACCTAAAGAATTATAATGAGGTAGAGAGAATGAGATCTATGGGGAAAGCAGTGGACCTAGAGACTAAAGGTAAAAGGATGATTGATGGTATGAAATTACCATAAAAGTACAATCAGGATCAGATTTTAAAATGAATTTTTAAGCAGCCTAAGAGATACTCTTTGATTTGTAGTCTGGTGGAATGGATAATGTCTCATTCAGTGGATAAAGTTTCTCACTGTGTGACTTGAGCTTTTTCTGATCTTTCTGACTGGGAGTAAAATGGAACCAAAGCATAAAGTGGTTTTTAATGCTGAAAATATCAAAAGCAATATTCTTAATGTCAAAACCTAGGCGTAGCAGGTGAGAAAAGAAAAATAAATATAAGATAATTATAGTGTTGGTATTATTTTATAAAAGACACTATCGTCGAAAGCACCCTCTTGGATCTATAAAAATATTTTAAATGTAAGCAAGGAAAGGGTCAGATCTTTATGTTGAAATGTAAAGCCTTCTAATCTTTAAACACTTTAAAATTTAAGTATTTGCGAATTTGTTAAATCAATTTTCAATCCAAGACATATACTATCATTTATGTCTGAGCAACATAGGACACATATTGCAATCTATATAACTAACAACAATTTACAGGACAATTGGTGGCTCAGCAAAACCAGAACTTAGTGGGTATTTAAGAGCGTAAAATATTCTCTAAAATTATTCTATATAATTGCATCAAATACTAAAATTAATTTTCAAAATTTCAAAGTTGAAATTAGGACATTTTTAACTTTCTAATCTAGTACATTCTCATGAGGCACCTTATTGGTTCTGTAGGATTGATGTTAGAAAGCATTACATTGTCGACAGGCTTTTTTTAAAAACCAAAATTCTTTCAATTATGAATTTTTTTTTTCTCCCCCCACTCTCTATTTGGTTTATTTAATTTAGAAGATTTAAATCTGATAGTAAATTTTAAAATAAGAATTCTATTTTTTTTGTAAGTTAATTCACTCTTTCATGTAGGAGGAAATTCATGATTAATTTCCTTCCTAATCTATATGTAATAAAGATGCTCATACATACCATTTTATATATAACCTCAAAGGATTTATTTTATTATATGGATCCTTATTATATGGCTAGATATTGTGATATTAAAATTACAGACAATATTTTAAAATAGTTTAGCATTATAAAAAAAATCCGAAGATTTCCAACAGTTGCTTCTTATGACAGTTTTCATTTTTTTCCCTCCTCCTGACAGTTCCCATAATGACTTTAATCATATAGTCTGGAAATGGAGCAGGTTACTGAACAGCAACAAACTCACTGGTCAATGTCGGTGTCACTTTTCTGGGAGCAGGACTTTTTGAGCATCAAGGAACTAATTTTAACAGCCTGCTGGAAAAGTGTTAAGTACATTAATTCCCTGTCAATCACATTTTTAGCATGCTGGCCAAATTATTATTATTATTTGGCTCAAGACATTCTATTGAAACTTATTTGTATGGTATTCTTATCTGTGTACCTTATGTGACTAATGATGATTGTTTATGGAGAGGTGCCTGTCCAATTATTTTTGAAGGAACACAGGAATGCAGAATGACTGGAAGCATCAGGTTTTTGCCAGAGAATGCCTCAGGTAAGAGGAGAATGGCTAGAGGCTATAAGGAATCACAAGAGACAAGTCAGAGTCGTAAATTGGGAAACTGACATATCTCATCTAATATACTTGCTAACTAGGCCTTTAAAAACCTTGACATTTAACTAAGTTTGTGGAAAAGTTATATATTTTGTCCTTTTCTATTGGCTATAACTGATTAATATGATGAACTGAGGTGTTTATAATCATTATCAGCATTAGCAGACTAGCATATGTTAAGAACCTAACAACTGCTCAGTTGTTTGTGTAGATTGTGCCTTTTTCAAAGTCAAGTCAGTCAAAAATGATATTGCAAGTTATTTACCCTTTTGGTACTTCAGTGTGTGAAATAGGATGAAAGAATGCTGGTATTCAGCTGAGGCATTTAAATAATGCTTTGGAAGTCCTGGCCTGCTTAGAACAGACTGCAATCCTTACTGTAAAACAGAAATTTCTGATGGTTTCAAGAAAAAAAGGTAGTATAAAAACAAACTTTGCAGTGAATGCTGCCTATTAACTCAAAACGGTTTAAATACGTTAGGGGCTTAACTTTTTTTTCTGGTGAAAATAAACTTTGTCTTTACCCATTAATGTTCCAAGGATAAGACATTACTGGGTAATTAAATACATACCCTGCCCTGATTCTGATCCTTTGTATACAGATTTTAATATAGGGGGAAAAAGCCCACTAATTTCTATTTAAAAAAAACCAAACCAACAAAAATTCAAGCCACTAAATTCTATGAAATGAACAACAAAAGGAAGTCGCTTCAGTATGGAGATGATCACAAAAAAGCAGAAGGAGGCACTGTAGCTCAATAGCTAGAAAAGAGTACATTTTAATTTCTGACGAGCTCTCCTCTCTGAAGAATTAAATTAAAACAATATACTTTGCAAGCAAGCATTTTTATTCTTAGGACTTGCCATAATTTTTTCAAAAGCCAGAGAAAATATGAAGAGAACTAGTCAATGGAGAGAGGGAGAAGCTATTAAGGATTGTTTTCCCAGAGCAGGAAGCTGAAATTCAGTAGGAAGTGGCATTTTGACAAGCACTTTGTATTTCCAACCAAAATGGAATATTGCTCATTTAATGCAACTGGAAAACAATTAATTGAGGCAACCCCCCCACTTTAATCTTACACATGAGAAACTGTATTGACTTTTAGAGGATTTGAGTTAAGTCCACCAGCACTAGAAATTCATTCCTTTTACCTAATGTATTTTGGAACATGAATAAATTATACGGCTACATATTACAGTAGGAGAGAAAATGACTACTACGGCTCAGGCTGTGTGACGTTTGCCATGCTATCCCCATTTTCAGCAGCTCATAACTTTCTGAAAACTTCTGGCTTCTGGGTGAAATTTTTCATAGTTTAGGTCTCTGTTGGATGAAAATTATTTTTTTGAAAGTTTGAGGGACTTGTTCCATTATTTCTGGATATGTGTGAATAAAAACATATAGCCCATCAGGCAAACAGTCTTGTTTCTTCTGCACTGTACTGTCATGCAAACGGAGAGTCAAAAGGGGATCATTTTATGGGAATTTGGGGACTGCAAATGAATAATTTCATGTCTGCTCAAAGAGTTGCCTAGTTACTTTTGAAAACAATGAAAATCTTAGAGGAATTTCCAATTTCATCCACTGTGGTGCTGAATTCCCTAACCTGTTTTTCCTCAGCACATTTTTTCAAGTAATAACCACACAAACTTGTAAAACATAAGTGTTCTTTATCTGGTCACTTATAATCAACAATTACTTGGCAATATTTTGACTGGTCTGAGATCGCTGAAGACTGTATGCTGGGTTATATTCAAGCAAGCCTTCAGATATAGTGAAATGAAATCACAATGTTCCAGCATGTGCAGGCTCCCTGAAATGCTGCATTCCATCAGGAATCTAATCTTTCAGAGGAACACCTCAGAGGACACATTAATTTTCTTCCAGTTACACTTATCCAGTTGGTTAAAGAAATAAGAAGGCATTATCTGGTTGGTTAAAGAAGTATAAATAACTTTGAAAAGACATCTGTGCTTGCAAAAAATAAAATCTGACTGTTTCAAATACTTCTCCCACCCTCTTCAGGTGAGAAATTCAGTTCCATAGGTGTTCTGCTGGGAACTTTCACAGAGGTAGCTAAATATTGGTATTTACACCAGAAACCTGGCTACAAGTTATTCTCACCCAGTGAACAAATAGCAAGTATGATCTCACTCAATGTCAACAAAACCCAGTAAAATATTTTAACAAACTGCCTGCAAAATGAGAATGATTGTAAAAATTATTTGGTAAATAAATGCTTTAGGTAAGAAAGGAAATCATTCCTATATCAAGAAGCTGAAAATTAGACTTGTAGGACAAGACACATAATTGTGGGTTTTTTAAGTTCCAAGTGCAGTGGGGTGGTTTTATCCTACAAACTTAAAGACACTTTCATGATATTCATCTCTGAGTTGGTGCCAATTTAAATAAAATTACTAAATAAAAGTGTATAAGCAAAATATTTACTGCAATCTGTAGAAATAAATCCTTCTGGCAGGACAGCCTGGAAGGGAATACATCCTCCCTTCTGAATGAAAAAAGGGTGAGGAAGAGTTGCTTACCTTCTTCCTTAAAAGAATTCAATGTCTCAACAGACAATACTTAATTGATAAATTTGGAAAAGTGATTGGGAAAACTGTTTCTTTCAAAGTCCTGAATATAATCTTCCTATCTGAATTTACAAATCAAATATATAAACAAAAAAGAGGAAAAACAATATTCCTGTTCTTGTCAGTTCTTTGCATTTGGATAAGTTCCATAAAATAAATGAACTCCGTGTTGCCCTGGTTTTTGTAAGCCTTCTGTTTTTAACCTTGGAGTCAGATTCTTTCTCACACA
>VYXC01002729.1:170798-409870 GCA_013397175.1 Platysteira castanea
TAATGTAAATAAATCCATCCATTTTCCTCCTTTCTGCTGAACCTGGCAGGTGTGAGAGCGTCTTTATTGTGTCTCCCCAGACACAACTCCGTACATGGGAGTGGACTGCTACATCTTAGCCATGATGTGAACCTCCCTATGCCAGGTTTTAATGCTGGGTCTAAACTTGCAGTTTGCCATTTCTCTAATGCTGTAGACTAAAAACTCAGACCCCAACTTGACCAAAATTCCAGCTCCAGCCCCAGACTTTGTTGCTTAAATAGGTTGTGTTTCAGTGTTATTTTACATCTCTTATTTCCTGCTTTCCATAGGTTAATTGTTAGCAATAAGTAGAAGTTAATTACTTGGAGTAATAGCAGCAGTTAATTGAAAAGGAGGTACAAAATGTTTTTGCTTCAGTATGAGGAACTTCTTCTGTGAAGGTCAGTGGAGTCCGCAAACAAAGTTAATACAAGCTGCATACAGTACATACAGCTAAATTTGCAAAAGCATTTTCAGAAAGGTGTACATTCAAATCTTCCAGCTGAAAGTATGGTTAATAAATCAGCAGCTCAGTACATTCAAACTCTACGTGTGTCCAAGTTCTCGAAAAGCAGTTGATGTTGTCAGGTTGGCTTTCGGGCTCAGCTCAGCACTGCACATGTGGCAGCTGCTGACTTCAGCGGGACCTTCAGTCCTACATGAGTATATCTCTTTCTGCCCAACAATTCCAAAATTTATTTAATCAGATCTGAGACAAATGCGTCACTGAAAACAAATGGAATAGTTATAGAGAAGGGACTGGAAAAACACATGGAATCTTCATATTTTAAATGAAATATTTGCACATACAATTTCTTGTCCTACTAGGGTATACAGGAAGAGAGCAAGAGTATAACCAGTTCTACCTAAGTGTTCCTTAATGCTATCACAGATGAACGTCTAAGAGTGAGTAAGAGAGAATCAGCAGCCATGGCACCCCTTGTGGCATTGTGACTGCCTTTCCAAACTCCATGCAGGGGCAGAGCTGTGGGTTGGTGTTGCAGCATGGGAGAATGGAGACAGGGTTGGAAGATGGGCTAAGCTCCCGTCCTTGTTTCCCAGCAATGCTTCATTTGTACCACTGAGCTGTCTTTACATAGAAGAGTCCTGTGGAGAAATGTGAATCTCATGCATGGAGAAATGTACAAAGGCACAGGTAGGTTTCAGATGGAACTAGAGCTGAGATGGAGGATGAGAAGTGAAGGCACATAACCAAGCAAGAGACAACTGATAACCTCATTTATCTTTTCCCACAGCAAATTTCTGTGATCTGAGGTCCAGATAGTTTTTGATATCTGATTCATAATTTATTTATTATTATATAACTTGACCTTGACTCGAGTCAGTGTGCCCTTGTGCTCACTTTTGTTCTATATATCCAAAACACAAATCAGTATTTATGTTAAGCAGCTAATGCCATACATTAAAAAATTATAACATTTGTCACCTTATATATGCAGTCCTCACTTAAGGGGTATCAACTTGACCCAGGGGCAATAGCACCAAGTCTGGTGGACCCTGTCCCTTAGCTTGCAGGACAAGCTTACTCTAATCACATAACATTCAGTGTCTTAGTTTCCTCATCTGTAGGACTTGGATAAGAACTTTCAATTTATTTGTAAATACGTAAGAACACTTCAGAGAAATTGATGTTACTCTTCTAACTTGAATCAGTTATGCCTGAATCCCAAGGCATCCCAAGTCTAGGCAACACTTTTCAGTGGATGAAAAAGGCCACTAGGCTAGACAGAACACATAAATCTGCGTGAATGGAGCAATTAATTTAATCTATTTATTTTAATCCTCCTTCTCCTATGTTGGTACACCTGGTCCTGTTGTGCTTGAGAAATCTAGGCTTGGCCGTTTAAACGTATGTTGAACATATTTGTTTATAAATAGCATACAGAGAGACATCTCTGCAGTATCCAAGACAAGAAATATCCACCTCCCCTCATTTTGTTTTGGTCACTTCCTAGTCTCAGTGCATTCTTGGCACATGTGCAAGTAATCTGTCTGGTTTACAAGAGGGTACAACATCTGATGTTATTGGTGAAGACACCTTTAACAGTTTTCCTTTCTGAAAATAGCTCTGAAACTCTGACATCTCCATTAGGTTCATGTCCATTTTACTGATCTTCTTCCAAAAGCCTGTAATATTTTCCTTTCTTTTATTCAGTATTGCTAATAATCAGCCCCAAGAGTGACTTTAGCTGTGTCCCTAATCTTTAGTTGCATCAACTATGTTATTTAGATGTGCATTTTTATTTTTGTCAACACTTTTGTGAGTCTTTAAAAGGCAGTTGTGTTATCTTCAACAAATTTGTCAGTGTTTCTATCTGCAGCCTTTGGGATACAACTGCCTGATGCTCAGTATACCTGGCTGTAGGAGACTGCATTCATTTTCACTATTGCTTAAGAATAAATGATTTCTCAGAAAAGTATTGCAAGGAGCATCCATCCCTTTTCACCAGCAGGTATTGCTTGCTGTGGCATCAGGGAAAGGGTCATTCACCGTCTTTAAAAATTGCTTATCCATTGCAAGTTTAGTTACAACAATCTTCTAGTAATTGAAACCTTCTCTTTCAGCTAACCTAATCTGAATTCAGATAGGTTAGACCAATGTGTAGCTGATATTAAAAAAGCACAGATTAATTTTAGGAAAACAGCTGGTCTCAGTTTCCTTTAATAAATTATATTTACATTCACTCTTTAAAATAACTATTGTTTCCATAAGTCTTGCGACTTAGAAATTTTCCTGCCCTTCAGTTCACATTTTTCTAAAACTCTCTCAGCAAATTTAAGAAAAAAGACACCATTTGTTACTCACCCTTTCCCAGAATGACCAACATCAGCAAAGAAGTGAGATGATTTCTAAAGCACACGCTTTGAGCCTGTGAGTGTCAGGCTTACCAATACATTTTCACCAACATCTGTTTGCTGTGAAATGCACTATTACTCCCATTTATTGATAAAAAACTGAAGTACAAGGCAATTTACTCCATCTCATACTGAGGAGTTATGAAAGGACTATGAGAAAGGTTGAATTTCCCGATCTTGATAGAAGGTTTTAACAACATATCACACAAAATTATTAACCAAAGAGACATAAACTTGGCTATGGAATTAATAATGCTTCTACCATTGTACAAAGATGAAAAGAACAATCTGTCTTATTTTAATATTACATTTCTTGAATCATGTCTTAAAAGTCTCCCTCAAATTGCGTATTTTGGGGTGTCTGCATTGGGGTTGATTTTTGAGGAGACTACTTGTGGAGTACGTAGGGACTGATGGAAGAGTGATTTTCAACTCAACAGCTTTGAGAGTGATAGGTGCCATGATATCTCCTTTATACAGCCTGTTTACAGTTATCACTAAGGGTTTGTGGATCTATTGGAAGGATGGAGATGAATAAATAGTGTTTATGGCTGTGAAGCACTTTTTGTTGGATTATTTGTTGTTGTATCTTTATTTGGATATACAGAAGCTTCTCTTGTGAATCACCAGCGGAGAATGTGACTAATTAAAATAAGAAACAGGTAGTCATTAAAGACAAAACAAATAGGCAAGCTAAGTCTATAAGTAAAGCATAGGCTGACTGCAAAGTCATTATTTTAGGGAATTAAAGTGTTGCCATAATCATTCCAGCATACAAGAATATATTTGTGTTTGTAAATTTCTTTTATGAGTTCACTGGCAAATTTTACACCTTTGTAAGAAACGTGTTTTTGACTCAAGTCTTCAAATTATAATCCAGGTTTCCCTATTGACCATTAAACTGCTGATGCACTGCCTGTGGTAAACATAAACAAACTTGGTGGAAAACAAACCCTTTTTTTTTTTTTTTTTGTTAAAGGTATCTGTCAGATCAAGGGGATATCACTATTATTGTCTCAGTGGAGGGCAGAATGTTTGAGTCAACATTTTGCCAAGACTTTTGAGCTGAATTCTCTTGTGTCTCTACAGAGATGCAGCGCAGCACTGTGACACCCCTTTGATGAGAACCAACCCATCATCTCTTGGTGGTCTGGATTTTATATTGCGTGATTTTTACAACATTCAAGATGTTTGAATTGTTAGACAGGGTGACTTGGAGTAGACCTGTGGGCTTGTTCTTAGAAAGATGCAAAGAACTTTCATTCAATGCATTTTTGGTGCCTGTGCTCTTCTGTGTTTTTCTGACTTCTCATCGTGAGGTGTGTTTTTGAGGGTAGTGGAGAAAAGCCACTGGCAGCAGCAGATTCTTTCATCATATTGGTCTTTCTATCCCCTGACAAGGTTGACAGTCAGCAACTGAATATGCAATGGCTATAAATCTTGCAAAATGATTAGCCAAGGGCTATCATAATTCATACACTCCTAAAAATTGAGAAGTGTTCTACCTAGCTGGGGTGCCTTTCCAGATTTAATTCACGTTACTCTTTGAGTTAGCCTAATTGAAACAGAACAGCCACTTCGCAAGTGAAAAAAACCAAACCACCCACCCTAATATGTATCTTTTAAAAAAAAAAATCTTTGTAGGCCTATAACTATGGAAAGCTTGACTTTGAAGATCACGAGGATCAGAATATAAAAATGTATCACCCTTATAATAAATGTTAATAAAAACATAGCGAAAAAGTGACCTGCAGCTCATGTGTTCCCTCTTGCTTCTGCTCATTCTAAAAACTTTGTTTCCTTGTCTTTGTAGACCTGCAAAATTATTTAAAAGCTGCAACAGGTTTCTTTTCTTTCCCATTAAAATGGAGCAGTTAGAAACATGTAACTAAAGTCAAATGTCCTTAGCATGCACTTTACAGTTAGAAAGACAGACAAAAATAACTTTTAAAAGCCACAGGTACTGCTATGCAGCTTTGGCACTTAGCTGTTTGCTTTTTCTATCTGATTTATGAGATATTGAACAGACTTTACTGGTGCTCAGTGCCACAAGACTGAGCACATTGAGAACTTCTACGCAGAAATATTTTAGCATTACACAGGAAGGGAGTCAAGTTAACACACCTGGTTTGTGCACCCAAAAGCCACAATACCAACCAAGTGTAGAGTTAGACTCTTCAGAGCATGTTTTTTTCTCCCTTGCACTGAAGTAAAGCAAACACTTCCCAGAATTCTTGTGTGAGACTTCCATTGTGTTTGCTTTATACATGTAGGGTAATTTGGGGAAAGAAAAGGAAGACTATGCAGACTTCAGTTAAGCTAAACTGCAGCTTTGCAGTTGAATAGTTATATTAAAAACCAGTATGTTCACTGAAATTCTGGCAAATATCTTTCTGACAGCTACTTGGATGTGCACACACAGCTTCCCCCCCTCGCCTCCCCCCGCCAATGAAATGTAGAAACTTGTGATGAGACAATATTTTAGATTTGAATGAAAATGAAAAATGAAAATGAAAATGCACAAAATGGATTTAAATTACATCATTTGAAGATCATTTTGCCTAAGCTATGTGTCACCCTCCCATCAATTTTCATCTGATGGATCCTGGGGGAAGGCAAGGAGGAAGGAGCTATCATCCCACCAGAGTGAGAGCTCCAATAGTGCCACAGTCATTCAGCCCAGTGCCCCATGAGGCTGTGGTGACCTGGGATCAGAAGCATCATTTCAAATCATGAGGCAGGTGAGTGCCACTAGGCCAGATCCATTTCAGGAATCATTTTACTGCAGCCAGTAAACAGACAAGAATAGGAAATGTTGATACTTAACTGTAGTTTACACTTAATTGCAATTAACCCTTTCTCATGTGAATGAGTAACATTTTTAGTGTGAAAAGGTTATTGTGCAATCCCATTTCTATTTCATACTTATCCCCCTATGCTGTCTATTTGGTTCTTTTAAATAGTGTTAGTATTCTCTTTAACAGCTTTAAATACAATAGAACCTCTCCCTTTTGATTTATTAAATATACTTAAGAAATTAAAATCATATATGGTATTAAAATACATTAGACTAATGGAGCCAGTGTCGATTAAAAGACTGCTCCAAAATTGCAGGTTTTGGTCTCAACTAAGTCTCTTCTAAAAATCAGCCCTTGAAGCTTCTAGGGGAACAATCTGGGGCTTTTTCAGTCATCAGGGAGCTGAACTCTGAGCTCTCACTGCTCAGCACAATTCATAGCTGCCTAAATATCTTTATAATTCAAGAATTTCATCTCAACTGAAGTGTCAAAGTAGAATACAAATAGAGAAGTGACCTTTCATCAGTTACTCAAACCATAAAACTCCTGTCTGTGTTTGGAAACAATCTGGAAGCAACTGCAAGCTTCTCTGTGAGCAATCCCACTGTAGCAAGCAGGCACACGCCCTGTGTGACATGAAGAGACATCAGATTTAGCTTGGCTTGAATGCACAGCAGCGTGGAGATGAATCTCCAAAAGGAAAATGTGTGTTTCTCTGCCAAATGAATGAAGGAAGAAAGCACTCTTGGCTCCAAATATTATTATTTGTCCATAAAAAATAGGGAAAATAGTATTTTGCATACATTTCCAGCAAAAATATGTCTTTTCCATCAGGTATATATTACCAGAAGCCATTTCCTCATGCTAAAAAGCAAAACTCTAGCAGTCATTACAGTCTCTCTAAAATGCACTTAATAGCAATACCTGTGACATGGGTTTTATTGATTTTCATTTTAAAAAAAGATTTTTATTTAAATAAAATTCTTGATGAAGAAGAAAGGAAATTCTTTTAATGAAAAGACGGAAAAAAGATCCTATTTGACTAATGCCACAGAAACTACTTCAAAATTATAACAGGAGAAAATTGTGTATTCATTTTTTAGACACAGTTCTCACAAACCACATATACACAAAAGAATCCCTTGCACGTGCTGCTTAAAGATAGCCCTGGAAAATCTCTGTATGGTGGACCAAAGTATGCATGCAGTGTCTGATAGCTTTATTATATGTATAAAGAAAAAACTACAGAAGGATGTGTAGTGTAGTATGGCTGGGAGAAAAGAGATTTTTAGATTTCTCCACATTTTCTCTGCGAGGCTGTGTTGCAGGCACTCATATTAATTTAATTTTGTGACTATGTTTCTTCAGTAAATATTCAGTCCTGCCGTAACAGATGATTTGGGATTGCGTTGGCAGAAGGAGCTCCAGCTTTCTTTTTTTTTTTTTTTTTTACATTCTGCTGTTGGTCATTTCAGGCAGCATTCAAGGAATGTGCATATGAAAAGAAAAGGCACTTCAAGCTTCTCGCTGCTGTAAGAGGGGCGCTTTCATTTACATCACTGGAATGTGGAAGTAGTTTCAGAAGAGTCAGATGAGGCCCATGAGGCCCCGGTCCTTGCAGGCTCACAGCAGCGAGTTATTCATCAATGCAACGGGTTCTGAGTGCACAGAGAGCCTCAGAGAGGCCACACTGCCACTCTGCAGACCCCGGGAAAAGGCAGCCTGACAGGAGGACTAACACCCTGACAGGAAGGATACAAGAAATAAAAAGAGCTGATCTCTAATGCAAATCTCTATTTGAATGGGCACGATGTTCATCTTTTGAGTAGAGTATACTTTTGTTTAGGGAAATGAAGCCCGTGTGCTGCAAGAACAACACCTGCTG
Source organism: Platysteira castanea (assembly GCA_013397175.1). Classification (NCBI taxonomy): domain Eukaryota; kingdom Metazoa; phylum Chordata; class Aves; order Passeriformes; genus Platysteira; species Platysteira castanea. Next base: position 178,380 of record VYXC01002729.1, read on the forward strand.
GTGTTATCTACACCTGCAGACAAACAGCCCCTGCCTGCTGCCTCCAAGTACCAGGAATGCTCCCTGGACACAAGTGCTGCCCACAAGTCCCAGAGTCACCAAGTTGTACTTGATAAAGGTTACACAGCCTGAGCACAGGTTAATGTCAGTGTTCGGGCAAATCAGAAGTAACTTATGCTTAGATATTTACCCAATAAAAAATTCTGTCATTCCTGAATTTCTGCCTCAAAACAGAACAAGGCAGCATATCTGAATTTCCTCCTAATTTCCCACAAACCTCAGGGAGAAAAGATTTTGATCAGTTTAACATAATGTAGTAATACCCAGCAATACATGAAGCTATCTACAAAAATGAATTGTGACATCAAATAATAAACATTAACGGATTCTTTAGGTATTGACAGTTTGAAGGTATTTACTGGAACAGTGAGTATGCTGACATCCAGAAAGGCTGTGCAAGGTAGTTCTGAGAAAAGGGAAGTAAAGATTTATTGGAGTAATGCACAAAATAAAGCCTCATTACTCAGAGTTGTTCTCCTGCCACTGGCAGTAACAAAGTAGAACTCATCATTACATTATGACATTTCTTTTAATGTTAGTTAAATGGAGGAGACTCCAAAGTTTCTCAATAGAGTTTCTTCTGCCAATACATGCACACACACGCACCTGCATACTCACATGCTCCTCATAAAAATCAATACTAAAAAGAGAGGAACCAATCATAAAAGACCCCTACAAGAAAACATGGATGCCTGTTCCAAATTTTATTGCATGGTAAACTGCTGCTACAATTTTTCAGCAGGAATCATCAATATAGCCCCAAGAGACCAAATGACATCTTTGTGACTGGCTATTTATCTCTATCTCACTTATGTCAGGAAAATTTGTATTAAAAGCATAACAAATGATTCTTGAATTTGTAAAATCTAATTCATGTGATATAACTAACTGCTCAGCGATATATTAATGTCAATCTCAGTTAAACTGGTCCAATTTTGTTTCAGTTGCTACCAGAAATGAATGTCACCCTTACAAACTGTATTCATTTTGAATGCATTTAGTATAATGCAGTACAGTGTTACCTTCCAAAACCAATTTACAAGTGTTTTAGTATATATATGTGTTAGCATGTTAACCTGTACCAGCCGTTTAGCCCCTGAGGAATTAAAGCATGAAGATTAACAAAATCAGACTGTAAAAGCTTTTCACTTCAGCTGTATCAGTGTAAGAACAGAGGATGAAGCCGTGAAGCTTTTCGTAAGGGGAGGGCAGCTGCTAACACAGTGCAGTAAAACAGAGGAAAACACTGCCGTTTGAGACAGAAAGGAGATGGCCATATTGTTGCTGGCTCTTTCATGCCATTCTGGTTCATATGTGTTTACAGAGTTGTGTCTAAAAATGAATAAAGAATAAATGCTTGGAAGAGTAAAGTTACTTTCTGAGGGAAAGGCAAGGGAAATGTATCCTGTGCAGGGGCGCAAGTGAAATATATGTAGGCAAGGAATGAGGAACACCTGCTGAGAAGAAAGTGTGAGCCATGAAGTAGAACTCAAAGGCTTGAAAAGAGACTGTAAGACATGTAGTGTGAAAGAAGGGAGAAAGGAATCTTACAGGGACAGCTCAGGCCAAAGACTAAGAGGGAAGAACATGGTTTAGAAGAAGGAGAAATGCAGCATAGGCAAAGGGTATTTTGGTCTTATGAAACTGAGAATGAAAATAGATGATGAGGAGAATGAGCGAAATTTACAAAAATATTAATATTCAACAATTCTATGTAAAAGAATTTCCCCGTTTTGAAGCTGTAAAATTACAGGTATAAATGAAGCAAAAAGTTATCTCTTTTATGAGGTTGAGAAGCTGCAAGCCAATTTCTATAAGATTTTGGATTTACTTTGGATTGCAGATAGATGGAAACTATTAAACAGCAGTCTTAATTTTGAAAAAATGACTTAGACATTTTTAAGCTTTTAAGCAAATTGAAATAATAGTACTGAGGTATATGAGTTTTTCTTGCGTATCGGGGGCAGATATGATTTCTAAGCCTCATTTAATGCTTCAAATACTTGCAAGACATTTCATAACTGAGCCTTTAGCTGAAAAATCAAGTTAAACACACATATCCAAGAGAGCAGGCCACAGTGATGGGTTTAGGACTGGGTAAACCAAGGACTGCTAAGAATTGTCAAGCCTTTCTGGAGTCCATAAAGAAAATGTCAGCTCTTCTTTAAGGTTAAAATCATCTCCATCTGTTCCAGAAAACAAGAGAGATTTCCCAAGCAATTGTGAATTTTCCCAACCAATTGCAATTTTCGAAGACTCGGGGGGTTGTTGATGTACAGTATGCTCACTGTAGCATTTAGGATAAAAGGAACTGGCCACTTTTGAAAATTGGCAGTCATGGTTCACTCTATGGAAGACCAGTTGGTTGCAGGTAGAACACCAAAATATGAAAATCAAGTTTTAGAAATCTCTGTCTTAAAATTAATATGCCCAGAAGCAACAAATGCTCTCTGCCCCCTGCAGCCTTAGTTTCCCTGCAGTTTCCATCTCTTCTGTCTCTTGAAATGACCTCCATGGCTGTGTTTGTACAACTCATTTGCATGGTTGCTGGTCCAGTGTGTGCACTTCCTCAATATGTTAGTTTGTAAGGGATCATTTTCTGAACAGGGTTTCATAGGTTGTTGATCACTGTGTGCAGATGTTTTGCAATCAGTGAGGGCATACAAAGCATTGCCACCATTTATCAAGTGGCTTCTAGAATCAAATCAAGCACATTTTCCTCTATGAACACGATGCAGCAATGAGCATTCCCACTGCCCCACCAACTGCAGAGAAGCTAATTTTGTTTTCCATTTTATATTACATTTCAGGGAGCATATGGTGACTAAATGTCTTTCATAGTTTCTGCTAAATGTTTATCTCATGAAGGTTTACAGAGATTAAGAGACAAGCAACTCTGTGGCTTCTCCACTAAAAGTGTCAGAGTAAGAAAAGAAACTTTCACTGTCCCCCAGTCAAACTTACATTTTTTGCAGACTTGTGCCCTCAGACCATAGGTTTGCCACTAAACTTTGCAAACCAGTCTTGGATGTTTCAATTCTTGGCTCACGTTCATGCAGCAGAATTATTTAGACAAGCTCCAATATCCCCAGTTTGGAATGGGAGGGAAAATGTATGGTGCTGCCAGGCAGAAGATTATATCTTCGTTTTGGTGGAGGCTTCAGGCTCTTCAGAGAGCCTCTGGTTGTGGCTGTCACTCTCTGCCACACTCAGAGGTTTTTTTTATTGTCCCTGTCAGTTAGCAGCCCAAGGTTACTGCCAGCTCTCTGTCAGCGCTTTGATTTTTGTCAGCTATGGCCAGGTCCTTTTAGTTATCTGCTATCTTTTCAGCTTTGTTCAGCCTGAGCTCTACTTGTCTACTAATTAGCTCTTTGGAGATTTCCCTTTTAAAACTCACTATCACAGAGGACAGGAACCGTTCAAAAGTTTTGTGCTTCATAGAAATTCCATATTCATCCACATCCCATACAGCCATCTTTTTAAAATTAAAAGTGGCAGGTCAGGCCAATTTAAGGTATATAAGCAGCACAGCTTGTAAAAAGATACCTTTAGGTTCTTGATCAAGTATGTAGATGAATGACAGAAAAAGAAAAAAAAGGTTTCCACTGAAAGGAGCTAGGTGTACAAATAAAAAAAGAAACTATCATTCTGTGTAACATATTCTCATTTTCTTTATCTTCTGGTGTGCAAATATTGTGCTAGCTGAATATAAAAGTAGCACAACTTTAGGGTACAAAAAAAAAACCACACTGTAACAACATCAAGAGTGGTCTTACATCAAGGAGGGCCCTGAGGATGTCTTTGTTGTCAACTTCAGAAGAAAAGAGAGGAACAGAAGAGGAAACTGGCAGAAGGAATAGATGCCAAAGAGAACTCAAAGGATTAGGTCCGGGTGAGGTGATCGGTATTCGAAAACAGTCTGCCTTCTGGCTCTGATCTAAGGGAATAGGCTGGCAGCAAAGCCAGAGGGCATAACAGCACAAACACACCTTCAGCACACTGCTGGAGGCTTGCCTCAGTGCCTTAAAAATTGTGGTAGCAATTAGAAATAAATGTATATAGGAGCAATAGGCAAAAGTGCTCTATTTGTGAATAAAAGTCCTCTTTTTACATAATACTAGGTCTACTTGTATCTTCTTTTCCTTCTTTTTTGACACTTAGTATGTTTTTCTCATGGTATCTCATCGATGCTGTAAGTTGCGCCTACATTGCACTTACATAGTGTTAATGCCTGGAAGATGAAAGTAAAAACCTTTGAATATATTAATGCTATAACACAGATGTCTTACTTTTTATACTCCTTTTTTAGAAATATGGTGTGGTTAATAATGATGCAGATTGTGCTGGATGGATGAGCAGATGAAACAGGGGAATACAGATTAAATAAAAATTTCTTCAAAGCTTACGTTTGCTTCATAATTTAACTTCTGTACTTGTCATGATAGTAGTAGCTAGGTGCAACTATGCATAATCACATTGTTCTAAAATATCCTGGTGAAACAGAGCAAACCTAATCTAAACAGCACCGCCACACTTGTTCAGATAACTGGGGAAAAATGTAATTAGGAAACGTCAGCTCCATGGATGAGTATAATTACAAATCTACAGTTACAATAAAATATACACAAACAGTTTTACAGTGGAGAACCAAACATTTCTTACTGAAAGCAAGGCTGCAAAGAGACAGTGGAATAATCTGCCCAGACCTCCTTTTTAGATACAACACCTCACACACTTTGTGCCTGATTTCTTTTTTTTCTGCTCTCATGTTTGTCTTATACATTGGACTCCAGAAAGGAACACAGATGTGGCAGCTTTTGCTTTGGTAATGGGAAAGCTCCCTTCTCAGGTCACTGCTAACTCGGGTGATGTCTGGCCAGCATGTGTTGACCCCAGAGCACTCACACTTCTATCTGAGAGCTGGTTTTGTTTTTCAGAGATCAGGTTTTCAATGGCCTGAGTATTAGAAGGAGTTATCAGGATAATTCCTAATCTTTAAACTCACTGTGTACATGGGGTCCTTTGCTGCTGATGTTTGGCCAGACTGACAGATCAACAAACATTTAGTTGTTGTTGTTCTCATCTCTGGATGTTTCCAGCTGCTTTTAAAACTGTCTGCTGATGGATTTGGAGACTTTACACATTTTTTTTGTATTTCTTGTAGGTTGAAAATTTTCAACATATTTTACTGTAATATTGTAACTCTGCTGTTTTCAAGGTTCAACCATAATCTTTTCCTTGTTGGATTAATCTAAATTGGGGCATGAAGGTAACATAGATATTTCAACTGCATGCATTGAAAGCATTTTGATGTCAACTGCTACTGGTTTTAAGAAAAGTTCTGACAGTCACACTCATTTTCAATCTGATTTTCAATCGTCAAACAGCAAATTTGAATGGACCAAATTTTGTATTAAAAAAGTCAATTCATTACTTTCATTATTTGCATTCCATTGATAATAGCAATTTTGATGTGAAAGCTGCCTGGTGTCGTTTTTGGAGTAGCAATGTTCCAGACACTTCCTCATTGGCATCAAGTTTCTTGTCTGTCCCTACCTTCTGAATCCAGAACTTATGCGTGGAACGGCTGGTCACCTGCTCCAGGGCGACATACAGCATGCACCAACCTGAAGCAGTCGTGCCCATATTGCATCTTTGTTCAACTGACACCTTAAATGCTTGGGAGCAATTTAGTTCAGCAAACTTAAGGATACTAAAAGTCTCTCAGTCTGCTTTTCCTCAGTAGGAAGGAGGCATACTTCAGGTGTGGGTGGCTGTCGTGTTCCTTTAGCCTTTCCAGGTTTAGGGAATACTTATAACAGAGAGCAAGTGACCCCTGTATAACACTGTTGGCAGTCATTGCTTCTCTTGCTTATCCCTTATTTTAGTTATGCTCCCCTAGCTTGCTCGTAGAAGCAAAAGGGTGTTGCAGACATGACCTACCTTGAGTTTCCCCTAACTTCAAATTATTAGACCTGAGCACACTTGTTGCAGTCAGGTTCCTGCAACCTTCCCGAAGACAGTGGTGCCCGTGGAAAGATAATAGGGAAAGGTCTGCATAGATGTTTCAGAGATGTTTATTTCCAGCCCTGCATGGCTCCAAGTCTGGGCACAAAAACCTGGCGACTCATGGGAAAACCAGCCTAAAGTAGAGAGTTCTCAGGGTGGGGGGACATTCAAAATGGCCAATAGGGTAACAGGACCTGGATGCATTAGCATCAGCAGAGCGAAACCCTGTGTCCAGGGCATGCTTCCACCCCAGGGTCCCCTCTTCCCAGGGGGAGGGGGGCAGCCCCACAGGAAGGGAACTCCCACACATGCTGATCACCAGGATACTTATCTCAAGAAACCTTCTTAGCACCTTTGGCTGGCAGCATTAACATTCTTCTACCGAAAATTTAATCCACATTGTCTCTCAGCCTTCCATTTATACTCTGCAGTGTGGAGATTAAGGTAAACAATTGCTTGCTTAATACAAAATTGGTTGTGAGACAGTCTGTGCTTTTTCAGTCAATTCAGATATGATTTCCTCAATTGCAGGCATCTGTTACTGAGCTTTTCTCGGTACCATCCTATAGAAATGAATTGCTCTATGCAAATGGATTTTGTCATTTTTTCACCAGATGTCATGCTGCTTATCCAAATCAAGGACAGCGTCTCTCCACTGAGTTTTTCCTCTTGCTTATTCTGATAACATTTAATGCATCTGGTAAATCATTTTATTTAGTTCTAGTACATATCTGTTAGACATTACAGTCCTTGAAGCACCTCTCAGTAATCTTTTAATAGCTTTGTTCCAAGGTGATTATTTTGCTTTGACTGATTTTATTTCTTCTTCTGTGTTTTGGATGGTTTGTCCTATTATAATAGTTGAGGCAATGCATACCCTGCACTTGTAGAGCGATTCAGGTGGCCTAATCCTGGGTGAGGATTCATAGAATATAACAATTGCCAGTGCATTTGTAGCATGTTTGGGAATTTTCTGAGAAATGCCTCATTGTCTGGGCACTGGTGAATTGGCTGTACTGGGCAGCAAGAGAAAGAAGAGGGCACCCCAAGAGAAACAATCACTAGAAACACATTATCGTCAACTTTAAAACAATCAGTTCATGATGAAATGTGTTGCTAGGAAAGGAGAATGCCAACAGTAGAGGATATCTCTGGCCTTAATGATTTTAAAAGGTACCTTTTCTCCTCCAAAACACAGAAGTCACTTGAACTTGAGACTGTCTAAAGACCAAGACCAGTAAAAGAAAGAATTGAATTGAAATTTAATTGACGGAAACTGATGTCAGAAATAAGGTTCAACTAGTGGACAAAACAATGATGGTGCTATACACTGCTCCTTTCCCATATCCATCCTACTCTCCCTGCACAGAGTAGCACCTGAGGATGGATACACTAGGAGTTGTGGCTATAGGAAGAACTACAGGCTTGTACCTCCAAATCAAGGTTGATGAAAAGTTCATCAAGCTCAAGACAATCATGCTTTTGTTGAAAAAAATTTTTTTCTAAAACTCTTGGTTATAAAAAAAAATTCTGGAATATGATGTAAGAAAAAAAAAAAAATCATGGATACCTGCCTAAGTTTGTAGAGAGCTGTGTTAATACGTCTGTGTGAGAAGCTCCCCTAGGCAAAATTTCAAGTTTTTTCCTACCTGCCACATTGCAAGTGCAATATATACCTTTTATCGGGGACAGGAATATCTCTCTATAAAAAGGAAAGGCAGGTAGAATCATGTTAACATCCAGCTAATTTTCTTCCCAAGAACTTAATTAAAGAGACAAGATTTCTTCAGGACTGTAATAAATACTAAAATTCCTAAAATCAGGTTTATAGGGATGTAGCTGTTACCATCCTTACTTTACAGAGAGGAAAAACCAAGACAGAAGTTTTGCCTAAACATTTTCATTGGTCTTCATTTTAGGTCTCTTGCATTTTGGATGCAAGGTCTGTATTTTCTCTTTCTGTTCTCCTCCTATGCTCCTTTGTCTAAAAGGTATCGGCTTCTCCCAACTGCAGCTAAGAAGAGTTGTCAATGCTCATTGTCACAGAAAACTAAACTCAAAATACATCAGGCAGAAGTCCAAGTGTTAAAAGTTTCAGTGCAAGAAACTGGACTCTCAGCATCTTACTGAGGTCTTTGAGATTTGATTTCCTCTAGCTCAGCACTCCTGCACCAGAAATTCACAGTGCTGCCACCAGGTATCTGTGTGAGTGCAAAAGAAATCTTCCATTAAAAAGGCCAAAGGCCGAACAGCTGCTGCACAGATACTTGGAATGTCAGGCTCTGCAGGGGTGAGTGGTTATGGGGACATCTACAGTCTTTCAAATGGACAAGAGCCTACTTGGCTCATTCTTTGGGCTTTCCAGGCGTGGATCACTCCGAGCTGAAATCCTGCAGCCACGGCCAGTGCTTTGATGAACCTGGGGCAATGGGCTCTGCAGTGAGGAGCAGCATTACAATAGTGGGATTATTTTGCTTCAGCTGCCCAGGCTGCAGCAGAGCCTCACATCATCCAGTTACACACTTCACAGACTTATCATAAACATCACCTGTTGCCTTACTCTCTTGGAATTAAAGGAATATAATGATACAGAATTTTCGTCTTCCTCCTCTCATGGCTGGTTTCACACATTTTTGCTCCTTACCAAATCATTTTTGTCCTTTTTTCCCCTCTAAAATTAGTAGTTTATTTTTTCAAAGAATGAAGCCACTCTGCAAGGGAAAGAGTGTTGTAGAGAGAAGGTGCAGCAGAAGTTTAGGAAGCTTGGGAGTTTTCCACATCATCATTTTTTTCCTGGTTGTGAATGCAATGAAATAATTGACCTCCACGTGATTAATAAAATAGGAAATTTGCATAACTTCTGACTCACTATATGCTATGATACATTAAAAATGGTGATTAGCCTGATTTTTATCAGATACTGTTAAGATGAAGTGTCATGCTTTCCTTCTTTTTAGCAGTTAAAAGAAGTCTCTCGCTAAATACAATATATTTAGTTCGTTGGTTTTTAATTTCCTAAATCATCCAAACCTCACTCACATGGCACTACATAGCAGGCAATATTTTCATGATTTTTGTCTTTGCTGATTTGGTAAATAAGGAAGGGAGTGCCTCTGTGTTTTTGAAATAGCAGCAGGAATTTAAAAGCTTTACAGTGGCCTTCAGCAGCCCTTGTGTCAGACTAAAAGATGCAACATAACTTGAAGCTGAGGCCCACTCACTCTTTTCCTTCTAGACCTGTTTCAAAAGTCATTTATGCTGTTACAGGGAGCCTCAAAGACAACTGTGAGGTTAGTGGAGACCTGTGTTTACTTATAGAAGTTGTCTACATGTGCACATCGGTGGTCTGCAGATTTTGTCATCCCTTTCTTGTCTTCTGAGTCTTTTCTCCTTTTCGGAGAGAACTGGCAGATGCCTAAAAATGCTACCCCATTTTTTAACAACTGAAATGGTTTAACTTTTGTCCTGACAGGACAAAAATCCTGGTGACATCTGGCGAAGTCATGGGGATAATATAGATGGCTATAGATGGTTATATAGAAGGGTTTTAAGTCCAGAGGTAGTGAGAAGAGGAAAACAGCAAACAGGAGATAATCCCAAGCTAAATGGAAACCATTAATGAAAGTTGCTAGGAGAGAAAAGAAAGGAGAAAGTCAAGAAGTGAAGAAATGAAACATAAGATCATCTGTTTTAATTTGGGGATGTAATACCTGTCTTAAGCTATTGCTCTAAAGGATTGAGCTTGTTGTGAGCCCCGCAGGACTGATGCATTTGCCTGTCAGCTCAGGGTAGGTGAGCAGAAGGGCTGTGGGCAGTCAGGGCTGTTGGCAGTGTGGGATGGGGTTTCACCTCCAGCCTCTGCCGGACACAGAAATGGAGTATTCTCCAAAATGCAGGCCTGAAATATACTGCTTGTAACAAGACTAGAAATACTCCATTTCCTACTCAATTTGTGATTTAATCTACCTATCTCCTGCTTCCAGACCAACAGATAAATGGGATATAATACCCTGAGCCTAATGCTAATTCAAAATTAAACACTGTTCAGCCCATAGCTTTGCCAGAGAGATTTAACATGCATTTTGGAGGAAGAAGAGAACACACCTCTTTGTGTTGATTAGAAAAGCATACAGGGATTTGTGTGTATGGGTGAATCAGCAAACAAAATCCTACAGGAGTAGGAAAGTAAGTGGGACATAAACTATGCATAGTTTTATCAGTGTTTGAGGAATAGACAAACTAATAATTAACATGATATTTGACTGTTCTTGTGCCAGTTCTCAGTAGCTCCTTAATCCTCACCTTACGCAGGAAGAAAGGGATTTTTGAAAGAGGAAAGGGTCCAATTGTTTTTCAAACTTGAAGATAAAGAGAACCTAAACACCTTGAAACTAATCTAGAAAATGGATCACCTCCTATGCATTCCATCTGCAGTGTCCTTCTGGTGGCAGAGACGTACCTTCCTGGGCATAACAGCCGCAAGTACAAGAAGGTAGAGGAGGTCTCAAGACTCAAATTCATAGGATACAGGTATTTCATATCTTCCATATTCAGTTCAGATTGTTTACAACTTTAAAAGCATTTTCGTCTCTCAAACAATGTAGTGATAGATGAGAAGGGTGAAGAGTATAATTAATAACAAGTAGGATATGTGAAAACACAACTTCCCTGTACCAGAGCAGCATTGAGTTTCTACCTGGTCCCTTTTGGGCTAAGCTGTTTGATCAGCTTCCCTCAGTCTCTGTGGATGTCCTTATACCAGTCTAATTGAAGGACCCCTGTTCTCTCTTTATTTTTGCTCTATGAAAAATGCATTGGAGATGTCTTATAATGAACTTTGATATGGTGAAATGATAATAATGTCCTAATTATATATAAAAATGTAATTACACTTGCTACTATTATAGAAAAACTCCCTTTATAATGAAGTGTTATGTTAGAAAAAAAGATTTCATTATAGGCGGATTCCTTTACTTGTTAATTTGGCCTGTGATTCATCGCTTTAATATTAAAAAAAAATTCTAAGCTACTTTTGATGTTTCTCATTTATGGTTCATTTCTCTGCTCTGGCACCTTAAGATGCCAAAAATTACAAACTTATTTAAGATGTACTTAAAAATGCACTAGATCTTTAAAAGGAAAATGAGAAAAAAAGGAGTAAGATTCCTTCTTCTGGTAAGAATATTTTATAACAGAACATGGAGCCAGGTTAAATACCATGGCCAGGTTAAACACCATGTTCTCACTGACCAATTGCCTTTGCTATTAAAACTTTCTTTCTCAACATATTATTAAAGGTAGTATCAAATAGTGAATATTGCTAAGGAAAGGAAGAATAGTACTAAAATAGATCATTTAGAAAGATCAGTTCACTGAGAGAAGCATCTAGATACCTCTGAAAGTTGCAATAAAGTGACGGTGCCGAGAAAAATCTGAAATAAAAAAAAAAAGAAAATGAAAGAGAGAGAACTAACGTAATGCGACCTCAGGTCTAATACAAAAAAATTGATTATGAGTTCAGAATATTTTCCTTCTTGTATCATGAAAACAGTACTCCACGTGTTTTTGTGTGCCAGCAAGTTTCCCACTGCATTATAAAGTAGTTTGCAACCAATCAGTTGTTGAAAAACCAGTTGGGGAAAGTGTTGGTAAGGCAATGATTTGTTAATGATTGAAAAAGATAACAGTCATTTTCTGGAACAGGAAATAGCATTTCCCAAACCAAAACAATATGATTTTGAGGTGATAGACTGTTTAACCAATTACACTAAACTACACAGCCACTGTAAACAAAAATCTCCTAAGATTTTTTAAATGTAAATGATTTTTTTTATAAATCATATGCTCTGGCTTTTATCAGCTTTCCAAGTAAAGAGCTTTAGTCTCCTTTAGCATGGAAGACTCCTGACCCTGTCTATTTGCTGTTTCCTCCTCTTTGTGGAGGGAAGGTGGCTTCACTAAAAGAGGATGTTCCCCACCAGCCAGCAGCTGTCAGGGCTCCAGCCCTTGCAGTGGGTAATGGTTCTACTCTGTTACAGAAGTATGAGGAAGAGATCCATGCACCTGAAAGCTGCTCAGTATGGACACCTAATGGAAGATATTTCTTTTTCCTAAAGCCTTGCCTTATCTCTGTCTTTAGACAATTACAGCTGTAAAACCATCAATGACAATATCCATTTATCTATAATCAGAGCCAGTGTATTCTGTATGACACCTACACTGTATCATGCTCTCCATTCTTGTTCTCTTGACAGAAAACTGTGTGGAAATGGCTTCCTTTACAACCGAGTACTTCTGTTAGTCAGCGAATCAAGGCTGAAAGACTCTGAAGGTCTGTTTCCCTGTGGGTGCAGTAGTGTCTGGCATGTTTTCCTCATATTATACTCTTGCAAAGGTAAGAGCTTCAGTCCTGTGAAGGTTCTTACATAGAACATCTTGGTACCAAGAATTTTAGTCCACATAATTTTCTGTGCTTCATTTTGCTCACTTGAATATATGAGAGATCCAGGAAGTCTTACTGTTTACCAAATATGGAAAAAAAGTGAATTTGAACATAAATATTTCAACTTAATCGAGACTGTAACTCTCCATCTACATGGTTTTATCTGCATTGGTCAGGAATCCTGGGTGTTATTTTCCTGCCCCACAATATCTTGTGGTGACAGAATTCTTGCCTTAAGTGAAGATAGTGTGCAACAGGCATTTGTTAAAGCAATATTCCTGGGGACTGGGCCACTCCTGTGCTGTCCCACATTCCAAAGGACACTGTACCATTCTGTCACGCTGTTGTACAACTCTACAATGTTAATTTTTTCCTGGTTTAGAAATGGAGATTTAAAAAATTACTCCTGCATCCAAACTAAAACAATATAATATATAGAAAAAGATAGATATGAAGCCTGAGTGATTGGTGTAGATTCTGATGCCAATACTACACTTTTTTCTATAAGGTATAGAGTCCTGATTATGATACAGGAGTAGGTAGCTCTTCCAGAGCATCCTTTCAAAACATTCTCCCAATAACTTCTTACAGCAGCCCTGGATAACACACCTAGTGATCCATTTTTTTTACAGTCAGCAAATCAGATTCTCACCTTACTGTGCATTTCAGCTTATACAATTCAGTCCACAGAAATAACTTTAATGAGGCTCTCAACCTGGAAGGCTGAGAGAGGAAGAGAGGACGGGATATGCCGAAGACCACAAGAATAAGTCAGCAGTAGGACCAGGACACAGGCAGATTAGCAACAGGGTGAGCTGAACTTCCAGCTGTCCTAGTAGAACGGCTCATTCCTTTTCCATTTAAAAGCCCCTCAACCTATTAGTCAACCTATTTACAAAATCAGCACAAGCATTCACATGTCTAATGGCCTAAATTCTGAGGATATTTTTGGTTTTGGAGTTGGAGAGTCCAGATAATTAAAGAAAAATGAGATCAAATTAAGGAGGTGGCACTGAATATCTGCATTCCTAACCTACTGCATTCTGTAGCACTATTCTCTCTTCAAAGAGACAAAAGTAATAAAATGAGCAGAGATGTGAGGAAGGGCAGGATAGCGACTTTTAGAATGGAGCAGCAGCTGTAGTTCACAATAGGGCAGCAAGTGTAACCAAGGAGATGCAATCTCATGCACTGCCACTATGCAGAATTCCCACCAACTTTTTTCTCCTTCGTCAAAGGAGCACTCACATGAGTAACAGCAGATTAAGCAAAATTGGTTTTGTAGAGGAAAACTAGTTACAATTTTAATCACAGAAGAAATTTGAATTAATAAAAAGGCATCTTTTAGTCTCTTCCCTTTTCAGCAACTTTGCCTTTTGCAAAGAGTGTGTTGGGAATCCTCTGATGTTTTCGTAGAGGTTTTTGGAGTGTTGTTTCTTATCATACTAAAGCTATTGGAAAACGAAGGCTTTACTTTCTGCTTGGTTAAAAACACAGGGAAACCTTTTAAGAAGTGCCTGATTCAGACTTAATATATGTCCTGCCTATGCCATATCTGATTCCAAACAGATATTCAGTGTTGGACAGAGTCTTGTCTGCCAACTGTGCTTTCTCCCAGACCCTTGCAGCATCTACCTCAACATATTGTCTGGTAGCTGCACTGATGGGGCCCTGGCAGGGCTACAGAGCTCAATGGGCATTTAAACTCATTTACTGACAGCACTTCTGGCATTCAGAGATGCTAATGTTGACGTACCAGGCAAGCATTTCTCATGTTAGCAAAGCCTCACACAGCCGAGCAATCACAGCCATTTTTGACAGAAAGCACACCTTTGAAGGCTTTAAGATCCTTGCAGCCTTTAAAAATTTCATTCTAAGCTAGCCAGTTGCAAGGTATTTCAAAAGCTGAAGCTTCCTATGATCAAAGGCATTCCTGAATCACACTATTATGTTCTCCTCCTTAAATCCTGTCTGCTTGGCAGTGTTGGTGAGGAATTCGGCAATTTATTAGTTCTACTCATGAAGCATATTGAAACATGCAAACTGCATGCACAGAGCTCCTCCACAGTGTCACATATTGTGTTGACATCTCAGGATGTGACAACACATAGCAATATTTTGAGAAAACCAGATTGCTGTTTATCCCACCGCTTAATTTAGAAAGCTGAAAAGTGATCAATGTTTAGTAATACCATTGTAGGCAAGAAAAACATGTAGTTGCCACTTTGTAGTCATATACCTTGAAAGTAACATCTATTTGAAAATAAAATTGGGGCAAAATTTTCAGTCTCTGACTTGAAAATTTCTAGCCAGTTTTGCTTTGCTTTCCTATCTGCAAAGGCAGGATGTATCCAGACAGCTCTGTGCAGGTGTCAGGTGGTTCACCAAAAATGGTGATTGGCCGTACAGCTCCTCACTTGTGTTTTATCCAGACTGCATTTATTAGCATAAAATAAAAACATTCAGGTCTAAACAATTTTATCTATGTTTGAACAAAATAGCTGAATATGAATAAATGCGCAATTTGTCCATGTAAGCTACATGATTATTTGTCCTTGCCACTATGACAAACAGAACTTCTCTTCTTGACAGGAGGGGAGAAAGAGGTTGGGATAAAAATCAGTTATATTGCAGCCTACTAATGGGCCTTAATTCCTATATGTCGGCTCGAGTTTGAAGAGCAGGGACAGGAAGGCAACAGCTGTTCCCACCAAGAAAACGAGTTCTGTGGAAGATACCAGCTAAACTCAGCTCTGTTTCTTACATGAGTCTGTGATCTACCATTACCTGGTTGTATTCTCTTGTAGTCTAAACCTTGATTTTGGCTTTTAAACACTTGGTTTTCTCAAATAACAAAACCAAACCAAAACAAACCCAAAAACAAACAAACAAAAAACCCCACACACAACCCTCCCCCCCACTCAAAAATCTAATTACAAAATAATAGCACCTGTGGCCATCTCCTAAAAATTTGAATCAGACTCCCCATATTCTGCATGCAACATGAACATGCAAGCAAATATATAAGAATTAGCACTCTCATCTGCCAGTATCTTCAAGTTTTACACTACCTGCATCATACAAACACACATCTGGTTCTGGTTTTACATGTATCTCTTCATGAGAAGTTTTGACATTTTTAATCTTTATCTCCTCTGAAGTCATGGGGAATATGCACCATTTTTAGAAGTACCAGTAATCTCTACTTAGCAAAATTGAGAAAGAGACATCTCGGACACTCCAGCAGGCCAATGCTCTGGCATTTCAGGTTTATCCCAGAACTAGCAAGCAGGATAAAGGGATTTTTAAGCTGCAGAAGAAATTATACTCTCTAGCAATAATGTCCAATAAGACAACTGATCTATTGTAAAATGAGTTTTGTCTAGGCAACAAAAAACCCCAAACTTCAGTATAAGCTCATACCATTTCTCTTTTGCATACAAAGAGCAGCAGTTTTGTGTAGCAGAAGCAATAGCATTTTTGGGGGGCAGAAGGAAGGGTAATATTTGCCTCAGTGTAGCAATGACAGCTGCCTATCCAGCACTACAGGAGCACTGCTCACACTGATATCCTCACTCAGGGAAAGATGCTGAGCAAGTTAGGGAAACAAAATGGAGCAGCCAATCCTGTAGCTGTCAAAGAGCTGTCAAAGGTGAGGATTTTCCAGCAGTAACTGGATGAGTGGCACTGAAAACATCTATCTCCTCACAATCTCAAAAGAGGGGTGAGGACAGCACAGCCTTGCCACAACCTCCAGATATTTTGGCAAAATTACTTTTGCAGGGTAGATTCTCTCATCTCCTTATATCATTTATGATGTGTGGATTTCATCACAGTTATCTGCAACAGCTGCAGCTGTGAAGTGGAGAAGAGAATCTAAAATAATGATACAAACAGAAATAAACTACCAGAGCCACAATATAAAGCAATGTCCTAGGCAAAGGAAAGAGAAATGCATTACACACTGCTTTCCTAAGCTGTTAGTTTTACTTGAAATAAACCCCACATATTCCCATCCTACAAAGAAATTAAAAGGTATTTTCTATCCTACTGAACTCCTCGTGAATAAACAATCAATATCTGGGGGAAAAAAATACAGTTTACAGTTTTAAATTCCTGGGGTTTCTTTACAGAGTGATTTCACACTCATCACTTCCAGCTGGTCCAGTAAGCCCCAGCCACCATGAATAAACAGTACAAATTGCTAAAATATTCTAAAAGCACAAATGACAGGCAAAACCATAATGTTTGTGGAGGCCTGGAGGCAACTTCAATTAGATCATTAAGGGAGCCCAGGTCATTTTCTAAGTCCTGGCAAATCTGAACTTTATGAATGCATATAGATGACCAAAAAATTGGGAAGCCATAAGCAGCTGCTCAGCAGTGCAGCAGGGAAAGTCACACACACTCATGGCTCGTCTAACTAAAGCTTTGTGCTCAGTGCTGGACAGCCACAAGACACTTTCACTGACTGTGACACACAGGAAGCACTCCATAGCAACATTAGCGAATTTCATGTAATTTTGAGTTCCTCAGGGTTAAGTTCCTCATAGATAATCACTGGCTTTATGAAAGAGACTACCATATCCCATTTGGAATTACTAAGACTGTTCAATGAGTGAAGCCTAGTCAGCTTGATTAAGTGCACCAAAATATCCAGTGAAGTTTGCAAAGAGGTCAGGTAGCTGAATGATAACTCTTTAACAGCTAGGAAAATCAGGCACACAAGAAATATTCCAAAATAAATAAAAAATATATTTGGGGGAGAAAAATATCTTGACTTGAAACCAGGGAATGTTCTGTTAAGGTTGCATCTTGAAAAAGAAACAACAGCAACAATCACCAGGATATATACTGGAAATACAGGAGCTCCTGCCTTTCATCATAAACTGCAGGGCTGCAGTAGGATGAACTGCTGTTGATAGCAAACCAAGAAGCCCACAAAGTCTGCATAGCAGCTTTGCTGACTTTTGAGGGGTTATTCATTTTTAACGGATGATTCAATTTCAAAAATTTAAGTTGAAAGTCTTCATTTGAAAATGCTGATTTTACATCCATGATGAAGGCAGGAATTGTGGAGGGTCCCAAACACATACCAATACATTTTTACAGAGTATTAACTGAGAATCCCTCTTGCAATTAATCTCTTGAATATTTTCCTTGTTGCAAATAAAACTATCAATACACCATTAATAAACTGGAATGTCAATTGTTCTTGGCCACAGAAATGTCACAAAAAGCAGACATTCTGCCCCAGGAGCTGTACAAGCCACAGACTGTATCAGTATACAGCAAGCAGCAATATTTAGCTAAAGCACTGATCCTGCCATTTTTAAAATTCTCTTGATTTTGTGTACTGTCAAAAACTTATTCAGAATTACGGCAGCTTGAGTCCCGGTCTTTGGGGAATATCTGCAAGACATTTCAGTGTCTGATTCTTCAAGTAGCTCATTAGGGTGATGAAAAGCCACATGATGAAGGGGCAGTGCCATCCATGAAGAGCTAGGGGTTCCTGTTGTCTTGAATTATTAACCAGTCAATATTTAGTGGACTGTTCCTGCCTGCCTGCCTACAGCAGGTGGTACCCCACTGCCTTTCACTTGGAAAGCATCTGCTTGCTCTGAGCCTCCCCAGAGCTTGCTACAGTCATTTGTTCGATTTAAGACAGACACTGTCATTATTCCGTGCAGCACTTCACAGAAATATTTCCTACTAAATGCTTGAACCATCTGAGCAGCACTAGGCAGGCTGCAGGCTTCATTAATAATGCATCCCTGCTTATCAATAGATTTAGACAACTGGTATTTAGAAGCTTCTTCAGAAGGAGTGGATTTTTTTCACACCAGTTAGCTTCATTCTGTCAGTTCCTTGATGTAGACATTACATCCAACTGAGTTCTGAAAGGCAGAGGTGCTAAAATTGTATTTGAGCTGCTCCCTTGCTTTGGAGAACCATTTGACTGATGTAACTCTTCAGAGCAACTCCTCTGTTATTTTATTCTTTGCTGGTTTCAGGGTTTGGGGGGAGGGCTGGATGCAAGGTTACATTTACAGAAAAATGGAAATTTACCTTTACCTTACTTGAAATACATGGAAACATTGGCTTCCCATTGTCTAGGTTCCACTAGAACTTCTCTGGACTCACAAATGAGGGGAGGAGATTCAGTATTAGTTACCTATGATTTGCACAGGAGTGTCAAGAACTTTCGGCAAAGCGTTGAGAATGACAAATACAGATTAAAAACGTAAAACTATGGCTTAGACCAAAAACAGTGTGAAAAAAGTAGTTCACTTAGGGAAAAGGAATTTAATATAGGGAAATTTAATTAGGGAAAGTGAAAATAGAGATATAATTTCACTTTGCAAAAAATTGAAGAAAAAAAGCAGCCTTGAATAGCTGTGTCATGATTATAGAGAAGATGTGCTCAGATCCATTTTAAAACTCCTACTAAGCTTTCCTTCTGGATCAGGTTTCCCCTCCATCACCCCCTTGCTGAAGCCCACAGCCTTCCATGGATTGCTGCAGTTTTCTCGTTTGCTGGGCTGGTTCTGTTTGATATACAGAAACTGGGTTTTTTTGATTTGGTTTCAGTTTTTATGAAGCATTCAAAGAAATGGTTAGAAAAACCTAATGTGCACAGATCTCACATACATTATCATCTTTCTTCATGGCTTATAGAAATCCCTTCAGCTTTTTTACCTCCATCCCTGCAAAGGAAAAAGCTGCTGTTTCCTGCAGCTTCTGCCTATTTGTCTCTAGAGATGCTCATTTCCAGCTGATGTGAACCATCCACTCAGCAAGTTCACATTTTTTGGTAGACCTGGAATGCTCCAGTGCTTTCACATCCCCCTTGTCTCCAACTTGCACAAGGAAAGCAGTCTATACAGATTTCTTGCTTGCCTTCTCGCTTGCTTTCTCTATTTGCTTAACATAATTCCTCGACTCTTAATGATAGGAAATTTTCTAAGTTTTTTTTTTTTCTTCTTCAATTGTAGGAATTGAGAGAGAGTCATCAGCAGAAAGTGTGGAAATAGTGATGTACAATAGCAATGGACAAAATTTGCTATCAGGCTAATTGCAGATTGCTTTTACTATAGATCGTTTTCAATGTAGAATTGCTGGTTGCTGCTCCAAGGGCAGAATTAAGATATGGGCAATAAAGCCAAAGTTTAAAAAAATAAATAGTTTTTTCTATGAATTTTATGCAATTATATGAGAAATAGAATTATTTTGATCACAATTCTTCTACCTCCTTTGCATTACACAGTGGGTGAGGCTTTTCATAATGACACTTATTACAGGGGAATGAACTGAAAGGACCTCTTTGGAAGTAGTATGCATCCTATCCCTGTCCACTGCAACTAGGTCACACATGATTCCTCCAAAGATGTAAGAGCATATTTCAGAAGGATGACTTTCGGATCAAAAGGCAGTTCAATCTCTTTGCCTTTAATTCCACAGCTGAGATAAGAGATGCCAGTGGTAACTAATTCACAGCTCTGTCCACCAGCAACTATTTAACTGTTTTTAAAAACTTGGACCTTAAATCAGGAATGATTACCTAAAGCAGAGCTACTGTAAGGTACAGGGAGGCAATGTATTAATCATGTTTTTTATGTTTTGTTTTCTCTTTTAAGGGACAAATTCCCTGATGCCATCATTAGGAGCCTGCAGGAAAGAGAGAGAGGGACTATTCACAAGAGCAGGTAGGGGCAGGACAAGGGGGATTGGCTTCACTAAAAGGGAGTAGGTTTAGATTAATATTAGGAAGAAATTCTGGACTGTGAGAGTGGTAAGGTACTAGAACAGGCTGCCCAGAGAAGCTGTGGATGCCCCATCCCTGGAAGTGTTCAAAACCAGGCTGGATGGGGCTCTAAGCAACCCGGTCTGGCCCATGGCAGGAGGTTTGGAACTGGATGATGTCTAAGGTCTCCTCCAACTCAAACCATTCTGTGATTCGATGATACCCCTCTACCAGGATAAAATTCATCTGCCATGAACAGAGTTAATTAATTAACAAGTTTTTCTTCCCCATCTATATACAATCTTTATCCCTATCTTCACACCTTCAGTGGCCAGAAAATTGTAGTGGATGAAAGGAATGTGAAAAAACAATGAAGGAGCAAAGAAGAAAACCAGCAGCTCTTCCTGAAGCTGAAGCAGTAGAGTAGCATAGAGCTTTCTACTTTGGCTTGGAGATGGACAACCCCTTCTAATTCAGCCTGTTTTTTACCAGACAGTGAGATTCCTCTGTACCATCACAGGAAATTATTTCACCCTCAAGCTAATCTGGTTTTTTGACTGCCATCCAATCAGAATGAAAAAAAAAAAGAATTTTTTTTTAAAAAAGGAGACCACTAAAACTGGTTTAATAATTTTTAAAGAGATTTTAAATGATACTCACTTTATCAAGCTGATGAAAATGACAGTAGTGTCAGAGGGTAACAGGTTGCTAATAAATACAATAGTTTAGGAAAGTGCTATTCTTGTCATGGAAAAATATATTCTGAGCAAAATAATACCACTGTAATTCATTTTTGAAAGCTATAGAGACATCTTAGATGAGGAATGCAGTTATTAAAGGCAAAAGTACACAATATGTTGTAATGAAATGGTTGTGCTACACACTTCATTAAATGTTTTGTGAGGCACCTGGGAAATTCCAGCTCCCCCCCCCTCAGAAGGAAGTGTTTGACATGGCTGGATCACTAGAGGATGCACAGAGAATGAGACTGAACCAAAAAACACTGCCTGCCTTGGTGATTCCAGCCTGCAAGCAAAGCTGAATGTGAGCAAAGATTAACCAAGGAGCTACGGGAATCTGCATTTATTCTTGCAGTGCGAAAATCATTGTTCCAGGATGCATTGAGAAAGACCTGAACGCTTCCAGCGTTCAAAAAGAAGTTAATATGAGCAGAGCTGAAGTTCGTTGTGATCGACAGCGCTGGGGAAAATCCGACAGACTGTGCAGTGCACGTGTCCATTGGAAGAAAACACACTTGTCATATGAGAGGCTGAAAGGCTTAAAAATTCAGAGAGCACAGTAGGGAGTCTTCCAGGAAGATTCAAAGGACTGATATGTTTTGAATGTGTTGAGTGTTTGATTTACAATATTTAAGGGTAGAAAATAAAGGGAAAAAACCCAGTCAAATTTTATACGAATCTCAGAGAAAGAGGAGCTCAGGAAGGGCAGATGTGCAGGAATATCTATGAATATTCTGTGTTCCTATCACTTCAGAAGCTCATTGTTTTTGTAAAAAAACAACCCCCTGAAACACCCAAACAAAACAAAGAAAAACAAATCCCTAATTCTGTTCTTTAACATTATGAGCAGCATTGCTGATATGATGCTTTATAGTTCTAGTTCACTTTAATCCACTGTTCTTTCAGACAAGCAGCAACAGCACATTACAGACAAGAACCAGGGCAGAAGAAACTGCGTTTATATCACAGAAACCAGGGAGCTGCTGAAGTGCTCATCCTTCCTTAAAAACATTTACAATCATGCTGGAAACTTGAGAACTCACCCAGCAGAGTGAACAAGAGCAAGATGAAGGTATGGTTGCTCAATGTTATAGAAATAATATGCAATATCAATAGTGGTAGCTTCTCTTTATGCTCATGGTTTATCAAAGCTTGCAGTTAACTAATCTGTTTTCCCTTAACCAGGATTTACAATATCATTTGAAAACCCTTAAGATAAAATAAAGATTAAAATTTTAAATTATTACTTTCAGTGGCAAAGCTTTTATTAGTGTCTTAGAGTAATTGCAATAACAATTAATACTGCCCATACCCATAGATTCATTCTCAGAAAGTCCCTATGGATATGAAGTCAAAGTGTGAGCCCTGGCACACACACAAACCAGTATTTCAGTCTCAAATTCTCTCCTTGAAACAGCAAGACCACATGCAAGTCCTGTGCAGCCTAACTCTATGACTGGCAAGCCAGAGGACTTGTGTTAAAATTCATTTATTGATATTCCAGCAAATGAAACAAGTCCCCAGAAGAGGTTCTTCCAAAATACAACCCAGTGCAGATTTTGGCAAAGGGACAAAGCATGAGGAAGTGTTGGGACAACTGCCCTTTTTTTAGCACTTCTCAATAACAAGGAATCCGCTCTCAGGTGTGTGAGGTGTTCTTTAAAGCCACCAACACATCTCTCCATTTAGTGTGAGCATGCTCCTTGGAAAAGACATAGGATGAGAATTTTTCCTCCTCATTCAATTTTTGTTTGGAAAGCTGAAGAGCTCTGCAGGGAACTGAAATGAATAGTAAAGTCTGGTTTAACTCAGCTTTTGGCCATTCTTGTCTCAGTTCTGTATCTTTTAACCTCCAGGGCAGAATTCTTCCTCCTGATCAATCCCCTTTTGTATTCCTTCTGGGTTCTCGTCTTACTTTTAACACACAGTTTAGGATGACTCTCATTCCAGGGATATCTATAGTATCATATCTCTAATAATATCATCTTTCTTGCTGCTAAAACTTTTTTTTGATTCAGAGTTATTATATGCCTCCCTCCATTCAAATATAGATGCTTCCCAGCACTCATTAAATAGCCTCAGTTTTTCAGTTTACCTTTCTAGGGTCCCAGAAATGTGGATTTATCTTTCACATTTCTCAGAGAGAGACCTGGACAAAATTGAACCTGCTCTAAGTGTAGTTTTTATGTCCAGACCCTTTAGGTCTTGCTATTCAGTGAAACTATGCATAACACATCATTACTTTTTGCTAGTTCACTGATTGTTTCGTAAAAAAAAAAATCTACCTTAGTTTACTTCAGAGAATATCCAAGACCTGACTTTATTTGAAAATAAATTTGGGAAAAGAAGTTACAGTATTCAAATGTCTGGTTTTTCAATGGACATTCTTTGGTCTTAGAATAAGTTCAAGTCTTCCATGATCACGTAAATTCTGCTACCACTTCCTGCCCTTAATCCCCACCCCACCTCATAAATTGGATATTATTATCCAGTATCAAACCCTGGATATTTCTCAACATGTCTGCTCCTGGTGGTCCCATTTTTCATTTCACTAACCCACAATGCCACTACAGTCCCTCTGGCCTCATCTGTTTGCATTTCACTTTAGGAAACTGAGATCAGACAGGTGCAAAGGAGAGTAGCAAGGAATTAGGGAGAATATACTCTTCTTCTCAGTTTGTTCAAATGCCCTGACAGCAACTAAATGCACTTAATAAAAATATACTGTCTGGTGGTACAATACATTCAGAAAGTAAAATCTCACCCAACACAGCATCAACTGCTTTGGTCCCACATCTGTTCCTGACCTGCTCCTCCCAGGACAGATATACTGCTCACGAGTATCTTTTAACAGGATTAAGAAAATAATATGAATTAACTTCATGCTTAAGGAGTTGAATATTAAATGCAACTGTAAAAGGAAATGAATTTAGCTTCAAACTAAGCAACAGTAACACCCTTTCTCTTAATGTTTTCAGTAAAAAGTTAAGATTTTACAGGGTGAAGCTTCTTTCTGTGTAAAGAACTGCTCAGATAAATGTCTGCAGTTCCATGAAACCTTAAATCTTTCTGTGGTATTTCCATCTTCATTGCTGTTGTCCTAAAAGCTTTTTTCCTGACATCCCTTACTGCTGGTGCCACCAAACACTCGCAGGCAAGAGGGCACAGTCTGGGCCTTCTTATGCCGAGATGTGAAAAATCAATTGAATCCCCATCAGATGGAATCACTGGAGCAGAAAGTGACTAAACACTAAAAGTTACTCTGTGATACCAAAGTCTTGAAAGAGGATACTGCAAACACAGTCTACAAGCTAAAATACAGAGTGATTATATTTATAATAACTCTCTGCATGGTATTGGTTTTTTGGGGCTCTGTCCTTCTACAGATATGCTACCACTCACTGCTCAAATAATTTTCTCTCCAAATATTTCAATTCTTGTAACATGTCTATAATATGATATGCTATGATGCACACTGGTATATCACATCACATCACAATAGTGAAGCATACAGAGTATTTCCATTCCGTTACCATTATGCATTAAAAACAGGGTACACTGACAGCAGAGTCTACATACTGTGATAGCAAACATGATTTTTATTTCTGTTTCAAATTTGGGTGATTCTAGGCTCTATGTCCTTATTTTACTAAATAAAATCTAATTATTCTATGCTGCATATGGTATCTATAACATATAATTTAGCCCTGGGTATAAATAAATCCAACCTGACTCACATTTCTTCACATTTTTTTTCCTTTTTTTTTTTTCTGTAATTTTCTATATTTTCTGCTGATTTTACCAGCATCTTCTCTAGCCAATTCTTTGTTTCTCTCTTTCACTTCACAATACTGCCTTATATATCTGTGCTAGCATCCAGCTGAGCTGCAGGAAGGATTTTTTTTAGTGTACTCTCCGTTTGTGTCAGTCCTATTATAACATACTCAGGATGATATATTACACTTGAAAGCTTCTAGTATAGATATAAAGAAGTCATATTATCTATTCCCAAAGGAATGTTAATCATAATGCTAATCATACACATATTTGGAAAAACTCAAGCATTTTATGGTTGAGCATAGGAATAGATGTCAAAAGATACATGCTGTTTTCTTGGCTTTTGCACAGTCTTGTGGTATCAAGGAAACTATCTGATTTTGTTTTCTAGCTTGGTTTACTTGTCAAAATACATGAATAATATTGGCCTTCTTGATTGGGTAATGCTTGATTCAGGTCATGTTTATAAAGGCTTTGAAAACACAGACTATGCCTTGCTAAAGAGGTGCAAATTATTATTAGCTGTCAATAATGTCTTATAGAAAACACCATAGCTGAACACTCATCAAATTGGTAAACTGGTAGAAAGAAGAAAAATAAAGAAAAATAAAGAAAAAGGGAGGGAATACAGCTTTGGAACAGCAAAAGACAAAGTCCAAGTGTGATGCAAAGAAACAAACTTTTGCATGAAATCCTCACAGTCTGCACAGCTACTCCTCACCTGAAATGTGAAACCAGTGTAGACACACAGACGGGTCAAAATGAAACTCTTCAGCTTTATGTATAATCTCTGTGCTTTAGGTACACTGATGCTAATGGCATGAGGTCAATTAACTTTGATCTGTAATGACAAGAGCACTAGCTCCCTAATTTAGTGGAAAAAATAAACTTTCAGCAACCCTGAACACTCCCCGTGCTCCACGGCGTGTGCTCCTGATCAGAGTTGTAACTGAGCACACTCTAGCGGTCCCTGGCATGCCACGAACACTGTGCACACAAAAGTACAGGCAGACAGAACAAATGGCTCCACGCATCCATCTGTGCAATGTCACACAAAGCCACAGCTGTGGGCTGCTCACCCAGAGTTTCAGAACCCCTGGCCTAAAGACAGATGACGTTGGATATTCTCAATTTCTACTTTCTGTAGCTCGCTTCTCTTTGCGACTAAATAATGCTTTAGAAGGTGGCTGGGGTAATTTATGGAACAAAAATGCACATCACTGAATTAACCAGTTTGAGATCATAATTTATCTCTAATGGCTTTTCTTTGACAAGAAGAAAACAAAAGAAAATTAAATCTGATAGGGCTGTTCTAGTAATGTCAAAAGTTGGCATTCTTTATCACTCTTTAACTTAAAAGCAGTCCTTGTCAGAATAATGATAAAGGCATCATAGAAACTTTGCTTTTCATCTGTCTGACATATAAATCAATGATCCAAAAAACAAATCATTATATATGTATTTTTTTTAAAAAAGTGAATATAAAACAAGCCCGCTTGTCTACATTTTCTATTCATCTCTGACAGAGTCAGTTATACCATTTCTCTGAGCACTCACTCACAGCTGAAGCTGCTCCCCCCTCCCAGTTATAACACTGACCCCATTTAGAGAGCACTTCTCAAACAGGCACCGAAATCAGTAGCCTTTTCCAGGGTGTGAGCTGACATAATGGGCAGCTTTGCTTCCTCTGGGGAGCAAGCACTCTCTTTATCACTAGGACAAATGACCTGGAGGAGAGGTATCCAAGGCTAGACACTCTATTTCCTTATAAATGCCAGATCAGATCATAACACATTACTGTGACTCACTGTGTTAATGACCAGGCACTTCCATTTGCAGGGAAAGCATAAGGGTGCATCCAGCTGAATCCAAGCTCTGGCTGTCAGGGTACACTTTCCAAGCAGGAACACTACTTTTAAAACTTCCCATTCCCTTCCAGCACACACCTTTGAAATTCATAGTTACAAACAGACCAAACCATTGCCAAATTAACAACAAACTAACAAATATTATCCATAAGCAAGGCTTACGTTACAGCACTAGTGACCTGCTAGAAGCAGCATAAATTACGTTTTTCACATCAGGGGAGGGTGGTTTTCTCAAGGGGCTCCTCCAGGATCCTTCGCTTTGGATTTTTCTTTACTTTTTTTATTTTTTGAGTGCAGGTCCTTTTTCCTCATTGCGGGCAAATGCCAGCAAACTGTACAAGACTCCACCTTGTCCCTCTTTAATGTGAAAGTTGAGAAGGATTAGCTGAGCCTAAAAAATAAAATAAACAAAATAAAATTATTTTTCAGGCTTGAATTAATTAAAAAAATAGAAATAGAACTATTACATATTTTGGAGGAACAAAAAAAATGACACCCTTCTATGGGAACAATTAAAGATAAATTTAAAAAGAGAAGTAGAGAAGGAAAATAAAGGTTAGATGACAGAATATGAGATAGACAAGAAGACAGAACAAAAGCACAGGATTAGAAACAATAAAAAGAGGGGAAGTGTACAGCAATAGAAAGGAAATACTGGAAATAAAAATATTTACTTTGATGAATCTGTTAAGTTTAACATAAGTCTGGGGGAAAAAGGAAAATGTTAAACACCCACAGTAAATCAAAAAACTTCCTGAAGGAAAAAACCCAACCAATTAACCAAAAAAAATCCCAAACAAACCAGAAGAAACCTAGGAAATTAGAATGAGAATGCATGTGGAGGGAAGGAAAAATATAAAGGTGTAAAACAAGGACATAGGCCTTCACACTGTTCCCCAATTCAGCCATCCTGCAGCCATAGAGAGCCATTTTATGGAAGCCTAGGTCAGAATTGCCCACCAAATACTCACTTCCTGTCAGACCATGAAACACGTAACAAGTGTTTAAATAAACAAAACTCTTACTACACCAAAATAAAGTGTCTGAGGCAGAGAGAACAGTAGAATGTGTATCATAGAAGCCCCACAAAAGAGGTGGTTTGGGTTAAAATGCTAAGAAACTGTACCCCCACACTTCACAGGAAAGTTAGGAAAGAATTTATTCCTGCTGACTTTACTGATACTGACCTGCCATTCAAAGATATATTAAAGCAGAGGGTACTGAAGACTTCAGTTCAAGCTCCTTTGATAACATAACGTTTAGGATGCCTCATTTCTCTCAGTGAAGCTATTCACAAACTTCTATGTATTCCTCAATGTAGTATCCAAACACATCCTTAGAGGTAGGAAATGTGTTTTCAAATTAGGAGCATAAGTGCGACTGCTTATTACTGTTCATGTCAGATGGGCTGTATCCCCTTCCAGGTCTGAGAAATCTGTGAGAAATCCTTGAGCTCTTACTCCTACACTGTTTTCAGAAACTTAACTGAACTATTCTAAAAACAGTATTCAAACTGAAGTACTTACTGCAACGAAAAGCTGCTGGCAATGGACCATGCAGAGTATCTGTCTCCTTCCTCTGCCAAGGATAGCAGCTCCCTGCTCGCTGTGCTTTTATCTATGTTTATCCTCTAAACTAAATTCGAAGTTGGCAGCACTTGGATGTCTGTGTCAGAAGGGTTAAGAAGAGTGAGTTTTATATATATAGATGCACTCAGACATATACATAAATACATATGTATATATATGTGGGCTTCTTGGCTCCACAAATAAAACTTGGGCTTAGGCAAAAATGTGTTTCCCTTTCAATACAATACCAACCACGTGCCTGGTTTTGAGCAACACAATTACTCTTCCCCAGAGTCATCAGGAAATGGATTCAGTAACAACATCTGAAGAGTACAGAATATAGATCAGTCCTTGTTAAGTTTATATTTGATATGAGTGTCATGTTAGAGAAAATGCACAAGCATAAACTCTCCAGACAGTAGACTGCCATTTTTAGCTTTTCCCCAAGCAACTCCCTGACACCTGTTTTCAGTACCTTCAATTACATAAAGAGTGAGACAGAAGCACATGGATCAGAGTAGAAGCAGTATCTACAGGTTAGGTTCTTCATCCCTAAAAAACCCCAAACCCATACTTACTCTTACTCCCCTTACTCTTGGTAAATTAGCAGGTTTTGCTCATTTTGGAGGGTTTTGTTTCATTCTAAATTTCTGCATCTGTTGTGCTTTTCTTCTTATCTTTGTATAATGATTATCATTTACCACCTGACAGCAGCGTGTTACACTTGACTGAGCAGAACTTGTCATTTATATGGGTACTAATATTTTGCAGTAATTTCTTAGCTTAAAATTTTTATTACAGTCATTTTTAAAGATTATTTTTTTAAAGATGCATGCAAGTGCCTGGTTTTAACTTCAGAAACATTCATATTGATAGCATTTACTAGAAATATAATAATTAGCTAAATTTAAAAAATATAGTAGTTAAATCAGGATTTTTTTTCCAAGCAAAAAACCTACAAATTGCCACATTTGTTATATTTTAAACATCTGTTAATCAGCCAGTCTTTTTTAAAAAAAGTCTTGACTTTGTTGAAGGGATATATATGGAGGGCAGCTGTGATAAACAGGTAAATGCGGGAATTTCTACTCCCAGGGATGATTTGCTGATGCAAAGTGAGTACAAACGGATTGCAATCACATTTTTCCTCCTGGTTCGGTACATGTTTGGTAGCGTGCAAAACTTCATACTGGCAATTTGCACATACACCCACATTGCCCAGAGTTAATCACAGCTGAAAATTAGACTTTCAAAGTTTCCTTTTCAGCAGTAACAGAGAGTGCCCTGCATTACATAGGCTGGAGACCCATGATACTCAGCTGTATGTAAAAAAGACAGTTTCTCAACTAATGAAACCATCTATCTTTTGTTCAGTCTACAGGACGACATAAAGGTGATCCTTTGAATTAAACTTACATAAAGCAGGAGTCACGGTGGCTAAGCTGAGTGAGGCTAAGCATCCGCACGAACCTATAGAAATGCCTGTTTCATAGCTGTAGACAAAGATAATGGCATGCAAGGAACGCTGTTCCAGAAAATGATGTAGCCTTTCATCCTTAATAACCAAATAAAAAATGGGAAGTCAGTACTTGGGAGCTACTCCAGCAAGCAGATCTCCAGGAAACAAGGTTCCCCACAGACTCTTCCTTGATCTTAAAGCTTAACGTGAAACATTTATATGCACGTAGCACCTGGCCACAAGACGTGGGAAGGCACTTTTATCATACTGGCTGTATTTCTTTCTTAAATAATAGATTTCCTCTTCTTTTTTTTCCTTTTTTTTTTTTTCCCCCTCTCCTGGAAATGGAATGCATCCTCAATAATGTTTCTGGACTTTTTTTCTTTTAAACATTTGAAGAACCAGGCAATCTTGAAAAACTTAACATCACAAAACTTTGAAATCTATTAATACCCCTCAAACTGTCTGGTATTGAATTGCATCCAAGTTTTTAAAAGCAAAACTAGCCAGTCAAAATAAGTTAAGCATTAATTAGGTGTTTTTCTAAAATGCGTTAATTGAATGCTTATCTCCCACACACATTTCTTTGACATCTGAGCACATGGATAAACTGTGCACAGACTAAGTCCAACTGAAACTACACAAGCCATTGAATGCACAGTATTTTCCCAAAAGCACTCCAAAGGAGTAAAGAACAGCAGTCTGTGAACCTTGAGTTGCTGCTCCAAAACTAGTGCCAGCTTTGCAATGATTGACTCACGTGTGTCTTAAGCAGGAGTTAGCATAGCAAACCTGTAAAACACGTATGATATATCTGCCTCTACATAATGCAGCTGTATTTTTGTCTTCTTCAAGCTACTCATTTATTGACATCCCTAATGTAGCATGCAATCAGTTATAGGTGCAAACCTCCATGATAACAACATAAAGTGACCTCAATGCTTCCACTGAGGCAAACAGGAAAACACACAATCAAAGGACGAGTAGCTCAGTACAATGTTTATTTGCCTCTGGTTACGTGAAAAATTCAAAATTTTCTTAACAAGCAAGAAATCCAAAACACTGTTATCCATTAAGACCAACAGCTGTTGAGAGACAGGCAGAGAAAATAAAGCCATTTTTGTTTGTGCAAAACAACTCTTCAAATTTTTCTCAAAGGAAAAGGTTTGATTGTACTTCAGTTTTGTCCATGTTGGGCATTTTGGCTAAGGGCAAACCAGAAAAACACAAAAATAAACCAACCCAAAAATTCTACAAAAAGAACTCAAACCCAGAATACTCAAATGTGAAAATTAGGGCATTTGGTCACTTGACCCCACTGCTTCTGTGACACAAGGAGATTTTCCCATGGTTTAAATGCAAGAGAAAATATATTTCGAGAAAAACTGTGAAAGAAGTTTTTACCATGGTTACTTCCGTGGTCTGGGACATGCAGAGTTTTGACAAGAAATTTTAGCCTTAAACAGCCCCTTGTAACTGCATCTCAACTTTTGTCCCTTTTGCACTATTCCCAGGGACTTCAGAAATAAACACTAAAGAGATTATAACTACACAGGAGGAAAACCAGCTGTAGAGTCTGCACACAACTCAGTCAGTAACAAACACAATTAGATCCAGAAAAAGCAAATGAGGAAACATTGGAAAATTTCACCATAATTTTCACTTCTCACTACATCAGAAATCTTTGCTGTAAAGCCTGATTTAGACTTGCATCACATAGGATTACGGTTTGAAACAAAGAAAAAGCAGCAACTCCTTTTCTCTGCAAGCCCAACAGAATGTGAAATAGCTAAAAACATCTTGTGTCAGTAGAGTTATTTTAACAGCACTCATTTCTCCAGATGATTTTTCCAGATTTGCATATGTGTGGGAGAATAATAAACATTCCTCTTTTCTGCCTTCCATAAGGTGCATTGTTTCCAGTTCACATTTTGGAACCCGAGGCATGGAAAACTCTATGCACAAGCCACAAGTCCTGGGTTACATGGTCCTCCCTGCAAAGTACGGCTCTGCTCCTTAAGCTAGTGTGTGGAGAAATGTAGAGTTTCTGAATTGAGATTCAAAAAACCAGCCTAGCATAATAAGCAGGAACCCCACTGCATTTTGAGGCAAATAAAGGGAAGTGAGCACAGTCCCAACCCAGAGAGTTAGAGCTTGGCAACTAGAGCATTCTTCTGGGACACAGGACACATTTAGTCACATTTAGTACACCCCAGCTTTCCTGGGCAAATATCACAACTGCTGAGCAGCTAAAGCAGCATTTTCTACCCTCTCTCATGTATTTTGCAGAGTCCACTCAAAGAACAGCAGAAGGCAGAGCACAGGAGCAGGGATGGGCAGAGAAACTCCAACTTTGTGTATAATGAGAATACTTTGGGATGCTGCAAAGATATAAAATTTGGACAAAGGCAGTCCAAAGGACAGGCACCTCTGTGAACAGCGAGTTCCTGATAAGAACTTACACTTGAAATCATCACTGCTGAAGTTATCTTATCTGGCTTGCTAAATGCACTTATGAATATAGTTGCCTAGCATGAGGCTGTTTCCTGCCCTCATTAAAGCCTTAGAGAAGTTGTTAGTGGCAAAGTCCTGCTCCAGCACATTTATATGAGTCCAAAGGCTGGGTCTTGGTGCATCCTTTACAGGTGGAGACAACAAAGATTGCTTCACAGCAGTGTAACTTCCTCAAAGGGAACTAAAGAGGAGCTGGCAATCGTATCCTGCCTTCGCACTGATCAGTCTGTTTATGAGACACTGTAAGAGAAAGGCCAGGCTTATGGCCAAGCTCACTCTAAATCTTGGTACTAACTCAACTTCCTCCATGACACTGGGCAAGCTGCTTACCAGTCTCTGTTATCCAGCTATAAAGTGGGAATTTAGGGTACCTCCATGTTTCCTCACCACCTGCCAGGTCTATTTTCACTGAAAACACTGGGCAGCAAATGTCTTCTATTATTCATAGGCTGAGGCCAGGCGGGACCAGCACACCTCCTCATCTGACCTTCTGCGTACCTGGGGCTGTTATGTGGATATGCAATAGTCAGTGGGCAGCTGATCACAAATGGGGTCTCCAGGTGCTCTTTCAAAAGAGCAATAATAATATTCACTCAAACACAATCACCCTCCTCTATCCAGCTAAAGTGCTGGGTCTATTTAGAATTTGGATGCAAATTTTGTTGTTCTTACAAAGCCAGCAAACTTCTGTGTGGTTCTTCTTTATTTGAAAGTAGTTTCAGAAAAAGATTTTTCAAAATGAAAGTTTCTGAAAGAGTTCATAAATGTAAGGGTATTTCAAAGAAAAAATACTTGAACACCCCAGATACTGAACTGATAATGGTAAGTACTAATGCACTCAGCACTCATGAAATTTTTTCTAAATTAAACATGATACAGCTTTAAGAGAACATAAATTCTGGAAAACAGGCTGGCTGGGCACGCTGCATAAAACCAAATAAATAGACCTCTTTAAATTAACTTACCCCACTCATCAGTTTCTAAATCTTATAAGGCTTTTCCAAGTCAAATACCCACATGTTGTGGTGCCCCAGCCTAGCATTAGGCTGGGGAATTGATTGGGGAAGGTTTCCTCTGTGCAATTTGTGTTAAAATAGTTATAAGTTATTCTGTATTCTGTACCTCGGTGCTGTAGTTATTCCCCTTTAAGAATTGTACTTCCCCTCTCGGTTGGACCCTCCCCTTCCCCTGCCTCCCAGGCAGAGATTCCTTCCCCATCCCCGCCCTCTGAGCGGAGAACCCTTGCCAATCCCTCTAAGCCACCCCCTTTCTCCTAGAAACTTCCCTGTCCATCCACCCAGGACACTCCTCTCCCTCTAGAATGTTCCCCTTTCCCTGATATGTCATTGGACCCTACCTGGTTGTCCCGCCTCTGTTCTTCCCTGATTTGTTATAACCATATCAATCTTTCCTAGATCCACCCCTGAGCCTGTTCCCCATTGGTTCCTGAGCTAGCCCTCCCCCTTTATAAGAAACCCTGTCAGCCCTGAGATCTGGGGCGTTTGTTTGTGGACTCCATAGGGAAGTAAACGCTCTGTGCTGCACCTGAAGGACAACTCCTGCCTCTTTACTCCCTTGCGACGTGCCTTGCCAGCGAGTGGTTGCTCGCCATCTGCAATAGGACACTGCTTTGTCTGCATCCTGGGACAGGCCACCAAGGGCGCCTGCAGAGGGACGCAGTGGGCCTTGGGCAAGCCACCACTCAGCGTCACCCATATTCTCATTGTTGGTATAAGTTGACAAAAAATTTTGTAACTTAAGTTTAACAAAATCACAATCCTTAACTTCCATGTGTTTTCAAGGAATGTCCTCAGTGGCATTATTTGCTTTCTGTAGGTTTATAATGGAGTATTTAAATGGCACTCAATTGTACTTAAGAGAGGATCAAATAAAATTCAACTTAATAAGAATAAAGTTTGCTCCTCACTTCTGCTTGTATAAAAAAAGAAAATTGTTTAGCTACTTAAAGTATTAATAGAATTTTCATGTTTTACATTCTGATGAACTGGAAGAAAATAGAATACTGGGAAAAAAGCTGTGCAACAAGATACATGACAGCATCATATACATGCTATGACATCACACATTTAATCTATTCATGGCTGTATTTCACACTGCCATCATGTCAGCTCCCAGAAAAACACCATGATATTGACAAAGGCAGTGATTGACACTGCTTCTCAGACAAGCCTTTGTGTTTATCCTCAGGCTTTCCAATCCTCATTTAAGGAACGAGATCATCTCAGCGTCAAAATTCAATATAGCAGCTCAAATATATATGAAGGGAGTGAACTATAAAGGCTAGCAGCATGCAAGAGTGAAACAAGATGATCTGATCATTCCCTCTGGACTTACTGTGACACCTAGCACTGAAGGGATGGAGCTAGAAGAGGTGCTGTCCCCTTTGTTTCCTTTCAATATGACCAAACTGATTTAGCTACAAAATTTGAGAGAGAATCTAAGACAGTCCTCGACTATGCTCCCATCTCACTTAAACAGCTCTGAAGGTGTCTTCTGTGAGAACTGCTTTTAGGGAAGAATACACTGAAGAATAGAAGTAAAGTTTATCAGATCTGAAGATAAAACTACTTAACTTAAACACAGGCAGGAATTTAACTTGGCTTGCAAGGAAGGCCCTATTCAGGAAAACGCCCTACGGTTCAAGATTTAGAATGGACCCTGTTAGGCAGTATAGGGTGAGAGAAACTGATACTGGAGCTGAAGGAAATGAAATTAAAATGGCAAGCAGAGGGGCAAGTGTGCCACTACCTGGCATAAGAGCCTGACATCAGGAGTAATCAGGAGGTAACAGGAAACTTGTTGGTTTGGGAGGGATATCAGCTGGTATGATATAATTCTGGAGAGAGCTGGGCTTGGGAGACAGCGAACCAGGGAGACCTGAACCCAAAGTGAGCCAGGAAACTGGAGAGAACACTGAGGTAGTTATGATAAATGATAAAGAGAAATGAGATGAAGGATTCAAGGAAGAATGCTGGGACAAAGTACAGTGGCAGGGAGGAGAAGGAGATAGAAGTCTGAAACAGGGAAAAGAGGAGTAGTCAGACAAGGACAGAAAGCTTCAGTCTTTGAGGATCCAGTTAACCAGCCAAGACTTCCTTCACGGTGACTTGGATGGAATGGGAAAACTTCTCTACTCCTGGCAAGAGGTTAGGGAATCCACAGGATGCACCCTTTCCTCCTTTCTACTGACTGACTGTATAAAAAATAACTCCCTGCTACTGGTGTCAGTGACACTGTTAGCCCAAGTAGCAGATGGCTATCAGAGGCATCCAGAGATTGCCCTCTTGCTGATGACCCCTGTGGGGGGTGTTATGATTCCACAAGGTCTAGCTCAATGTTTTCACTTTGCTCTTCTAAAAACCTAGGGAATTACACGAAGTATTAAAAACAATATTATGCTTGCAAGTAAAGAAAGTATTAAGATAAGCAATTTCAAGATTAAAAATGCCAGCTCGTTTTTAATGTGCTCCCTTCTGTGCATGCTCCCTGTGATGCACATTGCTCTACAGTGATAACAAGTGCTACTGTCTTTATTAGTATCCTTAAAATTTTGTCTCATTTATTTTTCTGTTGGTTTTGCTGTTGTTGTTTGTTTTTTAAATAATGCAGAAGATGGGTGGCAAATCAGGAGATCACTATAGCAAAAAAAAAATATTCTTAGGGTCAATACAGTTGAATGCTGCCTAAAAAATGAGAGTCCAGATGTGCTTCTGTACGTAACACAAGGCAGGACTAAGCGGAAACCTCAACTAACCTGAAGACCACAAATTCTTTAAGTTCTTACATATATCCCATGTGAAACATCTGGCCAGGTTTGCTGCGTACTCACAGTTTCAGCAAAAGTTTAATGTATTACGGTGGTTTTCTGAATACCTAATATAGTATAATAACACAGAGTGCTTTGAAAAACTTTTTCAAGATGTCTCATTATGACCACCAGAATTAAGAGCTGTTTGACAATTTTAAACTCTGTCTCACAACACTGTCCACATTGCCCAGTAACACTGCTTGATTTTGTATGAATATTGCGAATTATTACAAAAGTGTCCATAAGAAATCGCTAATTCAGTCATCATGGCAGAATATGAATATGATATCTCATCTTTTTCAATTAAGATAAAGAATTGAATGCTGGTGAAGTAAAGACCATCCCTGATGAAGATGAAAACACAATGGCATGACAAAAATAAACAGTGTGTTTGTACACACAGACACTGTAATTTCTATTTCTGTAGAAAGGAGAAAACACAGGATGCATGGACAGTGTTAAATTCAACATCTGGGCTTGATTTTTCAGCTTTAATACTTTGTTAATCCAGATTTTTGAATGCAATATACTATAAACTCACCTACACAGTTTTCAGAATTTATAGGAGAAACGAAGACTCAAAGTTTGAACCGAAGTGCAATGCATTTTTCCTGCTTATGGCAGGGGGTTTGGATTAGGTCATCTGTAAAAATCCCTTCCAGCCCAAACAATTCTACGATTCTGTACCAGTTTGGGAACTGTAACCTGATGTGTTACTTTAGAAAAAAATGGCAGCATAAAGTTCTTTCAAAGATAAACTTAATTAAGTATATTGACTAATTTTCTGGTATTGAGACAATCATAATTCATTCCAGTAAGAACAGAATCAAGCAAGTCCACTATTTCCACTTGTGTTTTTCAGGCATAGTGAACTCAGTTGAGGACGTGGATTTTAGATGTTTTATCCATAGGCAGGAGCACTCCCCCCAAACCATTACAATTCTAGATAAAACCAACAAGAACTGCACCTCTGGGAAATCCACCCCACGCATGGATGCTTGTGTCAGACATGCCTGGAGCCTGTGGGGAAACTTTTCTCCTTTGCTCCTCGGATGTGCTTTGTGGCCAGCAGGACCAGGGCCGTGACCATCCCTGGTACTTGGAGCAGGTGAGGCTGCACCTCAAATCCTCTGTTCGGTTCTGGGCCCCTCGCTACAAGAAAGACATCGAGGTGTGCTGGAGTGAGTCCAGGGAATGGCAGTGGACATGGGGAAGGGTCTCGAAAGCAAATCCTGTGAAGAGTGGCTGAGGGAGCTGGGGTTGTTTAGCCTGGAGAAAAGGAGGCTCGGGAGACCTTATTGCTCTCTACAGCTCCCCGAAAGGAGCTGTAGCCAGGAGACAGTCGGTGTCTTCTCCAAGATAACAAGCAACAAGACGAGAAATGGCGTCAAGATGCACCAGGGGGAGGTTTAACTTTGGATGTCTGGAAAAATTTCTTCACTGAAGGGGTGGCCAGGCACCGGGACAGGCAGCCCAGGGAAGCGTTTGGGTCACCAACACTGAAGGTATTTAAAAGACGTGTAAATGCGGCACTTGGGGACATGGTTCAGCGACAGACCTGGCTGTGCTGGGCGAACGGAGGGAGTCGGTGGTGTCACAGGTCTTTGCCAGCCCTGAGGACCCCGAGATTCCACGGAACACCTCGCTCCCTGCAGAGCCGCTCTGTGGGCGCCGAAATCCGGCGAAGAGCAACGGCGACATCTAGCGGCGGGACGGGGCGCCTCGCACGCCTCACGGCCCGCCGCGGGAAGCGGCGATCCAGGGAGATCGGTGTCCCCAGGGAGAGCTGCCACCCCGACGGCGCCGTGCCTCACGGACAGGCACGGACACCGCGGGTGTCACAGTCACAGAATGGGCTGCAGGGTCAGAAAAGACCTTTAAAGGCCATCCAGACCAACCCCCTGCAATGAGCAAGGACGTCTTCAACTACATCAGGTGGCCCCATCCCAACTGGCTTTGGATGTTTCCAGGGATGGGGCATCTACCACCTCTCAGGGCAACACGTCCCAGAGTTTCATCACCCTTCCTCCTTATATCTAGTCCAAATCGAACCTCCTTCGATTTGGAACTGCTGTCCCGTGTCCTACCCCAAAGGCCCCTGTTAACAGTCCATTCCCAGCTCTCCTGTAACCCCTTTAGGTATTGTAGGTGCTATAAGGTCTCCCTGGAGCCTTCTCCATGCTGAACAACCCCAGCTCTCCCCGCTCGTCTTCACACGAGGTGCTCCAGTCCTCTGATCATCTTCGTGGCCTCCTCCACACCCATTCTATCAAGTCCATATCTTCCCTGTGCTGGAGTCCCCAGAGCTGGATGCAGCACTGCAGGTGGGATCTCACCAGAGCAGAGGGGCAGAATCCCCTCCCTTGACCTGCTGGTCACACTGCTTTTCAGGGCTGTTTTTTGCATGATGTTACGATTGGCAAATGCATTGGCAAATTGTTCCTGAGTCATGCCCAACTTCTCATCCACCAACACCCCCAAGTCCTTCCGGGCAGGACTGCTCTCAATCCCTTCATCCCTCAACCTGTATTAATACCTGATTGTCCCAACTCAGGTGCAGCAGCTTGCACTTGACCTTGTTGAACCTCTCCAGGTTCCCATGGGTTCTCGTCTTGAGCTTGTCCAGGTCCCTCTGGATAACATCCCATCCCTCAGGCATTTCAAAGCATCCTCTCTTTTGTCCATAGATGCCAATTTAATATGACAAACTCTAAAAAGGCTCCAGTCAGAAAACATGTTTAGTTGCTTTTTCAGGAAAAAAAAAAAAATCCTTAACATCACAACATCTCGCATGTCAAATGATAAATAAACAAACAAACAAACAAACAAATATCAAGAACCACTTACTGAAGAGACTATGAGGTATTTTCTGGACACATTGGCATAATTTATTTTTCCACCTTTCTATCTTAGAAAGCTGAATAATTTTTGCTGTTTCTGGAAAGCTTCATTGAGCCTAATAGTGACACTTACTGGGAAAACATGCCATGGAAATGCCAAGGCCAAATGGTTTAAAGCTGGCACATCATAATCAGTTGAAACAAGAGCCTTACAAATGGGAGTGCTGAGCAAACACAAGCAAAACGTGGTCATTTTTTGTTCTAGTCCAGAGCTTATGCAGGCTACACAAGGAGATCAAATTAAATATGATCAGTTTTGCAGCCCAGGTGTTTTATTAGACCCATGCAAGTCCATCCAAAATTTCTAAAAAGAAATGAAATTTCAGTTGCGGGAACTGTCCTTGAAAAATAGGAAACATTAAGTACATGACAAAAACCTTTTGAGGATTCATCCAATATAATGCCTCCATTAGTAGATGGGATCAAGTCCTCCCAAAATGTGAAACAGGAAGTTTCTTTAGCCAAACCCAAACTTTTGTGAGCCCTGTGTTTATCAGTCATTCCTACAGCCAGTGAGGCTTCTGCTTCTTTTTGATTTTATACCAGAACAAAGGTTAGAAGGCTTACCCTGTCACAGGCTTTAGCAAAAGGCAAATAGAGCTGTGATGGTTTAAGCCCCAGTCACACTTTTCTACCATTCCTTTGCATCTTTCCAAACCTATTACTCCCAAATCTGATTTACAAGAAGATGATACACACTTTTCCATTACTGTTTAAAGCTAAAATTCTTCACATTACCACAGCTGAGACTCCAAGCACTTCCTTGACTCTGCTTAGAGGCAGAAACCTCTAAGCAGAGATGCAGCTGAGAGCTGCAGATTAAGGAGACAGTTTAAGGTACCATATCAAGATTCACCAGAAGTTATCTGTTAAATCCCCAAATCAAAAAACTCAGTGAGATTTTTACAGACATCCACCTGATTTGCCGTGTCCTAGAAGATGGCAAGGAGGGAAATTAGGCTTAGCATGTATATCACAGCAAGAAGTAGTTTTCTGCCCACACAACTGCTTATCTTAAAAAGAGTACACATATCCTTAATGTGCTGCCAACAACTCCGGCACTCAAGGAAGCCCAGATGAAGCATTTTCAAGTACTTGCTGGGTCCCCCATACTGAAATGACTCTTGTTTGATTCAAGTGGCACATTTCTTATACACAGCATACAGGGAAAGTTCTTACACACACATCACACATCTGTGCAGATGTGGAGACAGAAGCTGTGAAAAGGACACCTGAAAAGCAGAAATGACCATAACAGCAAAACCTTTCCTTTTCCTCCTAAAAGCTAATAACAACACTACTGCACATGCTGGGTAGCAGCAGTTTGCCCACGTGCCAGAAGAAAGCAAATAAAATAAAACTTAAAAAAAAAAAAAAAAAAAAAAAAACTTAAAAAAAAAAAAAAAAAAAAAAGAAAAATGTCTAAAGAATGACACAAGCCAAGCCCTTTGAGAGAAAAAGCAGCCCTCGAAATAACCAAACATTGGGTCCTGGCATTAGTCTTCAGAGCTGTTACTCTTCTCCTGTATGACTGCAGCAGCCCTGAATGTCTATTTACCCTTCTGAGGTCTGTGGAAGAATCTATTTATAGCTGTGGGATACCAGTGCTTGTGCATCATGACACTGGCCTCTGTTACTGGAAATGATCCTGGTGGATTTACAGGCAACAGAATGAGTGACTGACACATCCTATCAGAACAAGAAGTACAGTTCTAGAGAGGAAGTACCAAAAAGAAAAGAGAAGCCTTAAGATGCATGGAAAGGTACTCAAAACAAAACAAAAAAGATGGAAAAGTCTCCTTTTGAATTCATTGCTTTCATTTACAGACAAGTAAATGGAGTAAAGAGCAAGGCAAAGGATAATTTCTGTTTCACAAGCTCTTGGATGTTCTAATCAAGATAACAAAGATTGTAATTCACCATAGGTGAAAAGCATCCATAAGTACAAAAAAAAAAAAAAAAAGCCAGGGCACCAGACCTGATATGCACTTATAAAAGCTTGTCCACCTTACTCAGATTGTGCATCACCACAAAATCACTAGAATAAAACTCCTAAAACTGATTTTTCTGGAAGTTAGAGAGTTATTCTCCTCTGCAACCCATCAGAACAGTATCTTCGCTGAACCAGATAAAAAAAGCCCTACTAAGATATCAGCTGACACATTTTTGCATCTTCCACCACTTTCTCTTTTCCATTCCCTTGAGTGCTATACCAGTCAACACTTCACAACATCCACATTCCCTTATCAACAACCAGACATTAATGTTCTGGGCACTCCCTTGCCAATGGATAGGCAAGTTTGACACATGACTTATTTATTTTGGAGATTTGAGAAACTGTGATTCTTGGCTCTTGGCATTTCTAAGTTTGGGAATGGCTTTATTTATCACCAGCTCTGAATTAAGGCTGTAAAACTGCTATGAAAACATGGAGATGGCCCCTTAAAGGAGAGCTGTGCAACACTGCAAGTGAAATAGTTAAGCACAATGTCTGGTTATTAATAAAAACAACTGAGCTGCTTGCTAAGGGGTAAAGCCACAGCAGTACTGATATCACTGGAGTGTTTGCCATGCTCTGGGATAACACAGTTCTATTTATATGCACTGGTGGACAGACCAGACACTCTGTGCTAAGCACAGGTGAGGGTCAGTAAGAATACACAGCTGTGAGCTGTCTTCCCCCTTTGAAATTACATTCTCAAGTTATGCCAATAAACCACTTTCAAGGTGTTTTTCCCTAGAGTTTAAGGGAAACCCACAGCGCTCCCAATGCTGTAAACACTTCTGGGTGTTCAAATGTCACTCGGAGGGAAAGCTGCTTTGCACAGCATCAGCAGGAAACTCCTATTAGGGTCTCTAGAGGGCACCCCCACATCACAGTCACTGCATGGAGAAGGAAGGGTATTCCTTCATGTATGGCATCCCCTGCTAACTCATCTCAGTAAAGTTCATCTGTAGCACTTGGAACTGTTAATTTCAGAGGAAGCTACTACTTCACGTAGTAGCAATGAGTGATTTGCTTTAGCAGGGGTCATTGTTCCATGACAAAGGAGTCTGTTGCTTGGACAGGGCAGAGTATGACTATAAATACCAGCTTCTTACAGTTATTTTTCTTCTTGGTAGTGGTGGATATCTGGAGTGTCAAATCAAAGAACAAATGTGGTAACTGTGCTCTATACTGTAAAATCAATAAGTCAGCAGCTCTCCTTGGATCCTTTATTCTAAGGCAAAGTCTGTATTGTCTA
This sequence comes from Platysteira castanea, assembly GCA_013397175.1. Classification (NCBI taxonomy): domain Eukaryota; kingdom Metazoa; phylum Chordata; class Aves; order Passeriformes; genus Platysteira; species Platysteira castanea. The sequence goes on from VYXC01002729.1 coordinate 220,535, forward strand.
TACTCTCGTCTACAGTAGAAGATATTTAACTGTGAGGTTCATATTGCAGGAGTCAACAACAGTCTGGAAAGTGCTTTGCCTCGGTTTGAAGATGACATGTTCATAAAAGAGCCATTTCTCTAAGGAAAGCTAAAAGAACTGGTTAAGTCAATGAAGGCGGGCCTAAAGATGGTGCTGGTGGTTTTTGCAGCCATCATATTCAGGTACCATTCTGTAGGAGATTCTGGACTGTTCAGGGTAAAGAGAAAAACTTGAAGCTTCAGTAACTCATTAAACAATACATTTGCTCATAGGGGATGAGCTGCATCTTCTATTCTGACAGGGTTATGTTGGGTTTGTTTGGGTTCCGCTACCTTCTTTCCCTGTTGTGCAAGTTGTCAAACTTGGATCAATAATAAGAAAACTCTTGCTTCAATGTTTGCTTTCTCCAGGGGAATGGGTCACCCACTACCTTGGAATAGGGGCTGCACCTTTGTTTCCCTGATGGGTTTTGATCAGATGTACACTTGGCCTAGAAGGTGCTATGGCAGCAGATGCATGTCCACATTGTCAGATCAGTCAGAAAACATTTAGCTCATTTCTTCATGAATTCTGCCTTCCAAGGACGGTTAGCAAGAGGGTGTTTTCAAATAGGTATGGAAAAACTAACATTGGGAAGAGTTTTAGAAAGACTGAATACGTCAGGACATAGCGGTAGGATTCAGAGAGCTGATGCTATCCTGGAGGATCAGTACCCTACTGTGATGAGTCTTTACAGTCAGGTTTTGGGTGCTTGCTTTCTAGGCACCAAAGACACCACTTTTCAGGCCACATACTGGACAGTTACTGAGCATGAAAGAGTTCCCTCAGGACTGCCCTGCCCAGCACCACATGCTTCTCCCACATGCAGAGCCCTTACAGGGAAACAATGTCCTCATCTGTGTACAACCTACACAGACACCACAGGGGAGACAGAATCACATTGTCACCATCACTCTCAGCTCAGGGACTGAGCTACTGAACCGCAGCAGATCCCCTCATTCCCAGTGGGTGCAGCTCCCCAGAACATTCGTTCGGAGCAGAAAATCCTTTCTGAAGGCTCTCCTCTTTGCCCAGCTCCAAGCCTCATTTTCCAGCCTCCATAAAATCCACGACAACCCATCAGTGCTCTGCAGGTGCCATAACTTTAGCTAAAAATATTTTTGGCTCTTCACAGGGTGTCCCTTCAGGAACTCAAGCCAACTGTCCTCTGAGGTGCTAAAAACCCTGAAACCTTCAGTGACAGACCCCTCCCTCTGCCCTGTGTGTACTGCCAGCTGTACGGAGAACTGTTTCATCTCTTTTTCCACACAAATATCTTCCTGATTTCTTCCTAGTGCTATGATGCTTGAGTTACTCTGCCATCACTTAGTTGATGATTTACCACCTTCATGTCATTCACAGATGATTCAGTGGAATCCCGAAAGACCAGGCACTTATTGAAAAGAAGGCATTGGGCACGATATTGAACAGCACATAGGGACATTACAATGCTTGTTGTCCTTGAAGGCAGCACACTTCGCACTTTGCTAAACCTGCACTGCTCTGGAGGCTGACAATCACCCATTTCAGTAGATGATTAAAATACAGGGCTCTTGGTGGGGTAGCCCCAAGGTTCTCTCTGTTCCAGTCATATTCTTCACCCACACTTCTTACTCCCAGTCCAGCCCATGCTAGAACAGAGCCTAACCAAACAACCTTAAAGGTGATTTGAAATTTTCACAGACACTTGTCTGTCCTGGTAAAAAATCTTCTTAGTACCCCTTGATTTTCTTTCATCCAGTTCAGTAAGGCCCAGCTTACAAGGATTATTTTTGCTTTCCATTTTTGTCTTTTTTACTTCTGATTGCCCACAGTTTAGCTAAAACCTTGACTAAACTAATGATGTAATTAATCATAACTAAATAGATAAATTTTAAGTACCACTACTACTGGTAATTGATATGGTGCTTTTGTATTTATGAAGAAACAAACCACACTGTCGGTATCAACTCAGTTTCTGAGGAGTCACAGCAGCATATTTTTCCCCAAAGTGACCCAGAGAACACACAAAACATCTGTCCTCAAGTTTTAAACTGTCCTCTGGCATTAGCTTGGCTTTCTCTCCACGTTATTCTTTTTTTAACTCAGAACAACTTTTTCCAGTCATCCAGAGGAATCTCCAGTAAAAACAGACAAGTCATGAGTTTATGTTCTTGATATTTTTAAGGTTAAATAAGCATTTTTTATTTTGAGTAAATCAACAACAGTTTCTACAGATTGCAGTGGAAACTACTGATTGAACTAACTTTGTCTCATGCTTTATGAGGCTGTACACACATCTCTGCAAAGAGGAAGGGCATAAGACTTATTTGTCTTTAAATGACAGAAATAGTTTAATTCTAGCTATGTTTTCAATAGTAATGCCTTCTGCATCACAGTTTATCCTAGGATTTACACCCTCATGTAATAAGATCCCACACTTTCACAGATACACATGAAAGTTTTCAAACATCCACATGGGAACAGACCCAGTGCCAGTGAACATGGACACTGCCAAGGAAGGGCTCAAGTATGGAGAGGGAATGGTCAGCAGTGGCTCAATGGATTACCACATGGTCAAGGGAATCGAATCCACAGCAAGAATTCCTTCCCCAGCTGGGCTGACCTGCTATTAAAGTGACACAAGTCTAATGTTGCCTGCAGCAAGAACTAATTTTTTACTCCAGTGATTCTTCTTCCAGCTGCCTAATCAATTAGGATCCCAGATAATATATTTTCAAAAATAATTTTACTTGAACAATGACAGACTTGAATCGGCTGTTGTTTCTGACTTCTGTTGGTCTTAAGTCAGCTCCAAATACATGGGAGGAGTCTGAAGCAAGACTTCCTGGAAATGAAAACATTAATTTCTCCCAATGAGCCTGAGAATTTAAGGAGAAAAAAAGGGTAGTCTAATGAAAAATACCACTTCTTTCACTATTCTTCCCGCAATTAGGAGGAACTTAACAGCTGCAACCATTTACCGTTTAGTAAAAAGATGCCTTTTTTGAAGGCAAATTTATTATTTTTTTTAAAACTGTTGCTTAATTCCTCTCCAATGAATTCTCAGAGATCATGTATTAATGTAGGACTGTGAATTTCGTGTGTTGTACAGATTAACTGTAAGCAAGGAATTTTTCTTCCCCTTGCAGCAAGCTGCTTGCCAGTAATATTGTCAATGAACACACTGGATTTCCAGTGTGTAATAACCCTAGATATATTTTATTCTTCCTTTTAGGACTAGTGTTTCTATATGTGGCAGTGGAATGTTTCTGCACTAGAAAGTCTTTGATAAGTGATCTGATAAACCCATTTCACTCATCCAACCAAGATAAGCCTAATGAAGGAGATTAAATTACTTTGTTTATCCTAATAAACTGGAATTTGGATGACAGGACATAACTTCTAGTAAATTCTGGGAACAGAGAACTGTATGTGCTAAGGGAATAGGGTGGCACAAGGGCAGAGACAAGTTATCCAAAAAAAGATGCAAAGCTGGAAAGTGTTAAATAAAAAAAAAGTGTGTGTGTGTGGGGGGGTGTAATAATGGAAACAATTATGAACTGAAGCAAAAATCGCTAACCACTTTAAGGGAAAAACCTGGGTGGGATAATGGAACAAAGCAATGGAGGCCGATGAAGAATATATGCAAGCCAGGGAAGGTTAAGATCATTTTCTGTGGGTATTTTTCAATTCTCCAAAAGGAGCATGAAGGCAGGACAAGACAGCCAGGATCGAGTGATGGCTCAAGGACTGGTGTCAAAAGGTAAGCTCAAGGACGTTTCACAACTGGAAATAGTTTATGAAAAGGAGGAACTGTCTTTGAAGAACAGCTTTTGTTTGGCTTCCTTAAAAAAATAACCAAACCACCTTGTTGGATGAAATCTAGCACAACCAGTGAGAGGAAAAATTGACAGGAGAAATAAATCATATAAATAACAGAGCCTCTGACTGCAGTCCTGGAGTAAATGTGACCACTTACCATCCAACACCTTTTTCAAGCTACAAGAATCTGCCAGGTTACCTTGGTGTTTTCTCCCTGAGCCATTTTCAGTTTATGGAAATACTTCTTGGAGTCTGGCTTCCAGCACAGTGTTACACAGTGTTCCAATAGTGGCTGAACTAGCACCAAACACAGTAATGTTTATCACTTTGTTCTTTCAAGAATTTCTACTGCTTATTATACACATTTGTTCTAAGTCCTCCTGGAAGCTCAGCACAGCTGAATAAGGAAGGCCTGGAGTGTATGATACATAAAATTACTCCTTCAGAGGAGAAATCTCACACAGAAATTCAGCCAACAATTAGTTCCTAAATAATGTTTTGTTGTATGAAATATCTTTTGGTTGCTCAGACCAAGGCAATCCCAATCATTTCCTGATCCCAGTTCCAGATCCATATCCATCTGTTTCCTTACTTATAGGTTCCCATTCTTTTACTTGTTATCTTTTAGTTGCTTTAAAATATTAAATAGCTGAGGACCAAGAATAAGCTCCTACAGGGCCCTCTAGAAAGACTCCTGACTGATGAGTGCATTTTCTCTTCAAAGAAGACAGGGAGGTGTATTTAAACAAGGTTATCATGTTTTAAAATTATTTTTTCCTTCCTAAGAAGAAACCTGCTAGGTGTTGGTTTTTCTTTGTTTGATTGACAGACTACAGACCACGAATGGATTTACTGATTTCACTGGACTAGCCACAAGGTTGGAATTATGTACGTGCTTCAGCATCTTGCCAGATGAGTAAAAGAAGGGTTAATATCCTGAAAAATTTAACACTGTACTAAAAATTCAGCTGAAGGGGGTCATTTTAACTACAAGATGCTTGCAAGCATGTGCCTTTACCTGCCAATGGACCTTTGCCAAAAAATTCAGAGTCCTGCATTGGTTTGTGTGTTTTGAGTCCCCATTACCACAAAGAAAAAACATGTTCACGCTAATTTTTCTATTCTGTAACTTACTTATTTCTAAAATAAATAGCTGTAATTACTGAAGTCTTGCAGGATTTTCCGTACAACTCAATTCTGACTTAACTGACATTGGTTATAGAGCTTATTTTTGCTCTCTGAGGCCTCTTCACTGAGCAGTTGGCATCTAACCCTAGGGTTAGGACCTGAAATTCCTCCTCTGGCATACTTGGCTGCCAGATGGCTGCCTGCCATACCTATTTGGGTGGCAGGTGTCTTCTTGGATTGCTCTACCCTCTCATTGAAAATACTTTTTGATCCCTTTCCTATATTTACTTGTTTGGAAGAGGGCCATCATCCTTCCTGAAGAACCAAAGATGGAAGTTAAGAAGAGATTGTAAAACTCTGGGAACAGCTGAAAATACCACCTTGAAAAATCTTTGAAGAATGAGCCTGTATCTTAGCAAAGACAAGATCACAATCCTCAACAGCAGACCAGCTGCTGCAATGAATACAATGATTAATTTGTTGACTGTGCCCACGGCAGATAGAAAAGAAATAGTGGACTTACACAGGCACATAGACGAATAAAAGTGCACCTTTTTAATGGCATGATTAGTGAAGGCCTGGAAAAGATTACCTAAAAAGTCATAAAATTTCTGGCATCAGAAGTCTTCAAGAAAAGATGAGGAAAGTGTTTTCAGGAATGCCACAGCTACAGCACAGCCTGCCTTGCCCGTGAACTCATGAGGTCTACTTTTAGTCTGTTTTTCAGTAAATCTTTTCTTTTATTGCTCTAAGTTCAGGCAGACAAAGGCTTAATAAAATTGCCTGCCTGCCCAAGGACAGACTGAAGCTTGTATCAAACTCTCAGCAAAATATTTAAATATGTTCCTAGAGTTAAGACACACATCCTTGCATGAGATTGATGACTAAGGAGAAATTGATTTAGGCATGGGTTTTCTATAAGGCAAGTTAGCAAAATTTTTTGTGGAAGAAAAACCCAAACACTAAAACTTTAACAAGAAATCCCAACGAATGGTGCAGAGCATTTTTTATTTCTTGCAGTCTCTGTCTCTACACTGGGAAAGGAAATGAAAGCTGTAGCAAGTAAAGGAAATTATAGTTTTTTCTTCATCCCTCCTACACATGCATTAAAAAGAAGGGATGTGTGGGAGGAACATCAACACGTCAGCCCATTTACATTCCCTTTGCTCCATTTTCTCTGCCCAAAAATCAAACAGAGTTCAAATGAAACATAAGAGGCTTTAGTCCAAAAGCAGAAAATCTCAAAAAGTGTCAGAGATTGTTATGGGAATGAGGACAAATGCCTTCCAGAGTGCATCAGTTACACTAACTTCCACAAATTAATTACCTTACCTGCCCTGAACTTTAACTGTGCACATATGTTTAATCCCTAGTGATCAAAACTTAGTGATATGTTATAAACTGGACGTGTCCTCTGTGCACATCTATCAGAAGTTTTAATCCATACCACTTAAACCAGAAAAGGTTGCACACCCCAAATCAGTTTTGTCACTACTTAAGCATGAAGTAGAGACACTCCAGTATTTGTTTACAGACAAAATATTTAATCTAACTGCAAACCCTGTGTAAAAGTGTCTGATCCAGCACATCTCTGCCAACACTTTTAAGGTATGACCAGTGTTCATACAGTTAGTATTTTCCTATCATGCCATTGGGTGTCAGAATTATTCCCTGCAATCACAATATCTACAGAGTTTATCCAGAAAACTTGGATTTTATCCAAACTTGGACTGCAGTCCACACAAAATAGTTAAAATCTAGCAAAGAACTTTGATGTTGCTATGGCCACCATAACAACTTACTATAAAAACAATGCAGTTTGTCAAGCCCATCTTCAGCTATTTGCTGTGAAACTGAATACTAATTGTACAGTCTAAATCAAATATTCTGTATTAGGGTTATTTTTTTAATGTCAAAATAAATTACACGCTCCGTTTTGCGATAATTTTTCCAAGTTCTTTTTAAAACAAATTGTTCACTTTGGACTATGATAGCTAAAGTAGAAGTCTCTGACACAAAGTCAGCTTTCTAGCCTATGGGCAAAATATAAAACTGTTGTTAAATTGAAATGAACCAGAAAATGTATGGTGAAACTCATCTGGAGAGACTTTTGCTAACAACAAACATTCGTCCAGTGACACAGATTCTAAGTGGAAACACATGACAAGGTGTGTCTTGCAGTGTTACAGCAGCAGGATTCAGGAATGTCTGCCTGAGTGAGTCTGAAGACCAAACATTTGTGGTACCAGGCCATGTAGGTGTTACACCATCAAATACCACACTTCACTATATATGGAGATATATATATATACATAAGTAAACATATATATAATCAGCATCCTTTCCATGTGATGAATAAAACTCAGTTTTGTAAGCTTCTAATGCTCATTTAATTGATTTTTTTTCTCTAATGTTCATACCATTTACTTTATTATACTGGCTGTTTGAACCTAAATTGGCCAATGTTTATTATTTTAATATAATTTATTATTTATTAAAAATACCTTTTACTGGTTCTGCAGGAACAAATCTTACAATTTCATTCCCAGTTATGATAAATCTGCCAATAAATCTGAGCTTACAATAAAACTGAAAAGAAGTCATCATATTAATCAAACATTTAAGTGGGTGCTTCCATTTCCAAGCAGAATACTCTCATTCCTTCTCTCTTTGTTCTTTATTATGTGTCCAAGTGTTACAACTTCATATTCCTTGGACAAGTTATAAAGGAATGTGCCTACAATATTTTAGTTAGCTTATCTCCAATCCTATCTCAAATATTAACCTGAAATGCAAACTAAACAAACTTTTTTAAAGTTCAAAAAGTTCGCAAATCCCCACGCTTCTTGATTTTAATAGGACACAAAGTCCTTATCTGGAAAAGGTGGCCTATTTCTAATTAAAGAGAAATTGATAGAGATTTCCAGAGCACAGAGACTCAATCCATGTATAAAATTACCATATAAAAGGTAAAACCAGGATAGGGGTGCTACTAAAAAAAAAAAATAGCAGCAGTTTTAAGCTTGCTGTTACTTATGCTACTGCATACATGAGACTGAGGCGTCACTGCAGCTTGGGCAAGTTGGTGACCACCCATTTCCTGATATCTTGCAGTATACTAAGTAAATTAATTGCATGAATATCAAAACAGTCATCTGATGATGAGCGTTTGAGCAGTCCTCATTGTCCTTGGTTGCCCTCAAGCACTGAATATGGCATAAACCTTTTTTTTCTAGTTTATAAATTAGTCAGCTAAAATGAAACTGCAATGGTCTGAAGACACCATGGTGAGCAAAAGGATATTATCTTAGCTCTGTAAACTGTTGCACAGGTTGAGAGGATCTTGTGGATGGTGCCAGAGCCCACAGAACTGGGTACACTGAAAGTGCTTACTTCCGAGTTTGCCAGCATTTCTTCAGCAAACCAGAAAAATAACCCCCAAACTCTCCCACGAAAAGAGAACCCAAACAAACAAGCCCCAAACCAAAACAAAACTACACACACAAATGGTTACAAGACCATCAGTTGCACCCTTAGCTGATCCCCACACTGAATTCATCAGTAGTACCAATTTTTCAGAATGAAGTATTTTTCTTGAAGACATGATTTTTTCTAGGCTCCTAAGTAGAAAATTGAGTGTTAGAAATTAGAAATCTTATTAGAGGGAGAAGCTTTTGCTTCAATTTTTTTTCAAGATGATTTATGCAGTTGCATTTTAAGGATTATTAGTGTTCAGTTAGCAAATGCATCATTTTGGTCCTTTTTCCAACACACGGTTTCAACAGAAGAAACAGACACCCTGTTCCACCTAGCACTGAGTGCAACTGTGCCTTCTGAAAGTGTTTGATGTCAAACAACGTATTCATGATTACTGTTCATCTTTGTCCAAGACGTGGCAGTCACCTCACATTCAGCATTTAAGAGCATCATGACAAATAGCTGTTTCTTGAAGTGTTTACTCAACACAGTTGAAAGGCTTTTTTCAGCCCTGGCTCAACGGGATTTCAGCCTTGAGCCAGAAACACTGTGATCTTTGGGGGCTTACAAAGCGTGAGTGGCCTTACAAAATCTAGGCAGTTTGCCAAAGGCTGTTTTTTAAAAAAAAACTTTGTTGAACTGCGGTGGAAGGTTAAACAATTCACACAGTTTTGATTCTCCCTACCCCCAATTTGCCTTGTACTTAATGTCTTCTTGTCAAGAAGTAAAGTATCTTCATAATGGGATGGATGGAACCATTTCAGCTATTACACAGCAGTGATGGTATTGCTGGAAATCTGAAACAAATGTTAACTTCAATCCTTTTCAGCTCAAAAGAAATAAGTATATTTGCCATGCTGAGAAGTTTTCACATCACATGGTATCAATTTTCTTATGGTTCATTTAAAATAATAGAAAAAAAAGTCCAATCCCAGCTTTATGCTGTCTGAGAATTGGAGAGCAGGATGTGAACTGCTCATGTCAAGGGGCAAGCCTCGAAAATTTGACTCCAGGAAAAGAATGTCTTGTTTCAAAAGCACTAATGCACACATCATGCAGTGCAAGCGTGTTTTCACACATGCATTTTAATTTATGCATGTTTTGTAGCAGAAAAGGTCCATCACTTAAGAACCAACAGAAGGAAAAAAATATGCAACCTACTGAAAATTAATGTTTGAAAGCCTTGGGTCATTCTGCAATTGCTTTTTGAGATTAGAAACAGATGTCTCCTTTCTAAACTGTTCTGAACAGTATATTACTCCAGAAAACCCTCTACTGGCCACAGATTTTATGTCCTATTGTGAGCCACAGAAATTTTGTAAATCAACACTGAAGTGAGCAGACACTTATGTAAGAAAGAGTACTTAAGTAAGAAAAAACCCCAACAAACTAACCAGACCATTATGCAACAAAATATATTTTTGTTCGTTTTGATAAGTGCTGTTTTATTCCTGATCCCACTTTCAAATGCTCTCATGAAGTCCTTTTTATAGGCTATAAATTTCAGCTACTAAATTACTAGATAGATTTAGGCTGAAATTTTCAGTATGCAAATTATATCCTCAGTAGTGAAAAAAAATTTACCTATAGTTGCATAAAAATGTGTAGAAATAAAGGGAACCTGACATGTCTCCCTTAAAAAAAAACATTAAAAAATATAGGTTCAGGAACAGTTTTTCCACTTTATGCTCCTCTTCACCTTCAGAGTGGCTCTGCCTGTAGCCCAGCTGTGAGCAGCAGGATTAGCAGACAGACATTCACTTTTTTGGTTTGAAAGTAAGAATAAATAGAATAACATTATGCAGATTGCATCTGTCATCATTCCCAGAGTACACCAAGATGAGAATGTACCCTGTTAACTCCTGCTGCCAAAAAATCACTGTCTAAAATAAAGGCCCACATTCTTGCCAGGATTTCAGTGGAACAGGAGTGGGTGGGTGCCCACATGAACAGGCCCACTGGGAATTTTGGGAAACTACATTAATATTTCTATCTCTGTGAGCAACCTCTCTCAGGTCCTACGTGGTATGTTTTCCAAATTGTTGCCAAATATCAAGACACATTACTAAAAAGTCCTCCAAAAATATTTTTATTTCTCTTTCTTAATTTCTTTATTTCATCTTTCGATAGCATCTTTCTATAAATATTCAGTCAGTGAGGTCACGCTTTGGCATTTTTGCTCAAAGGGAGCATTTTTGTTTATGTCAGCAGGAGGCTATGGGACTGCCCGTGGAATGTTTGCTGTGAGCTATGAGCTCCAAGGGGTGGACAGCAGAGGCAAACACATTTCTACTGGGTAAGCTACTGAGGGGTCTGACTGGCTCAAACATGTGTCACAAAAAGCTCATTTCTCTCTCTGGCTAATCTGCAGAGAGGATGCAAAACTCCATGAAGCAAATACTCTGAGGATGGGCTACTCCTTGGACAGACTAAACAACATTGTCAGCACTTTTCTTAATAGTATTTTATATTATTGCAATACTTTCCTTTGACTATCCACCACAAAGGTCTTCCAGTTCAGCTGACTTGTTTAATATTGACAAATATATAAAGTACATTGTGAAATCATCTCTTTTTCATACTGTAACCTTCACTGTCCTACCTATTGTGTAATCTGGTCACATTTTGGTCTCTTGCTCCTGATGCAGCATCCCATATGATTGCCCATGTATATTGTCAGGAATAATATTCATAAATAATTTACATCCTAGACTCAGAAAACAATGTTTTGAGGGAAATGTGTTGTTTATACCAACAGAAAGCCTTGTGGTAGTTATATAAAATGAAACACAATATGTACAATACAAATTATGAGCTGTTCCCTCACTCAGTCCCTGATGTTGTTTATACAAATTGGTACATTTCACTTTAAGAAAATGCTAGGCAGCTTTCTGCTAACAGAAAAAAACCCAAAACTATTTTCTCAGTTCCTTGAGGCTCACTTCTGAAACTTTATCACAGAGAAAATAACCGTAATTTCAAAAATTAAAACTACTGATGGAGAGAATCGAAGCAAGCAAGCACATCGAGCAATTGCATTAAAATATTGTCCTTTAAGGGCACACTGGAAAGGTGGGAAAAGAGAATAAGTAATTTGTGAGAGAGTCTGAGTTACCATATGAGCTGTCTCAAAGTGGTAAGCAGGTCTCTGACAGAAATGCAAAAAACTGGGCATTTATGCTAATGAAAATCACTTAGTCACCGACATGACACTAGTTATAGCCATGAAAATCTAACTGTATAATAGGCAGCTAATAGCATTGGGTAGGTGAATAAATCCATACTGTACACAAACAATTTACCCAAATGGGTTGTGCTGTGTGCTTAGGACCGAACTCACCTTTGTTTGCTCTGGACATCCCCACTGGGCTGGCAATCATTGCACAGGCATGAACAAGGGGGACGTTGGTTATTGTCACTATTGTCACTATGAGAGTTTGACAGGAGCAGGTAATTTCTGTTTCCACCCACGTATGTACAATCCCAGTAATATCCAGCCAAAAAGTTCAGTGCACGAAGAAGTCAGATGTGGAGATCAGGCAGAATGGCACTTGAATCCCCAACAGGCTTGCACCACTCACTGTGCATAGGCCACAGCTAAATCAGACATCAACACAATCACATAAATCTTATGAAGGGCCAGATCATCACTTCAAGAGCGGGTGGGTGGTGAGAAAGCTCCCCCCAAAAGCTGGAGATGCAAAGCCAGTGCTGCCCTCTTCCCAAAGGAGTTCCAACTCACTTTCTAGAAAGTGCATCTGAAGATGAGTCACAGAGTGTAGAAAACATGTGGGGAACCTGTAGTCTTGTGCTTATTCTGACATGGATGTCAGGCAGACATCACACCACAGGGTCTGTAAGAGTGGCTTTAACCTGGGGAGCAAGGAGGATGCTCAGTTCTATTCTCTCTCCGGCCATTCTAAATTCAGTCCAGTCTGTAGCTGATCTTAGCTCTCATTGCATCTGCTATCAAAGTTCTTATTTACTTTGACAAGTGGAAGAGTGTTCTTGGAAAGAAACCTAGCTAAAGAAATGAGCAAAAGTACTAGTACATCACCATTATCTCTCTCTCTTTTTTTTTTAGAGAGTGAAACTAAACTGAAGTCCTTTTTTAATCACACAGTTAAGTATGCATTTAATGCAGGCTGCCCAGTCACATTAGTACATCTATTAGACCACCTACCTTAATCAGCCCTCAGGGAAAGACCACTGCATTAAATACATAAATATTCTATTCCTGTAATTTTCGGTTTGCTATTTTCCCCATGGTCCTATTCTAATTTCAACATAATGGAAAAAAGAAGGCAACATAAACCCAGTCTTCCTAGCTAGAGCGAACAACCAAATACAACACTTGTAGAGAGATGTTTATCTGAAAACTTGCACCAACTGTTCAAATAAAGCAAAAAAAATCCCAATCAAACCTATTCTGAATTTCAATTTGCAGTGTATCCTGCAGGACATAATGCATGACACATGCCTATCTCAGCCCTTTGATAACTCAGCTCACATATCTTCATCTCACTGAAGAGGAAAAGTTGGGAGATTAATTTCTTTCTCTTTTCAGCTTGCATTTCACTCTTGGCACTTGTTTTTAGGAATAAAGATATAGAACATTTTTGTCTTTGCTTAATATCATCAGTTGATATATTAAAAGGACAAACGACGATTGTGTCAGTAGCTCATTTAAACAGAACAAACTGAACTTAAAAGGAAAAAATACCCTTTGAAAATAAAATTTCTAGATGGTTAGCAGAGCTACACGAGGAAAAGATCTTTTAACTCCAGCAAGAAGCAAAGGACTCACCCTCGCTAACCACAGAAAAACTTCATCAAGAGATCATTTTCCCTTCATCTTGCTATGTAGGCATTCCTTTGTATTTTCCTCTTACATGAGAAGAACAAGAATTGATCATAACCTTATTGGCCTATTTTCTCTCTCTTTGTGTATCTGTACTGAACCAAGCTGTGAAGATAAACCATACACAGGAGACATCTTCTTCAAGTGGGTAGAAAATGTCATTAGTGAAATCCTTTTTTGAAAGCCAGTTTGGCTTATCAATTCCTAGAGGCAGTCTAGACCAGCACAGCACAAGGTGATTCTCCTTTAAGCCCCAGGTGACAAGTCCTGCTGTGACACCTGACAGAGGCTTATCACCAGTGTTCACAGATGTCTACATTTGCCTTAGAAGCGGGATTATGACTCCTCTCACGGTGCTTCTACTGGAGCCAGTGTTGCAAAGGTGCCTGTATTTTCTCTCAAACTCCATCTCATATTTTCCATTAGGGACACAATCAACCGGGCCCATTACATGGCGAAGGACGAGCTGTGGTGTTTCAGCCTGACAGGTGAGATGCTGTATCTCACGGTCATTTTCTTATTGTGACTTTCTGTATTCTGACACACATATTTGTCTTGGACATCTGCTATTTCTCATTCCTTCCTAATCCTAAGGGCAGGGACACACTTTTATGTGTCTAATACACGTTGTCTCTAGGCCTTATCACAATATAAACAACGAGTGAGTGCAGCAAACACTGCTGAAAGTAAGAAGTGTTACATAACTCATAGCTCTGAGTGTTAATATATCACTTCCACCTACATGGGCCTCTCACAATACTTTTTACTAAGAAAAGAAAATGAGCCTTTAAAGTGTGGAGATCTTGAGCCGGCCTTTGAAACCTCTGTGTTTTACTTTTGGGGTAAATAACTTACTCTCCTTTTACCAGAAATGCTTGAGGGATGCCATGAATGCTGCTGACCTGTTCATGATTTCAGACAACTGTAATTTTAATAATCAATCAACTATGTTTTTCCTGTGATTGGTTCCCCCCACACCACTACACGAATGTAGCCATTTAAAGAGGGATGTTGGAAACCGCCAAGTTCAAAACATGTGCTAAAAAAAATCCCACTAAACTCTGCAATTTGGGCATTCCAAGGTTATCCTTCTCGTTTTCCAAGTTATCCATGGTGCAGTTAGATGCCTAAGTGGGCATTAGTAACCTGACAACCTGTTCATTAGATACACAAGCAAATTTAGGATAATGTTACATATGCAGTTGTGTGGACTCAAAATTCCAGAGCTGTGTCCCTTAACCTGCCTTATTGTAGCAAGTAGAACGATAGAAATTTAACACTGCATTTGTGCAGTGGGGCACAGTGAGGAATTCTTACGAGTTAATCCATGAGTTAAGGCCATCTTACCAGGAATTCTGCCTGGGAAACCTGAAGTTCCATGATAACGCTTCTACCACTGTTGACATTTTCTTCTCAAGGAGCCAGGAAGTGAATCCCCTTTGTTATTGTTAAGATTTTCAAAACTTTTCCTTTCAAGCAGCTGGCTATAAACTTTGAAGGGACATCAATCGACCTTCCAGAGTTGGCAGTCAAAATGAGTGGGGAGCCAGTGAAAATAAATACTCCTAGATTATATTTCACCTAGGAGTCAATTTTATTCCCTTTAATGTCTTTAAAATGCAAAGCGGAATAACCACATTCCTCATATTTTGTCTCTTACATGCAGCAGTGCTCTGCTGATGCCCCCTTAAATGTGCAGCACTGCTTAAATCCGTGAGTTCCCAACTAACCTGCCCATTTTGGTTCTTGTTTAGGAGACTTTTTAAAGTTATAAGAAAGACACTTGCAGGAATCAAGCTTTAGGCAAATTTCAGATCTCTTTGCATTGGTTAGTAGCTCTGGTTTGTGCTATGTATAGCCTGTTAATCAAGGCAAACACAAGGGAAGTCTAGGTATGCAACTTCAGGAATTTATCTTCTAAGCACTGAGCCAAAACTGCCAGCCCTAATTTTCTTGATGCCAAAGAACTTCACAGAAGTCTATTGCTAGCATAAGACAAAGAGTACACAAAGATTTTTCCAGGTATTGTCACACAGAATAGTAAAAAGACCCCTCTTGTTCCCCATAATTTTGTACAACGAGAAAAAACACAAACAGTGTTCTCAGGCCCAGAGAAAGGGGGAGAAAAGATGAAACCAAACCACCCTCACCCTGCAATACCTATGGGCAACTCTGGCTGACATCAGACATCATCACATACCTACAAATCAGTCTGTCAGATTAGAAGTCGCCTCCTTAGCCTCGTCCACATGGTTCCCATTTAGAACAGCTACACTGCCCTTACAGCATTAAGCAATGAGGAAAAAGCTTGTTTATGTTCAGAGTCAAAGCCACGGTCCCCACACCGACCATTTAACAACTGACTTATCTTTCGAATTTGAGCTGTTTTCCCTCTTTATGCCAGAACAGACCAGGCCAGTTTTCAGGGTGATGAAAACAATTTAAAATTAATCAGCCATACGCAGGACATTCAGGGTTTAACTGCATGGTTTCCTTTAGACATGCTGCCCTTCCCTTGGTGTTATTCATGCAGGTTAGATTAAGAAGCAGACTTAGATTTTTCTTCCAGCAGTTAAATTTATATGTTCCACAATGTATTCATAATTTCTAGACGATGAACTACAGCTACAGGGCAAACCCTTTTGCGAGCAGAGGGACTCAATTGACAGTAAGGACTTCTAAATCAGTAAAGAAAGATAGCACAATGAGAGCTTTAATTCTGCTTGGTCTTTCCCTGTGAACATCAGCAGCAGCCTGCTCTGCCTTCTCTGTAGGTCCTCATTAGGTAGCTGAAGACAGCAGTAAGGGGCACCACTGGCCCCTTACCATCCCCTAGAATAAATAAAAGGGTTTCTTCTGAAAGTATAAAGAAAAAACCTAAATGCGTTCCAAAATGGAAACATCAATGCAAAGCTGATTAAATTAACTTAACCGGACAAAATCACCATTTTTTTCGTTAACTGGACAGAAGCAAGTTGTCATGTATGAGCAATACCAGCACACACTGGAGGAGAGGAGAAGCAGCAGGGTGCTGTGCAGATGGTTTGTTAGCAGAGGTAGATCATATCAATGTGATCGAGTGACTGCACTGAATAATTTGCTTTATTGCATACATTCTTTTGGTAGAATCTGGGCATCACATTCCTTATCTTGACAGAGCTTTGAAGTTCATGTCTAGCCAGATCAGATAAGAGATGATGCTACCTTATCTCAAAAAGAAAACCCCCAAAACCAACAAAAATCCAACCCACCTCACATCCTAATTTAAAGCCTTTTTTAAACAGTTCATTTTTCTCTCTTAAGTATGCTCCTAAAGGCAGAAGAATGTTACTGAGTCTCATAAGTGAGAGACAGCAGCTGGAACATGGTTTAATAGATACACAACCCGGTAAGAATACTTAAAGCCCAGGGCCTAACTTTAATGAAGGGAGTGTCCTTGTGAAACTGTAAGACGTAACTCTCATGTCTGAGACAGACATACCTCAAATGTTTCATTAAGACCCTAGGAACTGCAACACCTTGTCTTCTAAGTTCAAAGTAAGTTTCAGTGAACTCACAGGAATGTTTGGGGGATTTTTAAAGGGAGATTTTTCCATGGAAAGGGTTCTTGGTCAGTGTAAAGTGGATAACTGTATGACAGCAGTGTCTGTGCTGGGATGAGTAAGCAGTAGGAGGGACATACAGGAAACATCCTCTAACAGTAGCTGAGATATTATTTCTAAGAATTTCGACCCCTTTGCCAAAAAAATATTTACCATCTAGAGCGTTATAAGATCCATTTAAATATTTAATATTCTCATCCAAAAAAATGCTGCGTCTTTCCAAGCAAGGTAGAAGAGAGCACATCAATCTCTGATTCCATCTACTCACAGCCTTCTTGAAATAGAAATACTGGAAGTTTAGTGGGTATCAAATTTTATTGCCTCTTAAAGTCAGGAAAACACATTCTTCAGAAACTGGGAAATATTTATCATCTCTGAATACTTAGAATAGAATTAGACACTGGAGAGCTCCACAACTAAGAGCAAACTCCACTTTCAATTGTGTTTGATATTGTAAACTAATATTAGGAATGTCAAAAATCAGAGAAAAAGTGCCCAGGTCAACCACACAGAGAATTTTGCCCCAAAACTCTAAAGGTCATTATAAGATTTCTGCCACGAACAAAGCCACTGTATGTGAACAGCTCTCCTGCTCTAGACATTTTCTGATTTTTTAAGATTTTATTATTTCAGAAGAGAATCTCTTTTCTTCATTGCTTTCGTCTCTGGAGACGTCTATGAGATGTTCACAGCAGGGTGTATTCCATTCTTACTACTATGAAACAGAAAGCCCCACAAACCTTCTTATAAATATGTGATTCTCTCAGAATTATCCTCTGATTTTGTTTCAGGTCTCTAGACCAAGTTTCACCTTTCTGTTCATCCTGCTTCTGAATGTTCTCTGACCATCTCATTCCTCACCATGGCTGAAAGCCATGTCTTTGGGGATACAGAAAAGCACAGAGAGTTCGTTTTGTTCTTTGGTTTGTTCTGTTTTTTAAACAACCTCCTCAAAAATGAATTAAGCCATATGATGTCAATTATGAACTAGTAGGAACTGAGTGTGGATATCAAGCTTTTAAAAACATCTTTACACAATTTTACTCTCCCAAATGCTATATATTTTGCCAGGTATTAGTTGACTTATGGTAATAGGTGCAAACACTCCCCAAAACTGAGCAGTTGATAGTCTCTAGGGAAATATTATTGACTTCTCCTAAGCAGATAAAAAGTGGAAACATGGAACACAGATAAAAGCTCGGTATCCCACCTCACATATTTGGCAGCCATCAAATCTAATACAGGCGAAAAACAAGCAAGCAAACAAAAAAAATCCACAGAATATATACTCCAACCTTTTCTTATCTATCGTGAAGCTAATGAATGAATACTGGGGTATGCCTGAGGGAAAGATATTGCTAGAGAATCCTGACAGAATTTTTTTGTGGACATCTGTACTCAATTTATAGTTTTGGATATTTAAAGTGTTTTGCACGAAAACCCTTACTTTTGCATGATTACTTCCATTAAAGTCTGAACAGGAAGCAGAATCCAGATTTAGCCACCAGCAAATAAAATTCATTCTAGTCGTGGAAGAAAGCCATAAGGGTGCATTAAAAATTACCAGTGTGTTACTTCCACAGTTCCCAGCTACATTTCAGAAGAAAAACCTTGTGCATTTTGTTCCTGCTCCCATCTCTGGAATTGTAGTGTTTTTCAGACAGACATGAGCTTGCTACAAGTTCATGTCATCTCATCCTGCCCCTAGAAGATGCTTTCTAGGGCTCAGCACTCTGCTAACTTCATCCACAACATTTCTGGTTTGCTCAAAGTGCAGACAGCTTCTTCCTCTGTCCCAGAAACAGCCTTGTTACCTCCCACCTCAACACTGCAGTACCATAAAAGTTTGAGTCAGTAGAAGTCTGTTTAAAGAACAGCGAATGGAAACTCATGTTCTTATCTTGATCAAAAAAATAATGATTCTGTGTGCAGCTGTGAAGGTATAGAAAATTTGGAATGTTTGAGGAAAACAGCTCTAAGCAGGCTGGAAGGCAAAATATGTTTCAGGTTCTGTGTTTCAGCTGTGTATGCACAGAAAAGCTCAGAGCCTTGTTATGGTTTTGAAGCCCCAGTAAAATAACATCTCATTTTCAGTCTCCTACAGTTTTAGGAAGGGCAAGAAAAAGAAAATCTATCTTTTTCTCTTTTTTTCTTTTTTCTTTTTTTTTTGTAATTAGGAAGAATCAACAAACTCCTTCACAAGACAGAAATGGGAAGTGAGACAAAAAGCCTGTTGGCTTCTTAAGATCCCGTGGTGAGTCTCAGGAGCACTAAACAGCAAGTGACATCTTTTTACAGTCAGGTTAATAAGCCATGCCAAGCACTTGCTTCCTAGGGAGAGACAGTGCCTTCCTTTCCTCCACCTTGCAGACAGGCATCATCAAGGCTTCATGACCAACAGGCAGCTTTCAACACAAGACATTCCCACCCCCTCATATGGCTGATATTTGTCCATTTGCTCCGCTGATAAGGATCTAATTTTCCAGTGCACAATGCTTGGTAAGCAAGAGAACACACTAAGTAAACGTCACATCACAGCTGATGAATCTGCAGTTGTAGGCTTGGAGAACCATCCAAGTTTCAATCCTTCATAGATTTTTGTGTGTCTCCAAAAAACAGTCCTTTTATACATAGATTTGGTTTTACTTCAAATTCTTTATAATCATTAACACAAGCCAGCCCACAGGAGCAGAGATGAATATTCCCTCTCACCCATTTAATTATGATTACTGATTTAAGGAACACATCCTACTAATGCTGGAATTCAAAATACACAGTCTAGTCTCACTGATTTTTCTCCCTGAAGGTTAATTTCACACAGTCATTTTCTGAGGTCTGCTGCAGAGACAAATTGCTACAGAAAGCATGTTCTTGAGTTATCCTTGCTATATAACACTTCTGCAATGAATGTTGTCACTAGGATCCATCTACACCAGGAAAAAACTCAACTGTGTTCCTGCTCATCTCATGTCTCAGACACCTTGTACTTTATCTCTTCTCTTCAGGGCTCTCTCAAAGATCATCTTTCTGATACTTGCATAGCAAGGATTGACTAACCTATTTTGAGAGATTTCTACGAGACAGGAAATCTCCATTTCTACTACTTGTTCTGCAGTTTTTCCTTCTCTATCCCTCTGAGTACAATCACAGTGCAAGCAGGATCCTCCAGGCTGGGTGACAGAAGCAGTAGGTAGAGTTTATATTATCAATTTTCAGCTGTCTAGTACAGGTGTGTCTGTGTGAGCCATGAGAAAAGTAAGTTCCTATTTCTCTCCATTGTCTAGAACTCACATATATTCATCCTTACAGAAAGAGTATTTTTCACTCAGTTCACATCTGTTTAACATGTGGCTGTACAAACACTGATGCCAGGGACAGTCTGGGAGCAGGAAGGAGAGCTGGGAACCAGATGGAACCAAGTACTTTATAAGCCACTCTTGCCTTGAAAGAAATGCATTTGAGTTGAGGCCGAGTTCAATGAGACATTTCCTAGCCAGCAATATCAGCTGGAGAGGCTCTTGCCCTGTCCCTCCCACTTTCTCCTCCCAGCTGTCTCCCAAGACCACCAGTCAAAACTGGGTATCTTTTGGGTGACCATTTTATCAGCCAGTTTGGAGAGCTGACCTGGCTCAGTAAAGATACAGAACATCTCCTCCTTTCTGTGGATGCTGAAAGCTCGGTCAGAAGGGAATTTTCCAGCTTCCAGCCAGGGCTTGTGGAAAGGTAACACTTTCTCAGACTCTGAGCTGGATGCTGTGAGAAATCTCAGTGAAAGAATGCAAACAAACCTTGCACCTGGTGTTTTTACATCCTGTTGTTTGCAACTTGTTTATAAATGGGGTGTCGTTGTGCTTAACCAATGGTGATTGGGAGGCGTTGAGCAAAGAACCAATAACCATACGCCACCAGAGTGAACCTGGCTATAAAGACGAGTTTGTTTTCGAAATAAATGCCTTTTCTCGTCCTGAGTTCATGTCGCCTTTTTTGCTGTCCCCGACTGCAACAGTGACACCTTTCCACTGCCCCAGAAATCTTACCATAAAATGAGTTCTCTTCCATGACCTGGTTCACAGCACAGCCACACTGGCAGAACCGACAGGATTATAGAAAGATAGGAAAAACAATCAGCTTGACAACGGCAGCTCCCCTTCCAGTTCATTGCTTTAATTTCAGAATGCCATAATCAAAACCTTGTCTTTTCTCTCAATTGCCCAGTTCTTCCACATAGCTCTGGAATAAAAAACCAGTTAGTACTTCCTCATTCTTATAAACCCAGATAAACCCACTCAGGCCTGAAGTCTCTCTAGAGGTTTCATTTCAGTGAAAACTAGTTCACAAATATTAGCTAAAAGTTGTTAATTTTTGTGCCATGGGAAGACACTTTATCAAGAGCCGCCAAAGGCTGAATAAAAATCACACAAGATGTCCCTCCATCCATGCCATTTTTGTCCATATCTATGGATATTGCTAATGCTTCAGCTGCATACCAGAACATTTGAGTCTGAATACAGATAGGATTTGGGGGATATGAGGAGGTCCTGAGGTATCTGTACTGTAAGAAGCTCACATCCGAGCTGGTCACCTTGATTCCTTTTGGAGCCAAGAGAAGGAACAGGCAGTGCTACCATGGAGTCCAACCCATGCCAAAACACCCAGCTCACACTAACAAGCTCAGCTTCTTCACAGCACTGATATTCATAGAACTTGCCCATCCAGAGGACTGCAGGGGCTGGCCATGGGCAGACAATAATAAGAAGCTGGGATTTTACTCTTATTCAGAGTAGAGGTGGCAAAGACCAGTCTTACAGAACAAAACTTACAGAACTAACCTATTTTGAGAGATTTCTACGAGACAGGAAATCTCCATTTCTACTACTTGTTCTGCAGTTTTTCCTGCAGAACTTAAGAACCCTTACTTGTTCTGCAGTTTTTGACAATGGTGTTTGGGTAGGTCCCCAGACACCCAAATATTCACCTGTCCATCTCACTCCACTCATTATTAGCTCTCAAATTTCTTTCTAATCCACTTCTTTGCTCCTGCAGAGCAACCCATCTTTCCTTGTCAAAGCTAGACACCAGAAGCTATGCTTATGGCTTTCCCAGAGCACACAGTCCTACTGCCTTAACAACCAATTCCTTGAGATTTATTAAATACTGAATATACATTTAGGTTCCTCTTTTTTTTTTTCCTTCAAAAAACAACAGACATTTTGCAACTTAATTTCAATTTAGCTTCTCCTGCCCTGGCTATAACGGCCTAAGGATACCATATTGTACTGAGAGACCCAAAAACATTACGTTACCTCTCTGGCAATGCTGTTCACATTGGGATACAATATAGAGATAATCATTAAAAAATAAAAGATTCCATTGTCCTTGTGTTCCCTCCCTTTTCCTGCTCTCCGCCCCTTCTGATCTTTCCCTTTAAGAAGGTGGTTTGTCAACATCCTGGCTGCCAGCACCATCAATCCTGCCCCAGGACGTTCAGTCCATGTCTCAATTTGCCACATTTCTTTTCTTGCCATTTCCTCTCCAGCATATCCACAACAACCCACATTTCTGCCTTTGGTCTTACACTGCCTCCTCTCCATTGCATTTTTTTTCTTCTTCTTTGGCAATGTTTCCTTTTTTCCATTTCAAGACAGAGGGCAAATGAGCAGTGACCTCTGTAGCTGGCACCAGGACCTCTCCTGTGGCTAGAGAGGAGCCAGCCCTGCAGGAGAGGCAGCCAAGTCCCTTTCCCAGGAGAGGACAGTTACCTCCCCACAGCAGTTTCTCTCTGCTGAGAAGCAGAACAGAGTCAAGTCAAATTTAGATATTGATTAATCCTCTGTTTTTCTATTTTCTTCTGTGGCCTAAATTCTCTCAGGAGAATGTGGTAGCTATAATAGAGGGAGCTTTTCCCATGTTTTTATCCCTAAGTACAAACTACATCTAGAAGAAAGCCATACAAATTTCTGCTTATCAGATTTAAAAAAAATAAATTGCAAGTTTTTTAATTTTAAGTATCTGGGTTCCAGCAGAGATGTAGTAGAAGAACCACAATACTATGGATGGGAAATTAACTTCTTGGAAATAGTATTTGCTGGATGATGTACTGCTTTCAGAGAACAGGGGTTCAAACACACATATTCCTGCTTTTCAGCTAGCTTGCCCTCATGCTATTTATAAACCCAGGAAAAGCAGGAAGCACCCTAAATATAGATGTATTATATATTAATATATAACTTA
Organism: Platysteira castanea; assembly: GCA_013397175.1. Taxonomy (NCBI): domain Eukaryota; kingdom Metazoa; phylum Chordata; class Aves; order Passeriformes; genus Platysteira; species Platysteira castanea. The sequence goes on from VYXC01002729.1 coordinate 243,698, forward strand.
GATGTAATTGGGATAATTTTTTCTTGTCATTAAGTTTCAATATTAAAATTGAAGGAGGTCAATAGGTTGCATAGGTTTTGTTCAAACTACTTGTGAAACCCGTGTCACAATCCTGCACTTACTGCACTGCCCTACAAGTTACACAGCATCCTTTGTGAGTGGCGTTTGCATCTGAAGCCCTGGGGCCGGGTGTTCACTGGCCCTTGCAGGGCCTCCCTCAGTGCATGCCCCAGACAACAATGGCCATTGCCATTTACACTGTCTGTGGCTTTAGAAAGTGCAAATTCAGCACTGCACGAATGGAAAGGGAGATGTAAAACTCCTTGTGTGTCCAAGTTTCCTAATGCTACAAAAAATAATTACATTAAATAATCATACATTAGTTGCACTTTTGGTTTGGCGTTCAGAGTCTGTATCACCAACAGGGCACCAATTCTGTTACAATCCTAATCACCTTCAAATCCCCTTTTTAATTAAGTAAGAAACGGAGACAATGACCATCTTTCAAAGCTCCAGGCTCTCCACAGTTTGTTGTTGGTTTTAACACAGTGCAGGACCTTCTGTTTCAAGGTCATTTTGGCTTCACCAAGTGGAAACAGGTCACGGTGACATGCAGTGCTAGAGCTGTCCAGCTGCACATACACTAATTCTAGTTATTCCTGCGTTATTCCAGCCCTGTTTTGCCTCTTCCACTGCAGAGTGTCATAACACAACTGATTAGAGCACAATAAATTCAGCAGCTATCGGGCCAAACAACTGTGAGGGCTCTGCATGGCAGGCGCTTGTCCAAAATTGATGTTAGTTGATAGACACAGGAATGCCACTTCTATCCCAGTGCAAGAGAGTGATGAAAGGCATGTCTGAAGTGCCCGGTGCTAGCTCCCTGCCCCAGGAATGCCACACTTCCCTTCACTGGGACTGTGATAAGCCCAGCTATGTTTAGCAGTTCTGGCCAGGAGGCTGTAGATCGGAGCAGCCAGGGCTGCTGTTTGACACACCGGGTGTCCTGTCAGCACAGAGTGCTTTAACCTCCAGTGGGCTTGCACATAGTCCTCATGTTGGAGAGGCACATAAATCTGGGTGGTTAGGTGGGTAAAAAATTACTGTGAATTAAACAAGGAGTTTGTCTGGTGGACTTGAGACATACAGATCTCACTGCAGTACTTTGGTAATGAGAAACTGAGTTTGAGCTTTTACTGATGTTGCTGTGAAGTCCTGTGGGACTCGCAGCTTCCAGTTGTGGGAAACAAACTTTATCAGAACAGAGAACCCTGGAAACCAAACTTAAAAGACAAAACAAGACAGACACACTTAGCTTTCTCTTCAGCAAAGATGTGCTAGAAAAATAAATTCTGCATTAATAGGCACAGAAACAAAACCATTAGAAACAAAAGCGCCGTGAGATATCCAACAAAACACATTTCCTTTAAAGCTGTATGCTCTGACACAAAAACATAATTGGGATGTGATCTGAAAGTCCAGGGTGATTCACACTCTCAAGCATTCAGACCTCTAGACGTGTCAGCTGTTGACATAGTGTTATCAAGGTCAATAATTTAAATTTTTTTAAAAATATATATGTCAATACACATAGATATATCTCCACTAAGACATATCTGCAGTTATTTTTTTAGTTTATTTCTTTTGTTGGAATAAAAGAATTGCAGTTTTTAGAAAAGTTAATAAATTTAAATAAAATCCAGGTTTTTTTACCTAGATAAATTTTCAAGGTGCTTTGTTCTGATACTCATAGAGATTAGATTTTTTTCATTGGAAATAAACCCTATTAAATAAATTTAGGTAGAAACTGAACAAGTATGAAGTGATCTGAAACCTTTTCCCTCCAGATTCTCTTTCCAAAACTTTGGAAAAAGAAAAAAAAAGAAATCTGAAAAACTTTCTTTGCAACAATTAGCTTCTAAATATTGGGAAGTATAAAGAAGCCCGAGAACTTGAGGATTTCTCCTGTGAAAGAGAATAAATAAGCAAGAATAAGCAAAGGGACAATAAACCATTAGCTTTCCAATATTATCATTCTTTCTGTGGTTGAAAAAACAGAATACAGTGCTAATTATATTGATTGCCACTGGTATATGAATTTAAAAGTTTAATATTAAAAGCAAAATTCAGAATAAATTCAACAGTAGTATTTAGGGCTGCTCAGAGGGAATCAAAGACTTAAAACTGAATCACGACTGCTAGAGAAATTAATATGATCTCAAATACCCTGCATTAACTTTTAAGAGAAAGATGCTTGCAAAGTTAGCAAAAAGGCTCCCATCCAGGTGTCAGAAGACAACTGATAAATGTTATGGGGGAAATGGTGATGCAAGAAGGTGTGTCCCAAGCATTTGTTCAGCAAGAAGGGGGGGGGAAGGTCACCAAGAAGAGCAAATTTTAAATTTTATGATAGCAAAGTTACACTACTCCAATCAGCACCTGTGGGATTTTGCCCAAGAAAACAGTAGAGCCATGGCAGGTCAAAATCCAATATCCCAGACAAGCCAGTAAGACCAAGGACGTGGGATTTACAAGGGGCATTTATAGTTGAAGGCTGTGGGAACCAGCAAGAGAGGTGCAGAACTAAAACAAACAGCAAAGTAGACAAATCCACAGCCTTTCCCTCACCCACTAGACAGGTGACCTGGTCATAAAAGGAGATCAGCTTGGTCAAGCAGGACCTGTCTTTCCTAAACCCATGGTGGCTGGGCCTGATCCCTTGCCTGTCCTGATAATCTGTTCCATAACCTTCCCTAGCACCGAGCTCAGGCTGACAGGCCTGTAGTTCCCTGGATCCTCCTTCCAGCCCTTCTTGCAGATGGATGTCACACTGCAGTCACCTGGGACCTTCCCAGTCTGCCAGGACTGAGGATAAACAATGGAGAGTGGCTTGGTGTGCTCTCCTACCAGCTCCCTCAGTGCCCTTGGATGAATCCCATCCAGCCCCGCAGACTTAGGAGTGTCCAAGTGCCACAGCAGGTCACTGACTAATCCCTCCTGGATTGCAGGGGATCTACTCTGATCCCTGTCTGCATCTACCAGCTCAGGGGGCCAAGCAGCCCTCAGGATAATCGGTCTTTATGTTGAAGATGGAGACAAGAAGGCATCAAGTACCTCAGCCTTTTCCTCATCCTTGGTAACAATGTTTCCCTCCACATCTAAAAAGAGATGGAGATTTTCCTTGGCCCTCCTTTTGTTGTTGATATATTTATAAAAACACTTTTTATTAGATTTCACTGTGATGGTCAGATTAAGGCTTTCTGATTTTCTTCCTACATGACCCAACAACATCCTTGTACTCTTCCTGAGTTGCCTGCCCCTTCTTCCAAAAGTGGTAAAGCCACTTTTTTAACCCTGTTCAGCCAGGCTGGTTTTCGTCCCCACCAGCTCCTCTTTCAGCACATAGGGACATCCTGCTCCTACGCCTTTAAGATTTCTTTGTTTAAGTATGTCCAGCCTTTTGTTATTAAGGACTGCTTCCCAAGGGACTCTCCAAACCAGTGACATAAACAGGCCAAAGTCCACCCTCTGGAAGTCCAAGATAGACATTTTGTTGACCTCCCTCCTTACATCACAAAGAGTCAAAAACTCTATCTTTTTGTGGTGTTGATATGGAAGATGTTCAGCACAGAACTAAAGAAAGTTGTAAGGATGTATAGCAGCCACTTCTAAATCTACAGTCTGCTCAGGGAGGGCTTTGCATCTTGGAGCAGTAGTGGAATAGCTGCAGGACTGCCAGAACTCATAGGCAGAGGGAAGGTTTGGGTTCTGCTCCTATGGAGCTTCAAGGAAGACACTTCTGGAGCAAAGCACCTGGCAGTGATAGAAACTACCTGGATAGAGAGAGACATATTTGAAACACACCACAGTTGTGAAGCCCATTTTATTACCAACTTTAGTGCTATTTGGTAAGTGCCCCCCATCTCCATCAGTGTGTTTGCCTCAAAAATATTTCCAAAAATATTAAAACAAGATTTTAAAATAAAGGGAAGCTCTGTATTCTGACACATGGAATTTGCTAACAGTGCTTTAGCAAAGAAACCCACAATGTTGCTGCATGACAATTAAATTAACAAAGAAAAATGGTAAGGAGCACTGCAGAGCCAAGTGTTGATCCATTTCTTCTTTAACTGCAGTTTTTGGATTTTTGCCACTGAAACTGAAGAGGACCAGAACTCAGCCATTTGACTTCTGAACAATCTACCTTGAGATTACCATCATTCCCTTCTCAGTTTCAGTGCAGATGATAAACATCTCTCAAATGAGCACCAGATAATTCCCTTAAATCATACGTAAATTAAATTTTTGCAAGAAGTATGCTTTCCCCCCAAAACACTGAATTTGTTTCCTCTTCTTTCTTTTCTCTTAATCTTTTTATTTCCTGCTCCCAAACCAACAGGCGGAGTTGTCCCCATGGGCTATTGATGGCATTAAAGTGGACTGTTCAGCAGCTGTGCCCCACTGCCTGCCCTATCGATTAGGTTCTCACATCTCTCTTAATAGGTTTATTGATATTTTAGATTCATTTTGTCCTGATTTTCGTCAATCTTCACATTTTCACAGTCAGGTTCCATTTTGCTCGAGGAATGTATTCAATTAGTCCAGCTCTTAAAAGGCAAGTTCTTTCACTAACAATTTATTCAGTGGATTTATCTACCCGGCTTCTTTGCCTTTTCTAGTGTTTCTTTGTTTTGAGTTGTTTTGGCTCTCATTCTGTTTTGGTTCATGTGTTTAGGTAGGATGTGTGTATTATCTGCTGTTTTCTGAAAGCAAACTATCTCCAAACCAGTTTTCGCTCTTTTTGTGGATCACAGTCTACCATTATTGTTTGATCATGTTTTAAAACTATTTTTATATTTGTAAGACATTTTAATATCCATAAATTTTGAGATTCTCTGCTGGCATTAACTGGCAGAGGATGAATGTTGTTGCAAGGTTGCAGTGCTTTACTTAGGACAAAGATGAGTTTCTCTGCCTTTAAGAAGAAAGGCAAGCAAACAAATGTATTTAAGTCTGAACTGTTACTCATTTAAGTCTTACTGAAGAGTAGAAAACAGATCCAATAAAAATACTTGTCCCTAAGATGTCAGGAACTATGGAAATCGTGCAGCTTCTGGAACCTCTTCAAAAGACAGAGTATTAAGTGGGTTTACTCATCGCTGACAAATATTATGCCACCAAATGTTTCCAAGTTTCTCATAGGTTGATTATTTCAATTAATTTTATGTAATTTTACAAGATTTTCACTAGTGAGATGGTGTTCTATTTGGCCTGCTTTGAAAGAATTAAGATACCATTTATCTCCAAGTTGTTTTCTCAATATAAGAATCAGCCTCATTTATAAGACTTATTTTCAGTTATTTTTATGCTCTTTTCCCAGGACTATATTGCTTTACATTTTTCATACAACCTCTCTGTTTAGTTTTATGAGATTATACCTACTGTTCATTTACAAATCCATGGTAACAAGGTGCCTTGCAATATCAATGATTTTAAATGAGTGGGAATGTCACTTGTAGACTAAAGCAAAACAAAACCAGCTGTACCCTTCTACTATATTTAACACACAGAAAAGGATATCTCACCTTAAATCCACCCAGGGAACTGGGGAAACCACAACAGTGCACTATCAATGGGTAGCCAAGACATAAGAATAATTTTCTCATGTTCTTAACACAATTTGTAATCAAATCTAATGCAGAACAGACAAATGACAACCTGCCTCACTGAGGGCTTTGTGATTCCCTTGGTACTTCATGGACATGTTAATTGCAAAAAAAGAAAGTCTTATTTTCTTACAGAAGAACAGAAATCTCAGTGTGACTTTTGTTCTGTTGAGGAAAATCCCCCATGAAGTTAATGGAAATTTAACTTCTGATTTCATCAGATTTTCACCTCAGTATCTAAAACATTTAAGGGTTAGAGGAAGAACCAAGAATTCTGGATTTACAAAAGATCCTCTTGATGAAGCTAAAGGCTTTACAATTGGCAGCAGAAAGTCCTTAAGCACATTTTTAAAAGCCCTACATTTAAACAAACTGATAAACTATGGAAAGCATCAGCCTTTAGAATATCACACAGGGGGTTTTGCTTGAAAATAAGAGTTTAAAACTGTCTTTGTGCTCATTCACTTAGTAGGGATGCCTCTAGTGTTAGACTAGGCCACAACAAACAAATCAGAGATTTAGTAATGTCAACATTTTTATGTGAGGGTTTTTGTTTATTTTTGTTTCTTCATTTTAAATCTTACAGACTTTCCCAATATGACTTCATTTCATTTCAAATAAGTGTTTATGTATGTAATCACATTATTTCACTATCGTGCTCTGAGTTTCATTGACAAACCTTCATCTGTTTTTAAAGTAAACAAATTCTTCGGCATAGGCACTCCTCAGCAACATCTGGCATAATGAAACCCTAATTTTAAGTGAGGCCTCTGGACTCTCCTTTAACACAAATTAAAATGTATTTGAGAAAGTAACATTTTTCCCGGTGTTTCTCAAACAGAAGAGGACTGTAATACAATTTCTTTGAAGTAACACATGTTTCTGGAAAATAGATCCATCTATAAGTTACATTTAGACATTGAGTTGCCTTGATTTTTAGCTGAGTTGGAACCAAGACTGCGTCTGCCTTTTGTTTACACAGGAGGATTAGAACAGGAGGATAAATCAGGGGTTCTTGGCTGGCTGAGGATTATAGAAATAACAGAAAGACCTCATAAAAACAGATAGCATCCTGCTTCAGATTTGCAGCTCCAAAAAGCTAAAGTTTGGCAGGCACACACTGTGGTTAAAGCTTCCTTATTTGGGAAGAAAAGAGCAGTAATACTAAAAAGGTTGAGAGAGAAGCAGTGTTCTCTGAGAAGACTTAAATTCAGATAAGCTAAAGCAGGCATATATTAACTGGGCAAGCATCAAACTGATGGTCTGATAACCACTGCTTCCAACAGAACAGTTAGCCTCTCGGAAATGTGTTTCCAGTCGATTTTTATTAGACAGCAATATTTAATACCTGAATATAGAGGGTTCCAGCTTCCTTTCCCTTTGAAGCCTGGAGTACTATGGCTACTCAAAGCACAGAATCAGAGAAGCTCCAGTTCCCTTTGGTCAGCAGCATCTCCCTCAGAAGCCAGGAAGGAGGCAGTGCCAGCTGCTGGTTAATAAGCAGATACATTTTCCTGGAAAGCTCCAGGCTCTAAAACACACCAAACTGCCAACAGCAAGGGTCAGCGTTCACTCTGCTGGAAAACTACCTGCCATGGGCAAGGTTGGAAGGGACCACTGGAGGTCACCTAGTCCAACCTCGCTGCTCAAGCAGGCTTCCCTAGAGCACTTTTCTCAGGACTATGTCCAAATGGCTTTTGGAGATCTCCAGAGAGAGACACTCTTGTTATTTAATACAATCAGATCCTCAAGAAACCATGGGGTTAAAAAGAGCCTCTAAAAAGTCATCTGGCCTCCAAAAAGTCATCTGGTCTGTTTCTTTCACACAAGTACACCACATGGAACAGCAGTTCCACCTATGTCTTCCCTAACCAACAGTTGCTTGATTTGTTCTCAAAAGCCCTTCCCATGACAGACAGTTTGCAGGGCTCCAGTGAGTCACCATCCTGTTAGGTTTCCTAAAGCCTAATCCAAGCCATCTTTGTTGCAGTTTCAGCCCACAGAACTTACTGTCCCACCCAAATGTGGGGGAAAAGTCACCATCTGTTATCACAGTGGTCTTTTATTAGACAATGACTACACTGGTGGACTCCGTATTCTCCAGACTAAGCAGTCGACTTTGACTTTTTTTTTATAGCTCATGGTTTCTAGACTTGGGACCGTTTTTGTTGTCCTCATCTGGAACTCCTTCAATGGGCCAACTTCTGCTTGAGTTGCAGACCACAACCCTGAGACATTAGTTGAGATGCTACCATACTTAGCACGACTGGGATATCTCTCCTGTCTTGTGTGGCCTACTCTTGCTGCTGTGGCCCAGCAGGAAAAGTCCCTTTTTGCCACAACAGTTGCAACAAAATAACATTCCCACAAACCAGTCCTTTTCAAACAAAAGGAACAGCATAGGAACGCAGACAGTCATCTGTATTCAACATAGGTCCTGCATTATCACACCACCAAGAGACACCTGTAGTAAAACCCTTCCCTTTTCTGACACAAGTCTTCCCAGAAGTCACAAATCACATCTATTAGCCAGCTGCAAGGATCCCCCCATGGCATCTGATCCAATCTATTCTCTTAGTAGCTCAAATAATGTAAAAACCACACAGCATTACAACAAAGACTTCTTGCATATGGAAGCTATCATTTTGGGGCACAACATATCTTCTGCATGATCATAAACTTATGAACAGAACTGTTGTGGGTCAACTCAACATTCTGCATTTGAAATCTCTGAGTTCCAGGTAGATTTCGTAAAATTCTTAAGAGATTATTAAAAAAAAAAATCCAAACCAAGTACGTAATTTCTGGCAAGAGAGTATTAAACATCAAAACCTGAACTCCAATGGAAATTAAAGATATTGCTGAAAATCCTCCCCACTGCAGATACCTGTGTGTCTGTCATAATAGTCATGGAATTTAGGAAGCTTGGAGACCAAGACAGTGCATCACACATAGACTGGGTTCTGTTGTGCTCAAGAGGATCTACGGGGATGCCAACACTTTGCAGTTCTCAATACATTGCAAAATATTCCACCTTGACTATATAACCCTTGGCTTCTTATCTCCTGCAAAAAAAAGTGCTGCAGCCCTGCTCTCTCTTGATGGGTGTCTTCAAAAGATAAAGGGAGGCTGAAAAGGATCAGCAAAGCTCTGGAAAATCTCTGGAGCTGGGAGACTGGGTAAGGCAGACCAGTATTCCTGTAGTAGGTAATTTATGGAAGTTTGGCTGCTGGGACCAGTTTGTACACAAACAAAACATGATCAGCAGTGACTTAAGGCCTGACTAGTTTTATGTTCACACAGCATTCAAGAAAAGCTAGAACTTAAAGGCTGATCTCCTGTAAAGGTAAATAGGCCATGGAGTGTCCCTTTTGGAGTTCACAGGCCTCTTGGTTAAGCTGGATGTAGCTGTTAGAGAAAAGAACCAGTTAAATCTGCCCCTACATTCCAGTTAACTCAAGCCACAGGTTTGGCTCAGCAAAAAAGCCCTCTAACTGGTACTGCAGAAAACTGCAGCAACCAAAGAGAAATTGGAAACAGATTTTCTCAAGTGTTTCTAATGTATCCTATCTTTTCTCCCATAAAACCAGCAAGCACATCCCTTACACGCAGGAGAAACAAGCATGAATGCCTATATGTAACTTGAAGGAGAAAAGAAATCCATAGTTCCCTAATTGCTTTCAAAAGCCACAAATGATCCTAAACTTCTTTATAAACACAACCGACCAAATGTCTTCACAAGGTCAAAGTTCAGTTGTGTACCCTTGAGCTAATTTACTGTGCTGCAAAACTTGAGATCAAAAGGTATTTAAAACTATATAAGCAGAAGACTAGAAAGAATAGTAGAAGTTAAAGCTCATGATAAAGTAATGCATGAAATGGAAGAGTTCAGCCTTTGTTTATTTCCAGAGATCCTGGAAGCAATTATTAAAGCTGAAGAGCTGTGGGTTTAATGAATGTAGAATATTATTACATGTCAAAAAGATCCTAGTCCATGATTTAAAGGATATAGATGAAATCAATCATTTGATTAGAATTGCTTTAAGCAAAAACCTAAGCAGGAAATGTTTGAGAAAAGCAATTGTAGAATCTGTAAATTAAAAAAAAAAAAAAAAGAAGAAGAACAGAAGAGAAAGGAAAAAAGAGGGAAAAAAGGATTTGCACTGTGAAACATGGCTTACTAACAAGTAAAACAGTAGAGGTCTGGAGAAGCTCCCAGCAGTGAGTTACATCATTTACTGCAATGGTTGACTAAACTTCAAATGGACTTGGAGTGCAGAACGTTCTCTGTATAACTCTAGCAGGCCAGTGGTGGGCTCCAAATAAAAGGAAAGGATTCACCATTTGCCATCCCTTCTGCAGCTTTCTTTTCATTACAACAAAAGGCTGTTTCAATTAAAGCTGTGCAGATTCTCTGTGCTGAGTTTGGTTCAAAGTGTTCTTATGCAATGCCAGCATCTCCAGGGATCAGCCTCCCTGCAGGCCGAGCTGTCCCAGTGCTGGGGCTGAGATTTGTTTGGGTCAGGCTCTGCTTGCCATCCCTCCCCTCAGCTCCCTGCAGAGTGCTGCTTCTCTGTGAGGGACCTGATCCAACCTCTTTCCAGCAGTTTCAACTCTGCTGTCTCCCACCCTTCTGGCTGGATCTCGAGGCTACTGCAGGGCACCAGGAAGGCACCCCCTTGGCAGCTCTTCTCACCCCTCTCCCGATGGGGCCCTTCCTGCAGCTCCACTCCCTGTGTTTGGGTCTGCAGTTAATCACACACTTGTCTTCTACCCACCCCTTTTCCAGCTACATTAATGCCAGAGATCCACATGCAATTGCCACCCCCCGGTGTTGCTTAATAGAAGAGTTAAAGGGATTCTAACAGATTCTAACAGCCCCTAGAGACACAGGGGGCTCCCATGTACCCAGCCTGTTTGGAAAAGCACACGTAATACTCAGAGCTTTGTGCACCTAGTGGTACCTCCTCCAGCACTGACAAACTCAGGCACTCAATGGGTTGCAAGAAGTCTGCAAACTGGAAGCAGATCCATACAGATTTGAAGCCATGACACAGTGCATTGTTAAGTCATCTTCACTTTTGGAATTAATTCAATACACTTGTCTCAGCCTATGAGCTAAAACATGACACCAAAAATATACTGCATTTCCTAACGGCTAAAAAGTACAAAATACTTTCAACAAATAGATTTCACGTCTGAGTCTCATTTACAATGAAATACAGTATTCTATAGGTGAAGGGTAAAAAGTAGATAGGATCCAGCTTAGAACTGCAAATGCCTGTAAATAGCTAAGTACTCAGAGAACAGCAGCACAGTAATTCTGGCCTTTACTATTTAAATGGAATAAACACAGCTGAAGGGAACACAGCTACACAACTATTGAATGGCTCTGACCATTCCTGTTCATAACTGTGAATAACAGGGGCATCTCCAGACACTATTTCCAAAAAAACTGAACTCTTTTGCCCTAAGTGTGTTGGTCTGTAAGTATAAGAGTGTGAAGTATTATGACATGCCTATTAGATTGTGTCAGGCCCTGACGGCTGATGCTGATAGGCTGCAAGAGCTAGCACTGTTTATATTTTTGTATATAATAGCCTTTCCATCAAACCCAAACTTTCTTCACTTTCTATTGTTAATAAGTGAAAGTATTTAGCAAGCTTTTGGCCAGCACCAAAGCCCAAACCAGTGCATTCAAAAGTACATTCTATTGTATAACACTACTGAGACTATTTCCTTTTTTCACTTATTTTGGGATCTCATTGCATGGCCCTATATTTAGGCTAAATCTTTCAGTCTTAAAACTTCCTCTGACCTTTGCCTGAGAAAGTCCAACATTATTTTCATTAAACATTTGAAATTTTGGAAGTGAGTGATGTGCTCAAAAGAACTCTCTCCCCTGCCACACCCATTCCACAGAAAATGCTGGTAACATCTCAAAAGAAAAAGATGGCCCCAGTTATGGGAAGGAATTGGGCTCAGACCACTTCTGGGGCTGTAGCTGCAGCATGCTGCACTCAAGAGTGCCAAGGAAATTTTCTTTTTACTTATTTTTCTCTTCTAAAATACAAAGTAGCTCAAAGACAATTTCTAAAAGTAATTTTCACTGTCTAGTGGGTTAAACCAGGCACTGGGAAATAGTAGATTTACAATTACCTATATGTCACTAAATAAAGATGTTATGATCCTTGCTGATTAGAGGACCATGCATAAATTTTCTCTGCAAAAGGTTTTTCTCATAAGGAGAGTAAGACTGTGTAGAGTGGATCAATGATACAGCAAGGGCAATTCTGAATTTGGAATTTCTGAACTTTTGAGGGCTCAATTTGCAAACCAAGTGGTAGTAAAAAAAAAAACCCCACACTGCTGCTAATCTACAGTTCATAATATAATTTTAGTAACAGCCGTGCTATTCCATTAGTGCAAAATTCCATGCTAAGGAAGGCATGACTATTTAATATATCTAGTACATAATTAAAGACCTGGGTTGATATTTATATGACCTCATGACTGAACTCATGTAGCAGTGTCCTGATCTGGATGCTGTTTTCCCCAAAAATGTGTCTTACTACGTAAAACAATGGGTGGATGGCAATGCCCAGAAGTTGGCAGTGTGGGGCATCTTTTGTTAACAGTGTTTGACATGGGAAATATTAATGAATAAGATTACTGCAGGTCTTTTGTCAGTCTTCTTTAAAAACAGAAACACATCAGTTTATCCTTCTTGCTTGCTTAGCTTTGGTTTCAGCAGATGTGATGGGATCTGTGGTGCTCATTCTGTGTGTGTCAGCTGGAAGTGGGATACTCCTTGGATGAAATGGGAAATTGGCATGAAACTCTTCCCCTAGCAAACCCTCCTGTTTGCCTCAGTACTTCATTCCAGGCAGAACTAGGAGGTTGCAAACAAAAGGGGCCCACTGCAGGGCACATGCACAGACAGAGGAAACACATGGTTGTTAAAAAAAGGAGTTGTCATAATGACAAAGGAGCAACGTGTTCACAAACCCAAAAACTCTAACATACAGATGCTTTTACACATAAAACTGAGTGACAACACACAGAAACCCATTCCCATTGTAGCTAAATGCTGCAGACAAACTATTAAATAAGTATATAGAACATTAGAGAAAAACAGTGACTACAGCATCAAGGAAAATTATTTATGTCAGAGTTTTGCAATGGAAAAATATTCTGAAGAAAGAGAGCTGAACTGAAAGAAAAAATGAAGGGTTTAGAATGACACTTAAATATATTTTATTCCAAATCTTCTCAATTATATTCAAAATTGAGATAATCACAATCCATACTCCCCCCCAAACTAAAGATAACTGTAAGTCTCCCATTCGCCCATGTCTGGAAAATGACCAAGTTTTTCCCTTTAAAGAAGTAAAGACATTTCAGGACGAGACAGTCTTTCTTACACCAAAGTCCTAATTGAAAGAACATGGCATGACCTGAAGCAAAATGTTAATTAAAACCATTCTGCATTTCTTTTCCAAGCAAAGTCCTTTTGTCTGACTTTTATAGATTAATTTGACACACTCCCTTCCCTTGCCTGGAAAGTTCTGGGTTTTTTTTGTTTATTCTGTACAAAGCATGAAATTATTGTCCTTAATGCTTTGTTCTTTCCAACTGCATGAAATTTAGCAATATTTTCAAACATATTTGTAGGATGATGAAGGCCAGAGCTGATATATGAAAAACATGAGTGTGTCCATTTACGTGGAGCAAATCCATAGCCAGTATACATGCAAATCACACTGTAGCAGGTAATTGATTTTTTTTAATCCTCAAAATGCTAAACTATCAATTAACACAGCACACCTCCATGTTTCTGACGGAAAATCAGTTGCAGAAACAGTACTGGTATAAACTCTTCCATCATCATCCAACACAAATAGGTTTCTCTATTTGCATGTACAAGAAAGCTCACTTTATTTAGAAAAGCTTGAAAGAAAATTCACTCTGTAATTATTTTTCTAATACTATTCCTTTCTCTCTTAGGTTATGTAGCCTCTTTTTGCTCCTTTCCAGTTAAAAATACTGAATTTCCTACCCCAACTGGCACCACCACTGAAAATGAGATCCCTTCTACTCTTGTATTCTTCTAAATTCTTAGGTTCTAGCAGAATAATTACATTGTTTAGAGTACAGAACATTATTCCTTTCTTTCTGCCATCCAGAAAACTCTCCTGTGTCTAATTTCAAAGGTACTTTTAAGCACACCAGCAGTAAAATCATCCAAATTGCATAAAGTGAAAAGATTTTTTTTTCCTGGAGGGCAACAAGATCATGGGACTTCGGCAGACCATTTTATACTCAGTAAAACTTCTATTCCCTTTTAATACATTGCGCACCAAAACAAACACTGAAAAGACCAAGAAATTAGAGAATTAAAATCAAATTTTCAGAAACATATCATAAACAATAAAAAACCCTAACTATAAATATCAGTTACGTACCATGGAGAAAAATCAGGTGGCTGAAGAGAAGAGAAATGCACCTTGTTGCTTCTATCCCTACAACAGGGGAGGGGGAATAAAGTGCTTTCCCAGTGGTGCTTCCTGAGCCCAGGTGACTGCAGTGACCTCCCAGGAAGTGCCCTCAGCTGAGCTGGGGAAGGCAGGAGCATAAGGAAGAATCTGGTAGTAAATCAAATGGTTCTCAGTGGGGAAAAGGAAAAAGGGGCTGAGGGGATATGAAGAAATTGCCATATAGGAAAACCTTTGCTTGAAGGGTTTAACATTTGCCAACTGGGTTATCTTTGAAATACTTGTATATAGTTCAATATAAACTGAAAGCTGTAAAATACTTATTGTGCTTAATCTGCTGGAAATTGCACTAGTTTGCATATTTCGAATAAAATTACATGCACTGTTATCTCTGAGGAATTAATTTCTCAGACATAATCTAAATAAGTGAAAGTGGAGAAAATAACTAAACTACTTGTGAATGTTTTGTCCCACCAGTCACGGTGAATTCCGGTTCATCTGTAGTTCACAGCCAAAAGGAATCCAGGGCAAAGCATTTTCTGGGGCTATCTCCTGTTTTTAAATTTCAGCTCTGAAAAATAAATGGAAGTTTAATTGAACATGTCCCTTATAATTTCTCCTTTCATAACAATTCAAAAATCAATCATAACAATTCCAAATCAAACAGCATTCTGAAGTGCAGGCATGTAAGCAAATAGTTGAGATCTAAATTAAAACTGAAAACAATTTTAAGTTTTCAAATGACATAAGGAAACTTATCATTAAAAAGAGAAACGAACATTTGCAAATTTTTTTCCTTCTCAGACTGAGTAATTTCCAAGACCTAAATAGAACTCCTTACCATATTTACTTTCAGCTACTCCTTTCTTAAATATGCCACATACATTTTGATTAGGAGTTACCATTAGTCTGGTTAAATGATGATTTATCCTGGGCAAAATTTTTGGAGGCAACTAATATACAGAACACCTGTTGTAGTTGTGAGAGAAACGTTTCACCAGAATCTCTGATAAATCGAACTGATTTTTGGCCGGAGTGATGGTAACTATTAGGGGAGCATATTTTATATCAGTGATTTAACTTGGGGTGACCAAAAGCAGTGGAAGCAAACGCTTTATTGACTATAGGACCACTAGCAATCTACTTGTGACTGAACTTCATCTGTGTTTTGCTGGGTTAATTATGGCAACAGCTTTTTCTCTGTGCCATCACTCACAATACATAGCACCAGGTCAGTTGTTTACCTGTCTCCTGCCTTTTTCTTTGCATGGAAAGAGGGAGCTGGAGGGACAGCCTATTCTTGACCTGCAGTTGGTCACTTTCTCCCTCCTACCACGTTACCAAGAAGTAAAAACATAACAAAATATTAAAAAGGTAAGAATAATTTTAAAGTGAGATACTGCTACAAAAATAGAGAGTAAATATAAATTATTTCCCAAGCTATTAGTATTACCACCTAGCATCAAATTACAACAGTTTTTACAAAACAATTCTGCAAACTGTCCTATTTTTCCACAATTTATTGCAACTAATTACATCTAAACAACACACAGATTTTTTGTTCTGAGTCTGTATAATAGCTGGAAAAACACTTGAATTTTCAGAGAGAAAACTTATCTTATAAAATTAAAGAGTTAATGTGTATTTTTGAGGCATGACCTGTAAGACAATATGACCTAGGGTGATTTATATGCTATATGGAAGGGTATATAAGGGAATAAATAAGCAATCCAACCAGTGTCACTCAGCAAAATTAAGTGCAACAGAGAGGTGCCAGACAGTACAGGAAGGTAACCCAGGGGTCAGCAAACAACTCCCTGGAAGACCTTTAAATCCAGTTAAATATCTCAGCTGAGCTCTATCTGCAGCTGAGAAAACTTTAAAATGGTCTTCTCCCTTCCTCCCTAAAGCTCCTGAACCTTTACACTGAGCAAGGACAAAACATGGGCTCCAAAAATGACATCCTAAGAGTATATGAATGGCAGATCAAGTCCACCTCACCCAGCAGAACCTCTCGGCCTCCAAGCAGAAGCCATTTAGGACACATTCTGTGGTTCTCCTTCTCAATTACCCCAACAGGTATCTCTTCCAGCTACCTGTTTAGTTTCCCTTTAAATCCATCTTATGGAAATAAAAGGTACACAGCTTTTGACAAGGAATCCCACAGGTCTGCAAGCTGCTTGTTTTATCTAGTCAAGCATTTGTACAAAGCACAGCAAGCTCTTTAATGTGGGGTTCAATACAGTACCTTGTCTCTGGGGCTGGGAGGCCAACAAACTGACAAGAGTGTCTTTACCTTCACCTTATAAACATCAATGGCTTAAAAATCTGTTCCTTCTTTCAAGCTCTAATTGTCCCCTTTCAATTGTGCTCTTCCATCTTTTTGCTCTGTTGTGACACCACACCTTCAAACTCAACAAAAAATTAATCCAGCCCTCCTCTTCACTCTCATCACAAAGTTACTTAAAAATTCACTTTTGTCTTTAAGCTTTGCCATTGCTTTTTTTCTCTTTCTTTCTTCTTTCCTCCAAATCCCACATTTGGATAATTTCCAAATGCTGCTCTTTTTACCTCCAAAGAACTCCAGACCTCTACCCTGCATCACTGCAAGTAAAACCTGATATACAAAGTGCCATGAATATCCAGCTTCACTGATGCAAACCCCTGTCATCTGCCTTTCTTAACAGCAGCGCTGCTTGGTCCAGTAAGAATAAAATAGAGCCACAAAGATGCTAGGAAGGGAGAAAAGATAAACTACAGGAGCCACAAGGAGATTTAGACTTCAAACATGAAGAAAACTCCTGTTCAGCCCAGATTCCCTGGGCTCAAAAGTATGGCCAGCACAGATGGAATCTTCAGGGACTCTTGCTGCCAACCTCCTAGATTAATTACATAGGAAATTTTCAGAGGCTTGTGATGTATTCAGATTTACAGAGATTCCTGACCCCAGGCTCTCCAGCTTCTCAAAAAAGTGGTTATAAGATTTTTTTATAAAACCATTGTGTAGACTCTGTTTTGCCTTGACCTTGTTCTTTGTCTACTGAAAATTCCACCAGAAAATCAGCCTAAGGCTGATGGCAGCCATGGAGAAATCAGGTCCACACTTTTCAAATTGTACACTACCATAAAAAAGGTCTCATAAAGGAATGTGTTACATAACCTCAACAACAGCCACCTTTGCCAGCTTCACCTAAAACAGATTTTAACAGTAAAGTATTTTATCTTTTGTTTTCTCAGCAAAGGACCACCTACTTGGTGCTGTGTGACATTCTACAAATGATTTATGCAGGCCCTCCTAGATTAATGCAAGCCAAGGCTTCAATGCAATCCTTTTCTGATGTCCTCTCGTTAAACAGTTCCTAAATTAAATAAAATCAGCAAGTTTGTTGCAAGCGTATTTTTAACTGAGTCTCATTGGTTGCACTCAGTTACTGAGAGCCCATAGAATCTCACAATGGTTTGGGTTGGAAGGGACCTGTAAAGGTCATGGAGTACAAACCTCTGAAATGAGCAGGGACATCTTCAACTGATAAGGTTGTTCAGATCCCTATCTAGCCTGACCTTGAATGCTTCCAAAGATGGGGCATCTGCCATCCCTCTGGACAACACGTGCCAGTATTTCACCTCATTCATTGTAAAAAATTTCTTCCTTATATCTAGTCCAAATCTTTTAGTTTAAAACAATTTCCCATTTGTCCTATTGCAACAGGCCCTACTAAATGGTTCTCCCCACCTTTATTTATAAGGCCCCTTTAAGTACTGAAAGGACACAGTGAGGTCTCCCTGGAACCTTCCTTTCCCCAGGCTGAACAATCCCGTTTCTCTGAGCCTGTCTTCACAGAGAATTTGCTGATGTTGCACTCCATCCCTCTGTCTATGTCAATAACGAAGACATTAAATAGGACTGGTCCCATTATGGAGCCCTGAGGGACACTGCTTGTCACTGATGTCCCTGATCAGGACTGTGAGCCGTTGTCCCTCTGGATGCAACAATCCAACCAATTCCTCATCCACCTAAGAGTCCTTCTGTCAATCCTTAAAATACTATGGTTCAATAGTATCTGGTTTCTTCTAACTCCCAAAGGGAATCCTGAACTCAAGAAATTTTAGACATTAAGAGAAGGATTTAGAGGTCCTTTGTTTAGTTTTCTTTCCTCCCTTAGCAACAGATTCAAGAGATGTGAAGCAATTCTCTTGGACACTGAGTATAATTATAACTAATCATTTCCTTCTTTCTCCTTGGAGCAACATACATTGACTTCTCTTTATTTCAAGGTAGTTGGCTGACACAATTCAAATTTAATTACTCTTTATGCTTGATAAACTCCAGTCTGTGAGCAAATATGTCTCATTTTCAAGTTTGGCTAGACAGCATCAGTTTAATAAAGACCTTTCCACCCCTGGTGCAGCCTGCAAATTTGAAATCTTTCCTGGATGACGAGACAGCCTCCTCAACCATAGAACTTTATCATAACAACTCTATTAAATAAAAAAATATTCCTAAGAAAACTGTAATAAACTAACTGCCAATTATAATGAATTTTCCTGTCAGAATTGCTTGACATACAACCAGAGTAGGTACACAGCAATGTTGATGGTGCCTTTCAAATTAAGGTTTATTAGGCAAGGAGGAAAAGTTGTCATAGTCATTCTAACTACATTCTTGTTTTTCCCCCCACTGAGTAAAAATTTCCAGTCTCTGAATAGTGGTAGTAGTCTAATTTGTATAATCACTGGATACAAATACCCAGACAGCAAATTCTGACAGGTTTGCTTGTGCTGTATAAATTCGCACCTTGGCTTATCTGCCAAGACTCCCTGCCCAGACTCAAACTAATGCAGCATTATTAAAGAAGAGAATAATTATTCATTTATTTTTTAAATTCTCAGTGAACATCTTGAGATGGGAATTTTTGTACTCTAATTCATCTTTGGATAGCCCTTAGCAATGAGCAAAACACAGAGCTCTGCAGGACTGGGGAAGTCACTTCCAATGCACCTCAAAAATACTCAGACTGTCTTCCAGAAGAAGGAAGCCAAGCAAAGGCAAGGAGCATCCCTAGTCAGTCCCATTTTAAAGCTGTTAGAAGGCAATTAAAATATTCTGATCATGGGCTGCCAAAGGACAAGCACAAACAGTTGCAACTCCCTTGGGAAAATACGTCAGAAGCAGCAGATTTCTCAGACACGAGGCCAAGAGCAGCATTTGACATACACACAACTCAGTCAGCAAGAGGAAGATGAAAGGAAGTATGAGAAACAGTTTATGCCCTATAAAACCAGCAACCAAGCCATGCTTTTCCTTGGGAGAATTTTAACTCATGACCACCATAATTGTTCCCCTCTTCCTTGTTCAAACTGAGAGAGGTACCAGGCAGGTATCGAGCATGTGCTATTTGCAATTTCTTTCAGTGAGGGGCTAGAAGTGATCAGCATGTCTCTATTAATACAGATTATCCTAATACAGATAAAGAAAAGAAACAATCAGTGGTAAGATTAAAAAAAAAAAAAGACAATTTTGAAGACACATAAATTACTCTTCCAATACAGTAAAAAGAATAAAATTGACAAAAACATTTCAAATAAAATTAGCAATGTAAAATGAAGCAAACACTGCACTTTAACACCACTGTTCAGCGGGGGGGTCCTGTTTTGAGGTCTACATATTTTATGCACTCCATTTTTTTTCTTAAATGAATGAATTTTGCATCCACTTTTTCTAGGAAGTTCTGAGCAGGAGTACAATAGGTTTGGATAAGGGATCAATCATGTTCAGGCTCTGTTGCACCAGTGAAGGGTGGGGTACTAGCACTGGTTAGTTCAGCTTTCATGTGTACCATGAATCACATTTAGCATAAAAGCACCATGATCCTACATGGAACTACCAAAAGAGGAATAAACACCATGGGTGAGGCTGTTACAATGTGCTTACAGGGACAGATAAATCACTGATATTTAACTAGAGTGCTCTGAATTGAGGCTGGCTGATGGTGAGAATATATTCTACCTAGAGGATTCCCAAACCTAAGAGAGTGATCAATGCTTTTTGTCAGCTTTCCCTGCAGCTGTCTCCATAACTATATTGTCTTTTCTAGTGGTAACGTTAAACTTAAAAGGAAAAATTCACTTCTTATGCCACACCTGATCTATCTCAGATTTTAATTTTTTCACAGCGGAGGACTGGTACAGATCATGGGCATGCTTACAGAGTGCCACAGAAGACAGAAAAGCAAAATTATTGTAAAACACTTTTATGAAAGAAAAATAATCCCAAATATGGTTGATTTTAAAAGAGGTCTGGAGAGAGGCTATTACTGGTCTTGGCTTCAGTTTTATAATCTTACTGTGCTGAAACAAAACATTAATGTCAAGCAGTGTCAAACCATGGACTCCACGGGGATTCCAAATATTATAGTGCCTCCTCTCTACATGGAGAAGAGGAAAATTAGTATTACCAAACTCCATGATCTTTTTATAAGTATCTAAAAGCAGCCAAGGCTCACATATATTAGTGAAAATGGATATATAAAAATGTATATAGTGGTGGATGGCAGAAACCTTTTCTGAGAGACAGACCTGGTTCCAGTGTTCAGCTGAATCTTGTAAAAAACATAGTTTTAACAGCTATGTTCTCTAACTTTTAAGAAAAATACAAGACCCAAAGTATTTACATGCTCCTGAACTATTTGAGAAATAAAACCGAAGGACACATAAGCAATGTAAATTTTATCTATAATAAAAGATAAGACAACTTTTTTGTTTTTTAAAGTATATGCTTGGGCTGTTTTCTGATTTTTGTAGTTTTAGAAAAATTTGCTTCTACTAGTACTGGTAAGATACACACTACCAAGAAAAGCAATTAGCCTAAACACAGAAGCAGATACAGCAATTAAATTTCATGTTACCACACAGACAAACCAATGAAAGTGCAGAAGAGGTCAATTGCTCCATATAGTTATCTAGCTCTTTTCAAATTAAGATATATTTGTATATATACACTCTGGAAAATAATCTCAATAAACTTCTGAAATAGCTCTGTAGAATGACTTTAAACAGCCCTGCATATATGTGTTTATCCTAATTAATTGTGGAAGTGAATTATGATAAACTGAATAAAGCTATTTTATTTCTGAATATGTTGTACTTCAGTGCCACAGCATTAATCCTTATAATTGCATTTGGTTGTCTTGAGTTCTAATGCTGAAAAAAGATATTTGCTTTAAAAAAAATAAACTTAAGCATGTGATTGTTAAAATAAACTGTCCCTCGAAAGACATATTTTCAACCAGCATACCCTAAGTTAAAGCACATACTTTGAGAATGTTGAATTAAAGTCTTGAGAAAACTCTACTTGAATTGGCCTCTATACCTCAGATGGTCTTAATTAATATCCTATTTGTTGATGCGTAAGATCTTAAATTATTCTGTTAACCAGAAAGAAAAAAGAGAAAGGACATTCGATTGTGCATTTGCAAATGTCAGCTTTTAAAACAATGAACCCACATTTCTGAATTTCAGCTTGTTTTTCACTCCAGTTCGAGAACAATGAAACAATCCTACTTCAAGATTTATAGCAGCAGCTGTGCAAGTAACAAAAGCACAGAAGTGTCACCGGGAGTACATGAAAACTCTAACTTTGCCTCAAATTTTGCATTCAAAACAGCTGAGTGTAATTTGCTTAAGGTTTCTGAAGGCTGGACATTGCAGCTGATGTCAGGCATAGAAAGTGTCTGGCAAAAATCTATCCCAGAAACGTATGAGTAGATATGCCAGTCAATATGAATAACTTAGAAAGACTACAATGTTCATGGCAAACTGATAATCGATTTTAATGGAAATTTCAAAGGTCTAAATCACATAGTATCATACAGAAACATAATTTCTTACCCCATGACTCCACCACCTGGAAGGAGTCATGTTACATCAGCTCCTTCTGCTCCTTTCCTTTTTTTCAGCAAAGCAATATCAAATCATTCTTACATCAGGACAAACAAAAAACCCACATTTATTGTGTTCTCACAATTGGCAATATTTGGTGTAATTTCATGTGCTTCATGAGATTGCATATTCATGAGGATTTATAATCTTCAGCATTTTTACCCTATCCTAGAAATACCTTCTGATTTATTCCACAAAACACCTTTTTTTCCTGCAATGCATTCGTCTTTCTCCTGTGTCAAGGTGCACATCATAGTATAAAAGCACAGTTACTTCCAATCAATAACAGATCAATTTCTAGTCAATATCTAGAGGCATAAAACCAAAGAACCACTACAGGCAAAGAACAGTGTGAGTGGATGGTAGAAAAGCATCCAGCCAGTTCTGGACCATTGGGTGGGACGCAAGGAAGAGAAGTGAAAAAGAGCTTCAATGTCCATGTTCACGGCTGGTGTGAAAGGAAACAGGCCTAAAAGGAAATGAAGAGAAGTCCCAGGGATCCCTTAGGGCTGCAGGAAGAATTCTGCTTTCTATTATCCAATCAATATTTGGCATCAATGAAAGTATCCCCATGAATATAGAAACCAGCTCTAGCTTATGCAATTTTCCAGCTGTCTTCTCTTTCATGAAGTAAATATGGCAAATGGACATAGAGATTTTGTTTTATTAAGCATTTGTTTTTAAAAATACTTTCATACTGGAGAATAGCATGTCATGGAGTAATTGATTCAGCAAAGGCAGCCTTTTATCCTGTGAGTAGCATAAGCCATTATTGATTTTTTTAATTCTGTAACAATTACTTTCACAATGATGTCTACCAACAATTGATTTATAATTTATCAACAACCAAACTAGAGGCTTTCAAATGTGTGCTACGTTGGTCAGATTGATGCAAACCACATGGTACTGTTATGATTTACTTATTAAATTACTAACCCTTACAGCCAGGTTTCTCATGGAAATACACTAGCATTTCTACTGATGAATTCCAAATTAATTTCCCACCACAATTCACTGAACTTACGGTTTCTTTGCCCCATGAAAGTTTCTTCCAGTAAGTGTCTAGACAGTTTCAGAAAAGCAAAAGAAAAGTAGAGGGAGTGGAGACACAGCTAACCAGCCTTTGGTTCTTTAGGGATCCTTTCTGCCTGTGATCAGAGCTGCCAGCTCTCATGTTTCCATCCAGATTTATAAAATTCCTCCCACAAAGAACACAGCTCTTGCACTCAAATCCATACATAGGAACATCCTCTTTCATTTGAAATGAAAGTCCTCTCAGCAAACTGAAGTTTGAAACCAGAAGACAAACAAAAATAAGACAAACTGTAGACTTTAATGAGGAGAGGTAAAGGTGTTAATACATTTTCTGGAAGATCATAGTTGTCACAGTTGTGATTGGGATAGACGTGCATTAATACTCAGGTAAATTAAAGTTTGTAAGCACAGCATAAAACCAGATGCAGCTGCAGTAGAAGCAAGAATCGACTAAAACCAACATATTTATATTAATGTGACACACTAAAAACTGTTGAATTGCAAAAGTCATGGGTGGTAACTGAGAAAAGTATAAAATAAGGAAGAAAGAGAGAATAAGATGTACAAGATATAAAAAACGGCATGGATTTATGAGAACAAAGACACCATTTACCAGAAGTTATTTGTGCAAGTTACAGCAGCTTACAGTCATCCTCAGGAATTGGCACTTCAATAGCAAAAACTTCCAGGTCTTCTATATTTTGGCCATAAGAAACACACTCTTAACTCAAGAAATAATTAAATCAAACACAAATGTGTTTTTCTTCTGAATAAGCCAGGCCTCCTTTTGTTTGTAATTATTTCCTGAACAATGCCTTCCCTGTTCCATTTTCTTGATTCTGAAATAAAATCCACATTTGTGTCTGGCTTGAGTATGAATCAACAGCAGGATCAGAGTTGCACGGGCTATCTTCACTGGGCTCCTACCTTAGGCTGCAAACTCAGAATCACCAATATTGTATAAGATCCTGCACAACACTTGAACTTTCTTTTGGAGTTAAAATACTACTGCTCTGGCCCAGAAAGACTGGAATTGCTACATGCCTGATCTAGGAGTCCATATCAGTATGCCAGCTTACAGGACAGGAATGAACATTACCTATGGGTATGTACAAATTTAGACACCTTCATGGTATCAAAACTCTTCCTGCACACTCTGGCCCAGATTTTGCTTGGTTAAATGGTTTCAGCTCTTCTTGTGTGTCTTAAATTCTTCACTGGGATAAGTTACCATTCCCAGCTGAAGCAGTCCCAGCAATTTCAGCTCAGCTGCAGCCCAGAGGGAGAAGGCTATTGTAGGATGAAGTATTCCTAAGTGATATTAATCCACTAGCTAAGAAAACTAGGACTGTAACATTTTCTTTGCATTATATACAAGTACTACACATGTAACCAAATTTAAATTTCTTGAAGGCCCCTCAAAGTAGCAAAGACATGAATCCAGTCTGTGTGGGGAGGCTCCTTACTCTTTCCACAAAGAAATGGTGCTAGCCAAGTATTTTTAACAGATACCAAGAGGTTAAAAGACTAGGATAATAATTTTAGGATAGGAAAGCGTACTGTGACTTCAATCTTGGAGAAAGCACTAACCTTCACCAACTAAACCTTTTGCTTTTTAAACACTAAAGGAAGAAAGGAACTGCTTTGCACAGTGTTATAACATTACACTGTTGCAGAAAAAACAAAAAAAAACCCAAACAAAAACAACTGCCTGGTTTTAATTCTACAAAGTCTTTAAACAAAGAGAAATAGCCTGAGTATAAGTAACTGTATATATTCACGCAAACTAATCGAATAATTCAAGGTATGCCTCACAGACCTGTGTTGTTGCATCTTGAGATTCTTATTATTCAGAAACACATGATCTTGTCTCAGAGCAAGTCCTGGCCTGAATTGTCTTCCCAGCTATGTCTGATGGATAGCGACCAAATTACTGTCCCCATGTACCCACTTTTTTTTGTTCTTCATTTATTCTTGCCTATTTAAACAGTGAACTCCTCTTTGCAATAACTCCCACTCTTCCAATGGGTTCGTAGAGCAGCAGCACAACACAGTGTGAACCTAATTTAGGTATCCTTTATTAGAATACTAAACATGGTTTAAAAGCACTTCAAACAATGCCTCATAGAACAGATGAATATTTATGATAAGGACAGAGAATTCCTTAGGAGACCTGATGAAACACTGTGCTTGTTCATTTCAGAGGGCTCAGAGCAAGCTGATTTGAGTCACCATTTCGAATTTTTCAGTACTTGCAGTGGTACTGCTTTGTCTAATAATTTCAAAAGCTGCTTATTAGCTCAGCTTTGTATGAAATGTCAGTTCTTCTGGTAGAAGTATGTCATGAGTACAGAAGATAAACACTGAGACATTTTAGGAAGTTGAATGACAATTAATGCCATATAGAAAGCCTTCTAAAACCAAAAGAGAACACTTAGAATTTAGCCACGACAAAGAGATCACAGCAGATTGTTAAAAAATACTTCCAAGCATTATGCAAATTTGTTTCATTTTTTAAATATTTAAGGCACTACAAAAATGCATATCCAATATATTGCTTGTATGACCTTCTCAGAGATCTGTCAACGCACTTATCCTCACAAAAGCAGAAAATGGCTCTTGGTAAAGATTAAGCTTTCAGCCAAGGGCAACACTCCTCATGGTTCCATGGTTTCCATGGATGTAAATAACAATCGTACCATAAGAAAAATTATACTAATTTTATGTTACTTAACAAGTGGTTAGTAATCAGTGACACAGTTTAAAGGTGTTGTTCAGCACAATAAACAGGATTTTTTTTTTCAGTGGTTGCTTGGTTTTTAGTCTGAGAAATAGAAAAGGGATAAATTGGTTACATCTGTGGTGAAAAAGTGAGACATGAGAAAAAGTTACCAAAATCCTAAAATACCATTAAAACAACTTTTTAACCTCTAAGTAAATTTTTAGCCACAATAACTATTTTATTTTCCATTTGTAGGCATGATTGAAAACAAGCTTTACGAGAAATCCTAAATGAAGCAAAGTGTAAAATTACCACTGGGCTGGTCTCTCCTGTAGTATCACCAATAAGAATATGCAACAAGAACTTTATTAGTTCGTTTTATTTACACTGTGGATTTTTCACCAGAGATTTGTGAATTCACTGGTTTTCTCTTCTATGACTACTGTGATCCTCCCAAAAAATGTTCAAAGAAAGATTTTGACATCATGGATAAAACTTTTGGTTGTCCTTATATCTCAATTTCAAAAATTCCACTAGCCCACGTTCTTAGAGAAATTAATGGAAAGTACAAAACATTTTTAAAGATCTGACCTTTCTTTTCTTCAGAATCTCAGTCTCATTGAAAGACTTCAGTGCCTCTCATATTTCCCTCCCTCTAAAAAAAACTCAGTACATTTAGCTGAGATGCTCACTGATATTCTAGTAAAGGAATAGTAGATTTTGAAGGATTACACCCTAACTCATTTGGTCTTCAACATTGTTCTGTGTAGATTGGCAATCTTTTTATATTCATTTTAGCTAAACCTATGATCATCAGTTACTATTTAGAAGTAGTGAAGACTGAGATGAATGCACACAGGTGTAAAGACATAACCTGGGAGAAGTTTATACTGAAAAGTAAACAAAATAAAGTCTTTCCTAATACTTTCTCTTGGTAAAACCTCATCGGCAAAATGCCTCAGTATTTCAAATGCAATTTCTTCTCCTTCTTTTGAATATAGATTACTTGAACTAGGATATGATTTTTTACAGGCTATGACCAAATACTCTCAGTTTTTAATACACAGAGTTATATCAATCCTCAGTTAAGTTGTACAGTTCTAAGTTTCCCCCCCATATTCCTGCCTTCAGGGTAGGATCTAAAGGTAGAAAAAAAAATCATAAATAGGAAGAAAATTCCATTTTGTCAGTCGTTATTAACCATTTCAAAGAGAAATAAAGAGCTTGAAAAGAGTATGAAAGTGACCTTCTGACATGATAAAGGATGTAGGCAGGTTCTGGGGGAAGGGTGCACTTCTTTGTGCAGCAAAAGGGTGCTTCTCCCTTTCCCATCCCACCTCCCCAGTCACAAGCCTCCTTAGGCCTGCAGCAAAATGAGTCTTGGAGAATTTTTCTCACTCTATTGGATACAAGTATTTTCGTAAGCTAAATTTGCTTTGTTCTCTGTGCAGTTCTGAAGTTGCTGGTCCTGCTGCCAATAAAACAAAAATCTAATGAAAGCTCTCTAGAGATGCTGGAGAGCTGAAAGCTCCAGAGACAAAGAAGGAAGCTCTGTTGCTGTTTTACAGAAAGAAAAACAGTGGTATGGAGAATGAAGTGACTTCTCAAAAAGCACTCAGCCAGTGGTAAAACTGGAAACAGTGAAGTAAATATCCATGTAAAACAAATGTTGTGAAAACCAGAGGGAAATAGAGACAAAGATAATCTCTTCCCCACTTCTAAAATTTTCAAATAATATAGCATAACTTCAATGTCTTCAGACATTTCAGTAACTCATCATTTTTATGGTAGCTCTGCTAGTTCAGATTGCTCCTAACATCCTGCATTCCTCTCATGATATTGAATTGGCTATTGTAGCAGTCTAAACAAAACATTCTTGTAGTCTCCTTCCTTGGCCTACAGCCCCATCATTTATTATGCTATAGTGAGCAGTGTTAGGAAGGTAAACAGCTCAGCTTAATCCTGTCTTGTTTAAATTGGCCCTTGGAATGCTCAACACTTAAAAATTTAGCACTTAGTACTTAATGCAATATTTTAGTACTTAATGCAATATTTTATTCTATGGTCTGGCCCTTATCTCTACAAACTCCTTGATTTATACAGAGAGCTGCAAACTTATGAGAGAGGATGTTTTCTAAAGGCTGACACAGGATTCTTGCAGAAAGAGGGCAGTAAACTTGGCTGACAAATCAATGTTTTACAGGCCTGACACACCAGACTAACTTCTTGAATGGCCCCCCAAAATTACCTGTCAGCTGACCCCAAAGGGCCTTCCCAAGGAGGGACAGCTCTGCCATTCAAAACACAGCATTCCCAGTTCCCAGGCAGTCTCTCCCACATGTGCTAGAAAAGCATCACATGTTTAGCATCAGCAGCTGAGTTTTTGGTGCGATGAAGTCTCAGCTGTTCACAAGCTGGAGCCAGGAAATACTCTTTGTCTTCTCTGCACCCAAAGGAGTTGGATGGTTGGCCACAGCAAAGACTTGTCTAGCCTGGAGTTGTCTGGGATGAGAAGGAAATTCAGCAAATGAGGGAAATGTTGAGGTAGAGAAGTGGGAGAGCTGGTTTGTGAATGTCAGTCTCTTGTAGGGTTTGTGGTTCCTCTTGGCTGACTTCAGCTCTCAGGCGAAGAGGGGTCGGGAGCATTGGCGGTGAAGGCTGGATTCCAGGAGGAGGATTACAATTTACCTCCCAACTAGACTGGAGAATAGCCAATGCAATGCTGCATCTGACTCTTTCATGTTGAGAAGACCATGGGAGAATAATCCTGAATTTTCTGGTTTTGAAACTTGAATTGCAGCCACAGAGATTTTATGGTTTTCATTTCGCATTGTTTCCCAGAGTCAATACATAATCACAGAATAATATAGGTTGGAACGGAATTGTAGATGTTAAACCCACACGAAGTCCCATATGAAGTTCTTGCAGGAGTAATTCTTCTCCAGCTTGCTCCTTCCTTTGACAGCCCCTTTGCAGTCCCTATCCTTTGCAGCTCTAGGCTCTGCCTCTTTACCAACCCCAACTCCAACCCACAGCACTGACTGAGCCACATGGGAAGCCCCACAGCCCTCCTCCATACGAAGAATTTCCAAAGGGAGAAGTCTACTTGCAGACTGCCAATTCCTTTGACAGTGTCTTTACATCCCCACTTCACCTACAGCTCTACACTTGGTGTCTCGCCCAACCCCAGCCTTAGGCCTAGGCAGGTGCTGAGCTGTAGCCCAAGTTCCACAACATAGTCCTGCATGAAAAAGTTCTCAGAGGTTAACTTTTTTGGCAGCTTCTCCCCTTCTTTATCAGCCCATTTACTGAGTCTGCCTGCAGCCCTAACCTTTCTCTGTCCTCAGTTCACCACCCTAACCCTAAGCGTTAGCATAGACTAAACCTTAGGTCAAACCACATGAAGTTAGGTCTAGCTCCACATGAAGTCCTCGGCAGGACTGGCAATATTTTTGACATCCCCGCTCCAGATGATCCCAGAACTTAGTCTCTCTGCCATCCCCAATCCTAAAAATAATCCTTCATTTTGAGGGTCATGGTACAGATGACCTTAGCCCAAGGTCCCCATCTCTGCCTCACATGATGAATTTCTGCAGGGAGAAGTCTTTCTGCAGACTGTTCTTTCCTGTGGCAGATTTATTGCAGTCCCACTCCAACTGGAATGCTAGGCTTTGTTTCCCTGCCATCCTTAAATGTAAACCCAATTTTTGGAATTGGCTAAATTGTGGCCAAACACGCCCACCTCCCTCAAAGCTGAGTCCCACACAAAGATGTTCTCATGAGACGACTTTGGCAGCATCCCCTTCCTTTGCTAGTCCCTTACTTCTTAAAGCAGGACCACAGATACACTTTTCAAATTTACTTCAATCACTGTTTGAAATTAACTTGATGGGCTAATTTAAGAAAATGTAACCAATCCTATTTTGCCATTTATAATTTAGCAGGGTATTAGTCCCACATTTGCTTAGGGGGTTGGCAAGGTTCCAAGGAGGTTACTATACCTATATTAGTCCCTTAAACACCAGCTCTTGTTTAAATAGCGCCAGAGACAAGTACTTTTCCTGAGCAAAGGTGGTCACTTTTCTGACACTTGAGGTGTCTAGAATGAGCAGAAGGAACCTTATTACAAAAATAAAAAGACAGAAGGAGCAGAATCACCAACTCTTCACCTCAGGTCTTCACATGACAGTTGGTTTTGGTCTTGAATACAACTGGGGTCAGATCTCTGCAGGTCTTCAAAAAGAGGGATGAGACTTCAGACTTGCCCAGTAGCCTTTTTCTTAGAGACCTGGAAAGTCTGTGGAGGCAAATATGAATCAACATCAATTAACACATAATCTGTTCACTTTTTCCAGTAATTTGACAGATACATCCAATGTTTTCCAAATGGAAAAACACCTCTACTTAGCTTCTGAAGGAGAGATGCTTTAATGTCAAGATTTTCCAGCACTATTTGTAAAGAGCTTTACCGTCTTTAGAGAAAAGCAAAATCCAGCCTTTGTCAATGCCAACTATTTTGTTTGTTCTTGCATTTTTTTTACTGAGTCTTTTTCAGAAAACCTTTTAGGTCACAGGGGACAGGCAGTGGTAGAACAAGGTAGGTGCTTTGCCTCTTTTCATGAACAACACATTGGAGAATTTCATTTATCCAAAATGTTGCCTAAGGGTTAAAATTGTATACAATTACTAACCTATATATTTTAAATCATGTTATTTAAACATTACCAAATAGCAAAAAATTTCACTCTGTCGTTATCACAGAAGACTTGATAAATCTCATATGTAAATAAATAACATTTGTACAGAAAAATATTTAGTTGAACTTTTTAGGATTAAGTGTAAACTGAAAACTCAATGTACAAATAATAAAGGTTATTTAAGTCCAAATGTTACCCTACATACAAACTGTATAAATAGCTATTCCTCTCTGTTTCAACAGGAAAAAAAAAAAGAAACTCTTGAATCTAAATATTCTTGCTCTCAGTATATTCCACTGTAAATACTGTTTCAGATCTCATCATTTGGGCATTTATAACATGTAACAAAATCAAAGCACTTGAGTAACTCAAAGCTTTCCAGATTTTTGCATAGAAAGGAAACAGTTGCTCCTTGAGGAATTCCACTACTTCCCAGAAAAACAAAAATCTGTAACTAAAAGTACTTTTAGGAAGACCCATAAACATTGGACAGCCACTACCACTTCTATTGCTTGGTTGAAGGTACATTACCACTCTCACGGCAATAAGAACATCTGAGAAAAGTGGCTGATATTGGGGGGGTGAGAAGATTGTCTCATTAATTTTTACATAAATGCTTTATTTTATGTTAAAAGATATATTGATACGTGATTCAATCGATAGTGGTGTTCCAGAAGTGCCAGGGCTACCTTATATAGCCGACCCCAAGGGAGCCAGCTCATGGAACAAAAACCTGCCCGAGTCAAACATTCCTGATCCACTGTCTGGTTCCAGAGGTTGTGGGCAGGGCTGGCTGAGCAGAAGGCTCTGTTCACCCACTACTCCCCCTTCCAGGACCTACATTAGGCATCTCCACTGGATACTGTTTGTCTCCGTGTTCATCCTGAAACTTGTGTAGTGTCTCCTTCTTAAAGACCTTTTACAATGATTGATGCTGGCACAATCTAACCACTTATGTCTACGCAATCACCATAATTGAATTTCCATTTACATAATTTATATTGGTAACAAATTCTTCTACGTGCTGCCCAGGCGATTTTAAGGCATACAAATGTATCCCTCCCCAGGTTGTTCTGCTGTTTTCAACCTGGTTTCATTTCTGGCACATGCAATTTCTATTTAGTGCTCAGACTAAACAGAGAAGACTAAACAGACTCTTGTGTTTAGCCAAGTATGATAAACATATTCTTCATTTCCGACTGGCCAGGAGCAGAAGTACAGTGAAAAATGGGAAAATATTTTAAAACTTAAGATTTTTGGGAGGGATCACGTAGCTCAAAGATTTCATACGAAATATTGAATGAGGAAAGTAAAACTAAGAATATTTCATGCATGACCCATATGCTGAAATCTAATCTAATAAATATTTGTCCAAAACTTTTAAATAATGAAAATATTCAAAAAATGAATTATTCACCTCAAGACAGTTTCCATCTAAGAAAACATAGCTAAATTCAGAAAAAAGTTCACTGCAATTAATGTGATTAATTCTAGTAAAGGGTAATGTCTGTTTCTTCCCTGTCTTGCCTAGGTCAGAATTTGCTGGAAAAATTCACATTTCCTTCAAAGCCTTTAATTCCACAGCAAGCTATATTTTATACTGTGTTCCTCTCTTCCAGTCAAAACTGCTCTGCTTGTCACTGAAACCTCCCAATGTGCATCAAATTCACAGCTACTGCACAAGGGTTTTAATATTCCTGAGTTCAAAAACTCATACAGCTCTCAATTGTGCCACTTAAGATTTTTTTAGCAATATTTCACTAATTACTTTTAGGCTAATTAATGCTGTGTATTGGCCCCTCTCTGTGTGCCCTGGAGCCATTTGTTGTGCTATTTCAGTACAGAGAGTGTTTTGCTGCTCATTTGGTTCCCTACCTGGCACCGTGACGGATGCTGGGAGAAAGGCCTGAGCCTCTGGTGTTTCCCTGCAGGGTTTGAATCTCTACTGCAAACTTTAGGCTGCAGCCCAGTTTGAATTTAGAAAAACATGCTGAATCATTGGCAGGTTTGGTGCAGCTTGTTTCTGTCACACAGTAAGGGACTGTTTTTGTTGAATCTTGAAAGGAAAACTTTCCTGTTCCCAGTGGCTTACTACAGGATACTGAGCACTCATGTCAGGATACTCATTTTTCAACACTTTAAAACTGTAAATTATGTCTGAAAGTATAGAATGCAATTAAGGTGAATATTGCAGAGTCTCTTGCTGCCGCTAGTCACTGTTTCTGGCAATTGTCATCACCCCTGACATAAGAGACAGCATGGGAGCCAGGTGTCAGAGGTTGCATATCAGCTTCCATCCTGTCAGGAGAAATTTATTATTTCAAGATGCAGTTTGAATACTGATCCTGGAATAAGACAAGTACAATGCAATGAAGAATCAGGCCCTTAATATTTAATTTAACATTCAACATTTAAATACAAAGTCCCTTCTTCTGACTGGATCAGAACAAGAGAGTTTTTGGTTCTGGAGTCATATAATTGGAATTTCAGATGTCACTCAGATGCCACCTTTTTGTTTTTTGCTAATCTGAGTGTCAGACGCAGCAGATATTAGTAGTCACCTCTAACTGGGTTCCTGGGCCAGACACTGGAAATGGCAGAGCAGGTACTGAGATCCTCCTGCCACCCTCACTAAAGCAGGGACACAGCTGTCCAGCACAGTGCTCCACATTTATCAGGATGGCCTTGCCTAAGGAAGGAACAAGACCAGCAGGAGATGGACAACAGTTAATGGATACACCAGAAATCACTCATGGACAGCTCCTAAAGGATCCTTTGGGTCAGCTTGGCACTCACAGCACTGAATTCCCCTCAAACATTGTACTCAGTTCTGCACACGCTCACTTGTACTGTCCCTCCACACCTCAATTGCACTTCAAAGGTATTTTATTTTGAAATACAATTGATAAGTGATGAAAATGACTGCTAGAGTATACTGGTGTCAAGAAGGATCATACAAACCTATCAACACCACCTCAGTTCCTAGGCATAGACCTCCATTTCACAGTTCCAGGAAAAAAACATCAAATGGAGACTGTACGTGCTCCCTGCCTCTCCCTGGCACACCCCAAGCACCATGGAGGAGCTATCTCACTTGGCACAGGCTCATCTCTGGAGAGCATTCCTTTCATCAGTCCCCAAGAGCTTGGGCTTGGCAGCCAGCAGAGCAAAGGTCACTCCTCTGCTTTCACTCCGCTCTAATATTTTGTGTGCTGTTTGTTGCTATGTATCTGGGCACGGCAGCACAGCCCTGCTCCCACGCATGGATAGTAGTCCTGCAACTCCAGCCTCTGCACATTTCACCTTAGTCACTGGTTAGAGACAAAACCAAGACCCTAAACCAGTATATAATACATGGTCTCTGTTACTGCATATCCCCTCTGAATTTCAATCTTTATACTGTCATGTGAGCAGCACACAGTAAAAACCAACACAACCACTTCAAATTGCAATCTGTGTACATCTGAAATAATAGCACATCATTCAGTTCTGCAGGCTGTTACTGGTTTCAATAGCACACATCCACAGAGGAAGGTCTCACTGACAGTGGACAGTTAAGCCTGGTTTGAATCCATCTAGCAGTAATTTTACTAGAATCCAGCGATAACATGACTTATCTTCCATAATTAAAACAAACCCTTATGAGATTATGGTGAATAATCTCATAATGGTGAGTAACAAAACTAACTTTTAAAGATTGTTACCTCTCGACATTCAGGAATCCATCTTTGAATACTATTTTTATTCTAGGATCCAAAGCTAGCAGAGTAACAACAAGGACCCCATGCCTCCTTATGTGGTACTGCAACTCTAAACTGAGGCCCTAAAAG
Source organism: Platysteira castanea (assembly GCA_013397175.1). Classification (NCBI taxonomy): domain Eukaryota; kingdom Metazoa; phylum Chordata; class Aves; order Passeriformes; genus Platysteira; species Platysteira castanea. The sequence continues at coordinate 278,081 of VYXC01002729.1, forward strand.
AGTGACCCACAACCACACTTAATCCCATGGAAACTGGAATGGTCTTAACAGGGAGAGGAAAAGAGGAAATACACTGTAACACTGAGGAAAGAATGGCTCAGTGAATGGATATGTAGAAACTGATGGGTGATCTCAGATTTGAACTTGATGACAGTAAGTTTCCTGTCACAGACACAGGATGTCTCCTATAGCAGAAAAAACACAGTGAAGAGAACACTAAGGACAAGTTCACATGGACTTAGAGGGTAAGAAATACCTTGTAAGAAGGAAAACAAGAAGAGGAATTACATTCTAAAAGCAGAAGAGAAGAGAGCAGAAGAAACACAGGAAAAGGCAGCAAGGTATGCAAATCACCCTGAAGAACAAACGAATAGGTCCCAAACTGAAGATGCTCTTCAAGCACGGGAGAAAGCAGCAATCTGTTCAGCCATCTGTAGGCAAGAAAATGGCCCTAGCAGTGAAGTGACTGTGTTACTGCTAGAGCTGGCTGTGAAATAAAATACTTCTTCTGAATTTTCTCTGGACGAGCATTTAGAAATTGTCCCTCACCTTTTGCAAGACTTGCTGCATCCTTCCTGTACACATTTCTAGGTTGGTTCTGAACAATTACAGTGTTAGAGCCTCATTCCTAACACTTGAGAGTTTCCTGCTCAGCCCATAGCTCATACTACTAATGAGACTCACCCCCACACCCCCTCCAATTACATTGCCTAAAGTTTTCCTTTAGGTCATATATTTATGGTTTCCTGTCCAAAATGAATTATAATTCATCACAGCTACTGGCATTATTGTTCAGCAGCTGGCTTGGCTTTTTTTCTGTTGGACAAGCCGCAGGAACAGTTGTCTTTGAAACATATTTATTAAAATTGTATAATGGAAGTAATTTGCATTCCTGTTATGTCTTTCATTGAACTGATCCAGCAACAGACCCTCTAGGAACTGGTGAATTCTTTAAACACTCCTTAAGGTAATGTGGATTTGCAGAAACCCCTTGCCTCAGACAAAGGAACTCAAGGATCTGGCAAAACCAATAACTTTCAACGAAAAAGCAGTAAGAAAACTTAGTTCTGTAACTATTCAATTCATTCAAACTAATGCAAAGGGGAATTCTGTGAGCTGTCATTTATAATTTGATTTCTTTTCCAGACTACACAGTTGTGTCAACTGAACAGAAGTAGATGTGCCATAGAGAGGCTGAGACAATTTGTGTTTGTCCTGGTATAGGATACCAGAGCTAAAATGCCTAATTTAAAAAAATCTGCACTGCCACATTTCTAGCACGATAATCCTATTAGATTGCTTAGACCCAATTAGGACAGGCTCCAAATGTTGCAAATGGAGGATGAAGTTCAAAATATACTCCCACTCAGTCTAGGACAATGCATCCAGTTTGAGATATACCACCTTCTTTCCTGTTTAAATCAGCCACTGACTTCTTCCTTGCATCCTGGTTACAGCTGGGATAGGGTTAATTTTCTTCTTAGTCACTGCTACAGTGCTGTGGTTCAGATTTAGCATGAGAAGGTTGTTGATAACATGCTGATGTTTTGGTTGTTGCTAAGTAGTGCTTACCCTAGGATGGATCTTTTTCAGTGTCTGGTGCTCTGTCAGTGAGGAAGCACAAGAAGCTGGGAGGGACAGCTGACCCAAACTGGCCAAAGGGATATTCCACACCACAGAGCATCATTCCTAGTATACCAGCTGGGGAGGTGCTGTTCACTGCTCAGGGATGGGCTGAGTATTGTTCAATGTGTGGTGAGCAATTGTATCGTGCATCACTTGTTTTTCTGGAGTTTTGTTCCTCTCTCTTTCTGTCATCTCCCTTTTCCTTACAATTATTATTATTATATTTTACTTTATTTCCCTGTCATTTTCAAACACCTTGCATTCAAATGTGTTCTAGCCATTTACTGGTTATTCTTGACATCGAGGAAAAAATGAACAAAAGCTTTAACAACCAAGAACCTATTGACCTGGCCAAGATGCAAGAGAATTCAAAACCTAGAAAACAGTCCTGGAATTCATTCATTCTATGACTCCATGAAACCTTAAAATGAAATTTGGTCACCCAGAGCATAAAACCAGAAAGGACACATTATCCATAAAAATGTTATTATAAAGGACAATTTAATTAGATCTCTTTGAATCCTCTTTCATGATCTGCCATTGAACTAATATATTGAAAATGAACTCTGCTCCTTAAAAAAGCTGTAAAAGCAAAAGCTTTAAGAGAGACACAAACAAACTAATTTTTAATTTCTTAATATCCTTTCCCAAGATGTATTTATTCTGAGCAAGTTATTACTGGGGTAAAATTTTCCTAAAATTATTCACTGGACCATCACTTAGGTTTCAGAGGAGAGGTAATATGGCAGCATTTGTGGCAGCAAGAACTAAAACACTGAAACTGCAGTAGAGAAAGTATTTAAAACTTGTACAGCAGGAAAACTTCATTATGTATAAACACAAAAACTCCCAGGTGGCATAAAAAATTGCTATTGAAGAAAAATGCCAGATCTCTTACCAATAAAGCGTAGAGTACTGAAAATGCACAGTTGTTCTTGGAAATTCATAACATCTTGAAATTTAATGATCAAAAGCTGAATAATTTACATATTAATACAGAATACTTAATATTAATTGGCACTTATTTGACATATATAAAATAAATTATAACTATGATAGATTAAATCAAATAATTACATATTTAAATAATAGATTATAAATTAAATAATTATAAAACCATCAGATCATTAATAAGTAGTTTAAAACAAAGACCTAAATAATGAATTCCTGTAAGCTGTGAATTCAACAGTTATTAAAAGGCTGCATTTGACTTTCACTCCCATTTCTTTAAAGCTACACTAAAACCCTAGCTATAACTAATGGATTCTTTAAACTTATTTTTGTTTGGAGAGGCCTCTAAAGTAAGCTGCAGTGTGGTGTTGAGATTAATTTTGTGGGCAGACACACAACAGCATGACTTTCTGTGGTTTACAGGAAGCCAACAATACCAAAGTTATCAAGATTAATGCAGGCACCTAAAGCTATTTGTTCAGGCCCTTTTGTGACATCTGAAATGGCTTAATAAGTCAGATTTTTAAAAAGTAAATGAGAGTTGTTGCAACAGACTAAAAACAACAACAAAAGAGAATCTATTAGCATCTTGGTTCAATTTCCGCCTCAAATTTGACACTTAATTGCCTGCTAATTCCAAAGGGACATCTTAATTCTAAAGAATAACGTGCACTAAATCATTCCTATTCACACAAGTGTTTATTGTAAGAATACTCATTCAAGATGAGCTACTTTTTTCTTCCTTCTGTTCTTCAGTGACATAAATTACTCAGATAATACTGAATTTACCTATCAATTAAAAACTGTCAGAAGCCTCTGATGTTGCTGTTCTTTTATCCCCAAAGTGAAGACAAAAAGGGAAGCAAATTGAGTCATATTTTCAACAGAGTGAACAAGGACATGGCAGAAAATTTGACAAGCTACCTCATTTTAGCAGTTCTGTGCCAACTGTACGTGTGCTCCCCCTCTTGCAAATCTGAGGTGATTTGAGGTTGCTTNTACTTAATATTAATTGGCACTTATTTGACATATATAAAATAAATTATAACTATGATAGATTAAATCAAATAATTACATATTTAAATAATAGATTATAAATTAAATAATTATAAAACCATCAGATCATTAATAAGTAGTTTAAAACAAAGACCTAAATAATGAATTCCTGTAAGCTGTGAATTCAACAGTTATTAAAAGGCTGCATTTGACTTTCACTCCCATTTCTTTAAAGCTACACTAAAACCCTAGCTATAACTAATGGATTCTTTAAACTTATTTTTGTTTGGAGAGGCCTCTAAAGTAAGCTGCAGTGTGGTGTTGAGATTAATTTTGTGGGCAGACACACAACAGCATGACTTTCTGTGGTTTACAGGAAGCCAACAATACCAAAGTTATCAAGATTAATGCAGGCACCTAAAGCTATTTGTTCAGGCCCTTTTGTGACATCTGAAATGGCTTAATAAGTCAGATTTTTAAAAAGTAAATGAGAGTTGTTGCAACAGACTAAAAACAACAACAAAAGAGAATCTATTAGCATCTTGGTTCAATTTCCGCCTCAAATTTGACACTTAATTGCCTGCTAATTCCAAAGGGACATCTTAATTCTAAAGAATAACGTGCACTAAATCATTCCTATTCACACAAGTGTTTATTGTAAGAATACTCATTCAAGATGAGCTACTTTTTTCTTCCTTCTGTTCTTCAGTGACATAAATTACTCAGATAATACTGAATTTACCTATCGATTAAAAACTGTCAGAAGCCTCTGATGTTGCTGTTCTTTTATCCCCAAAGTGAAGACAAAAAGGGAAGCAAATTGAGTCATATTTTCAACAGAGTGAACAAGGACATGGCAGAAAATTTGACAAGCTACCTCATTTTAGCAGTTCTGTGCCAACTGTACGTGTGCTCCCCCTCTTGCAAATCTGAGGTGATTTGAGGTTGCTTACCTTGGATTGACTAAGTATCTTATTACCATTATAAGTAATCTTTCTTCCTTCACACTAATGCTTCTGATGCTCTAAAAAAAATAGGATAAAATGTCTTTAAAGTAAGTCATCTGCTGTGGTTTTAATACAGGGAACACAACGAACTGGATATTTTTGTGATGTGCCTGGGGATGCAACTGTTTGGCAACTAATAAAAAACCAAAAGGAAATATTTGCGTTATTTAAAGAGCAAAATGTTGAAGTACCAGTCTCAAATGAAATCATGTTACAAGCTTCAATCCTGTCTTTTGTCTAGTTGGTATTTTAAAATATGCACTGTACGTTCAGAGAGGTCATCTGAAGAACTAAAGAATATACTGCCATTGCATCAGACTAAACTATTTTGGAAGAAAAAGAAATCCTGCACTCTAAACTCCATATCTAATACAACACAACATTGTGTTAGAGCCAGAATCCTCTTGGTTTGAGGTAAATGCCATACATGTACATTCCTATTAATAAATTAAATCCTTCAGAAACAAAAGTTAACTTGCCATGTCTTGCAGTTGGTTTTATCTTGTATTGTTGCTACACTATGGAATTATTTCACTAAGGCAAATCAGCAAGTTTTAGCACTGAAAGGAACAGCTGCCCACTTCAGCAAGTGCAGTGACTCAAAAGAGCAGGGGCACTGAACTTGATACATTACAGAATACTATAGCAATTTTCTCAAATCCTAGTTGCAAAGATAAAAAGAAGAAGATCTATGAGAAACATAAGAACTAATGGAAAATTGTCTTGGATCAGAAAGAAGTGACAGCAGAAGATATTTTATTAGTTTGGGAGGTTTAAGCCACTTTTTAGAAGCTTCCTTTTTTTCCTTTTCCTGCACAGAAAAGGTAAGTACAACCACGAGGGAAGATATAACATATGCTGGAAAACAAGCAGAAATATAAGGAGGTGTTTGGTGAAAACATGATTTTGCAAAAATGATTAATTTTTACTAGCTAAATCAATAATCCTAAACTTTGATAAAATAAACCATAAAGTAATGCCTTGGTTTCTAAAAAAGACTCAAAAGGATACAGTGGAAGTAAGTGCTTCAGTTTCAGTATTCATAGTTTCAATTAATCACTATGTGTTTGAGAAAAGGATCCATTATAATTAAGCTAGAGCTACTAAAGAAATGGAATGTCTTCATAATAACAGAAACTCTTTTTGATTGACTTGCAACAGTCAAAAAAAAACCCCAAAGAAGTGTTTAAGTCTGCTGTTCACCATTATTCAATTGCAGAAGAGTCCACAGCCTGCTTAATACACAGGATATCATGAAGGTAATCATGGTATTATCTTCACATTCTTTTTGCATCTAATCACAACTGGATGTCAATATGAGGTTTAAATCAGGCCTGCAAATAAGTCCAGTCAATCCTAAGCAGGAGGAAAGGTATTTTAAAATATTTGGTCACCTAAAAAACAAGCTTCGTGGTTTTGGTAATTTACACGTTTGAGGCAATTTGTTCTTCTCAAAGTTAGCAGAAAAACATTTTCATGCTGATAGTCAAAATGACCAACCATTTTGTGCTGAACATACAGAAGACAGAGTGGTATAACAGAGGCCATAGATGTGAGCTTGATGCTCGTATTTCATAATTTAGGAGTATTTTAAAATCAAATAATTTAAAAATAGTTTTTTTTACTTTAATGTTTGTATGTTTAAATTTTCTATGTGTATATAAAGTTGCTAAAGCTTCCAGCATTGCCAAAACCCAGTTTCTCCTTAGTAACTATGTCAATATTGTCTAAGCTTGGTAAACACAGCAAATAAACTCTGAAGGGAATGCAGACAGATTTCCCATTAGAGATCACAAGAGTCACAAGGTATTTCAAAAAGCCAAAGTAAACAAAGAAACAATGAAATAAAAAAAGATTAATTCTAGCCAATTATTTAGAGATCTTATCTTAATAAATATGTTTGATGATGGACACAGAAATGTAACATTGTCACATCACCACATGCAACAGAACAATCGAAACCTCAGTACTCAAGACAGTCCGTATGTATTTCCTGCCTTGTACTAGTTTGGTTTTTGCACTGCTTAGTGCAGATTTCCATTTAGCAGAACAAGGGAAATATTCTTATGTCCTACAACATTTAATCAAAATCTCATTTTCTTCCCCTTCCCCGCCCAGCCACATTTCTATCCAGGCATCTGACTCCACATAACAACTGGATTCAAACTGTCTACAAAAGAAATTAATCTGGGGCTATAACAAATTATGGCACTCAAATGTTTTCTGTCTGGACTAAATTAGGGAGAGCATGTTATTAGTGCTCTCAAAAGCCCACTGCTATCCCTCAACTCCTCTTCCTCTGTATCCGTGATTGTACTACTTTGTCCATCTCCAGAATAAACGGTGCCATGATAAAACCAATCCCAATTTCTCTGATGAAGAAAAATCATGACATATATCATTAATGGATGAGAATCTCCCTCAGTGGACTGACCTGTCTCCATCTGCTTGAAGTTAGAGAGCAGTCTGGGTCATCTCCTGTGTGTTCAAAATGGTCCCACATCCACCACAGTGTCCAAGATGCCAAAAGGAGGAGCCCGAATACGTGGCCTTCAGTTTCCTTCAGACATCTCCCCCCTTTGAGAGGTAGGACACATGTACACCTGTGCTTATGTTCACATATGCACACACACAGCCAAACACTATTTCCCAGTCAATCGCTATTCCTGGGAATTCTTAAAAAAAGTTGTCGTGCAGAAGTCCTACAAAAAACCTCTAAATGGTGGATTTCTAGTGAGCCCAGAAGATCAGATAACTCTGGATACAAGCTGAAACACAAAGAACACGGTCTGTACAAGCTCACTATTAAATGTTGTCCTATAAATCCTACCTTCTAAACAAAAATTCATACAGTTTCAAACCATACCATTGCAGAAGAAAGTCATCTTGTCCTTAAAGAGAGCTAGTAAATAATCTTTTTGCAATGACACTTTTTTTCCCAGTAGTTTGTGAAAATAAAATATGAGTGATTCAAGCCCTAACACTTACAGGCACCAACAGCTTAATTATTTAACAGTTCCTGGACTGCTGATATTTCCAGCTTGTGGACTTAGTTACAGGCTCAGAGCTAGGGAATTGTGTTAGTGAAAACAGATTATTAAATAATGAAATACAGGCTTTGAAAAGCCTCCGAGATGTTTACCTTTAGGAATAAGACCAGCATTAAGAGATTTCTAATAAAATATTGAATGAATTAAGGGACTTCCTTTTTCTGTATGCAGAGGTTACATTCAAATCCCCTTACTGCATAGCAGCCTTAGGCAACACAACCTGACTTGACATTCTGTTGCCTTGAAAAGGATGAAGAAGCCAGGTTTTTCTACATGAAAGGCAGGCAGGACTCTTCATTCTACTCTTTAGTTGTTCTCTGGGCTCCCTAGTTGAGCAGGGCTGTAGTGATAAAACTAAAAACCCTGGAAAGACTTTGCTTGACTTTCACTGGGTTTTCAGTGTATGTGTGTTTATTTTCTGGCATTGAAGCTTTAGAAAAGCTAACTTGTTTGGGAACTAATAACTGAGGAAGCCCTAAATCATGTCAACCCACGTCAGTCTTTGTAAGAGCAAGAGGGCCTGGCCATCAGTGAGCATAAAAAAAAAGAGGCTAAAGGCCTGCAGGGTCATTTGCCTTGTCACACAAGTTTGGTGGAAGTCAAAAAAAAGGGGAAAAAAACCCCTAGGCTGCTACTCCAAGTCTCTAAAAGTTGTTTTTGAGAGCTAACAAGAAAAGTAACAGGACTTCTGAAAATATATTCCTACAGTTTTCCCCCTTCCAAATATTAACCTTCAAAAATCTCTTCAGTGTAAGAACTACAACCTCACTTTACAACACTTTGCCTGAGACCTGATGAACCCTTACCAGCACTGCAAATGTCATTGATTCTTTCTTCATAGTCACATAAAACACCATAAAAATACAGTTTTAAACATCTCAGTTTCAGCTAACCATCCAGTTCTCTCCCCTGAACCACTCTTGTCAAGCACTGGCAGCCTGCTCCTGTCACTGCAGCTTTTCCTGCCACACAGAGGACTTGGCTGGTACAGCCGTGTGATAAGGTATAAAAGGGTGCGTGTACTCTCCCAGGTGCAGCCTGTCAAACACCAGCTCTGATGCCCACCTCCCCTCAAACTCCTGGGGAGTGAGCTAAGTTTGGCTGGGAAACTGCCTCGGTGATAATGGCTGTGACAGGGGTGACAGTGCAGGAATCCTCAGTGTTAGCGACACAAAATATGACTGTCTCGTGATAACACCAGCTATTGTGATACTCACAAAAACAGCAAGTGCAAAGAGATTTAGGTATCTGCAGATAGGTGTGAGGCTCTTCTCTTCACAAGCCTCCTGCTTGAAAGAATTTGATCTCACTGGGAACGGCTGCAAAGGGGTCTGTGACCTCTGCAGAAGGATTTGACTGTGGAGGACATGTGAAGCACCACTGGGATAAAGACCCACTCTTCATCCCCTCCTGTACTGCCAGGTCCTACAGCTCAGCACAGGCTCATTTTCTCACTCATTGCCTGGGATCTGCTTACCTGAGATGAAATATCCTGGCATTTTATGGGGAAAAAGATAAAGAGATGATGTTTGACACCGAAGAAAGGAGTATATGCTTCCTGCCTATTCCTCTCCCAAGCTGGGGTGGAAAGGCCTGCCCTGCCTCCAGGGGAGAATAAGAGATAGAGACGTAGGAAACAGTAGAATCAAAGTGACCACCCCAGAGTGTCATTAGGACTGTGCACACAGTTGTAGCTTGTGCTGGAAGAACTAACTCAAAAACAGAATTGCAGACATTCTGGTGCTGTTATTTCTTTGCCATGTTGGTTTTAAGCTGGTATTTAGAGAGCAAATAAAGTGTTTATTGACCCCTAGAACTCACAAATCTTAGGAGAATAACTGTTTTTCTGAAAACCCTTGGCAGAGTGTAAAAATTGTACAAAAAGTTTAGTCTTCCCTTAAGCCACCTCACAGGGAGCAGAGTAGAGGCATGATTGTCCAAAGCCAAAGATGGATCCAAAAGGCTGTTTATCTGCATTGATAAACTCACATCAGTTGGCTTGCAGGGAAATAAACACCATGCTCTTAAGCCTAACAGCAACATACTACAATGGGAAGAAAAAAATTGGAAGAAATAGTCTTTTCTTTCACCAAAAATGTAATAATTACAAACTTCTTCAGAACAGAGTTTAAAGTCAAATCTAGAATACAGTGATTTGATACCAAAAAGGGATCAACTCTGCCAATTTTAGTCAGATCTAGCAGGTCATCCCGTCAAAAATGTCAAAAAATAAAGTGTACTAGTTGAGAACAGCAAAGTTAACCAAACTAAACCGTTTGTGAATATCAATTATATTAAACTGTAAAGACACATTTTTCCAGAGTTTTTCTAGATTATTTTCAACATTAAGTGTAATCGCGAGTAGTTGCAAACTATGTTCCAAAAATAAAATAGTTGCACAGTTCTACCACCTCTCCCTACTCAATGTGTAACCATACTTAACTACAAGCATTGGTTGAAATCTTATTTAATAAATTAAAAAAATTAAGAAAAAGAATGAACTATAACTTTCTCTTCCACTAGGCTGAAATGGTTGATTTACAGACAACAGAAAGATGAAAACACTTCCCTACAAGCTGAGGTATTACAGTGCATAAGGTGGGATAGCCTACCCAAAAGATGAGAAACAAACCTTTGAATTCTGCTGAAGAAAAGAATTCACCCGTATCTTTAAGCCTTTGGTTTCACCAGACACCACATATGACAGCCTGTGAACACAAAAGCATATAAAACCCTACTGGGTTTCATGCAGCCAAGTATTCTGCTTCTCCTTCAAGAGCTGTACTGGGTTTTTTTGTAGAATCCTCCTGCCTAATTCCTTTAGTATTTCTTTATGGATCTCCAACCCATGGTTATGTCTATTTTTTTCTGATCTGTTGATATTACCTGCTTTCACAGTCTCCTGGAGTAGCACATATCAGAAGTTAACCATGCAGCGTACAAAATAATGAAACTGGTGGATGACTGGTTTAAACTAAAAGAAATTATGTAGATGGTAGTCCTATTAATTCAGGGTTTGGTGAATAACGGGTTCCATTTGAGCTTTGTAAAAATCAATTCCATCTCTCTTAGCCTTCTCCACCCATTTGAGAGTCCCAGGCGTATCAGTCTGATGTGGCTACAGCCCCATCTCCTTGACCATTTTAGCTTCCTTTCTCTGTACACCTTTTAACTCCAGTCTGTCCTTTTACAGATGGGGAGAAGGTTGCCACATGCAGTATTTAAGATGTGAATAAAGCCAAATTTTCATGTACCAGCAGAGCAACATCTTTTTCTTAGTACTATTCCTGATGTTGCCAAACATTTTGCTGTGGAGGGGCTGCCTTACAACTACAACACTCACATCATGTCTTTTTTATTTCCTAAATACTTAAATCACATTAGCAAAGACTGTTATACTGCAGCACTGGTTGTCCTTATTCCAGGGCATAGACAGGCATGACCCAAATGGTTTTGATTTAAGGCCTGATGCAGAAGGTACCGTAGTAAGGGTCCAGGCACAGGCCTTTGATTCGGCCCAACACCTCTGCACAGACAAAAAATGTAAGACTTTTGAATAATTTCTATCATGAGAGTTTAAACACACCTTAAAACAGTTTTATACTTACATCAAGGCTTAATACCTCTTTCCCTTACAATGACCCCATCTGTCACAGCCCAGAAGTTCAGGTCTGTCCTCCAGGCTGCAACTCCCCCTGTCCCTTGTGAGGCCACGCTGAATTTGACACTGGCTGAGTAGTACCTCAAAATCACTTCCCCAGAAGAATTAGTTCTTCTCTCCACAAAAGGTCTCTGGCACATGGAGAAAAAAAGCTAAAATAAAGAGTTCTGTGACAGAGTTTTCCTTTAACTTTATCTCAACCTCGCTTACTATGGAGTGGGCAATTCCCCTCAACCCTGACTAATCCTCATCTGCGATAGGGGACCATATCAAAAGGCCTGTATTCTTCACTATGGTTAAAAGACAGATAAGTAGCAGAAGCTCTAGGGAGTCACTGCTAAGAAGGATACCTCTATTTCATACTAACACAAAGGAAAGCCATAAAAGACACTAAGAAAAAAAAATCAGACCCATTAGGGTCTAGATATACACTCAACAAAACTTTGAAATCCAAGACTTGTCAGACTAGTCAGCTTTCATTTTTATGGACATCTTGGTCATGTCTTTTTCTGAATCTATAATCTTCTTTTGTTTTCCCTGTAAGAAGTCATTCCCAATACTTGTTCCTGTACAGCTGCTACTCCCATGACATAGTCCCTGTCAGAGTTTGTCTCTGTACTCATCACCTCAGCTGGGATGTAGATTTTTTGGCAGAGAATGTGTGACTTACACAAGAGTCATTAATTCTTGATACATCTGCAAAGCTCTTGATCTTAGTCTTAGTCCTTTAAGCAAACTCTTAAAAAAGGAAAAGGAATGGCAGGTTGCAACATTAATTTATCTTTTTGTCTGCCAGCAACAAAGGAAGCAATTGGCAAAACCCTGTACCGCCTCTGCATGACTGTATTTCCAAGGGCTATGAAAGTTGCAATTATTATGGCTAGAGAGTGTCAAGGCTATTTAGGGTCCAGGGCAATTCATAATTGAACAATTTCAAAAAAAGACATTGACCTTTCTTAATGTTAGACAATACTAATACACCTAGACACTGTTCCCTGGCATGTCCTGGATACCTCTTTCAGATAATTTGTGCAATTACTTTTTTACATTCTTTGCTGCACTGTAAAGTAGTAAGCCAGTGTCCAAAGAATAGATTGACACACGTGGATTTCCCTTGCAGCTTATACACAGTCCTTCAAGTAAATACTTTGCTGAAGGTCTATTTAAATCAAACTAAAATTAAACTGTTAACCATTCATAACTGCAAATGCAGGTAAAAAAATGTCTTCCCATAGGCCGAATCCAATAAAATTGTAATTGTGCCTGTTTTGTGAGGATCTAGTCCAGTAGCTTCCAGAAGCCCACAGGAAACCTCTCAAGTATAAGCAGACACCATGTAGTGTCACCAGAGCAGCACACTGTCCATCTAACACAGACCACAGATAGAGGCAGAACATCCTGTGCCATCACAGAGCAATTAAATTGCTCTCACTGTCCCAGTACATCAGTGACGGGGCAGAATTGCTCATGTATTTACCAGGGAAATCCACACAGCCAAAGCCTACCAGAAACCTTACCAAACAGATATACAGAGAAGGCTCAGAGTCTTCCATTCATATTCTGTAACTGAAAAAATCCAAAAAAGCTTCAATTTAGCAAGCCATGCAGGTTTTTCTGAAGCTGTATTTTATTGTAAAAAAAATTTTTTTATTTATGAGGCCATTTCAAGTGCTCACACAGTTTGTTTTCTTAGTCAGCTTTTTTTCACCTGAAGGCATGATTTTGTCTGTTTTCCTTTGTAATTTCCATGTAATTACAATGTCATAAAGACCACTGTGCCGTTTTGGATTAATTTAACATACAAGAGGCACCGTTTCATATTTCACAGCATTTATCTCCAAGAACTGCATATGCAGGAAATGACCTGCAAGTATAATAAACAGATGGCTTAATTTTATTTTCTTTAATAATCCAGGCAGACTGTTCATGTGTCAGAATCCCAGTTACGCACAATGAACCTTTGAACAATAGTCCAGTGCATCCAGATGTGTCTGCTAGTTGGGCCAAGACATTCTAGTGCTTTCCAATATTTAGCTCAGGCTATGATTGACTGGTTAATGGAGATTTTTGTCAAATATTTTCAGAGTTGAGTTGTATTAAAAGGACTTGTCTAGTGCAAACAGATGGCAAACAGGAGAGATGAGAAAACCAGCTCTTGATTTTGCACCCTGCTTTCAGACATTCCTATACATGGATGAGACTCCCCTTGGGCATTCTCTGAGCTGAACAGTCCTGGCTGTCATATCAGAGTCCCTCAATCATCTTGGTGGCCCTTTGCTGGGCTCTTCTCAGTAATTCCATCTCTCTCTTGTGCTGGAGAGCTGCACACAGCACTCCAGGGGTGGCCTCACAGGTGCTGAAGGAGGAGAGGAAGCATCACCACGCTCCTCCTAAGGTAGCCCACCAAATAAATACACAATACACATCAAATACAGCAGGAAGGCACATAGGACACAACTCCCATGACAAAACAAGCAGTTTTGCTCTTTGTGATAAAAGTCTGCTGCCAGCCTAAGTAGCCTCCATCTGATTTCAAGCCGAGGTCAGATGCAGAGGCAGACTGTGACACTGGTAATGGACAGGTGAGTACCAAGAACAATCCACACAGAATCTGCCTGGGGACGAGTGCATGGGGCACTTGTTCTACCGCAGCATCAGGGAGGAATTGTCCCCTCCAGCATCCCCAAAGAGAAAAGTGTGGTAGCACGGTGGGAAAGAACAACAGTATCTTGAAAGTTAGTACTCTATTGTTCCCTAAAGTGGGGTAGCTTTGGGCAGCTTTTTACAATACAGAGAAATAAAGTTCTTTTGTGCTTAAGATGAAATTTGCCCCAAGCAACTGAGGGGCTGATATAGCACTGCACTGGCCTGAATCCAGACTATAAATAACTTGAATAAGTCTACATCTTAAAACTTCCTTAACTACAACCTTTCAAAATAAATTAAGCCTAATTCACCTTGAAATATCCACTTTCTGTTGTCCTAATCACTCATAACACTATCATCATTTAAAAAAAACCCATATTCTTTTGAAAGCAGATACGAAAAAATGAACTCGCATCTTTTAAATATGAGATTTTTCTCTCTGTTGACTAACTTTTAAACTGTTTTTATTTTCAAATATTGGAAGGCTTTTATATTGTTCATTTTTCTAGCAATCTTCTAGGGAAGTAGTAAATAAAAATTGTAGGTTTATTAGTAGACATCTCTTCCATAAATAAACCTTGCTTCCTGCTATTTCTTGTGTTTGATTAGCTAGAAATAATTGCTCTCAGACTTCCACGGTCCATTATGGCTCTCTGCTCCCAAGACCTCCCCTTGGCCTGACTTACAAAGGGCAAGAAATTGGCTCTTACACTTGCTGACATGTGGCTGGTGAAACCAGCAGGGAAGACGTGTAGTGCTGAAGAGCACATTAATCAAAAGATAACAGCAAAATACAACTGTCCCTCTTTGCAAGGACAACTGAACAATTCACACTGGTTTTCAAACAGACTGGGTTCTTCTGCTTTTATCAAAGACAATAAACAGACTTCTTCATAAATATAAATGCAAAGGGCCAGGTTCCACAACACAAGTTTAAATCAGGAGAGACTGTGTTCAAATCAATGCAGCCAAGCTGCTAGATTGGCATGAAAACCAACAAGCAAATCATCTGTAGACAACAAACAAGAATTTTGACACAGACACATTTTGTTCTCTAGAAACTGGCATGATTTCTCATGTATCTGGTATCAAATCATGCTTGCGTTACTTATATAGTGCCAAGTTGGGTTTTGGAATCATAGTTTTTGGAACTGCTTAGAAATGTGTCTATACTGAATCCTACACAAAGAGTTTTACATTAACAACTGTTTTCTCTTTCGACATTCTTGTTCCTGTAAGCACAAAGAAATCTTCATTTCCCTAGCCTTAGAGACTCCAGTCAGTATTACAGTTAAAATTTTTAAGAGCTACAAAGGAGTTTCCACAATGCGTTTGAGATTAAACTGCAGCACTGATTTTAGCCTTTCAATAGGCAAGCCCCATGGATTTTTTCTGTTTCCATTTGATCCAAATGTCTTGATCTCAGAAGACATCACTGCTGTTGTTCCAGTTAAACTATTTCTCATTGAACAAAGTCCAAGCAACGCAAAATACCACAGGAACATGAATTTTCAGCGAATAAAACTTTTAATGATAATACGAACTCACTGAAGTACTCCCACAACTGAATAAACTTCTTCAACTCCTGTTTGATCAGTCCAGCTGGCCCTGATCTTTTTTGTAACCTCTGCAGAATCTGAGTCTTACAAAGAAAGAAGATGGAGAATTGGAGAAGGGGCAAGTTGTTTGTTTGCTATACCCAATGCTATAAAAAATTATACCATCTGTACTCCCTTTTTTTTTTTTCCTCATAGAAGAAAAACATTCATCTGAGAAGACAGTTCCCACAGAAATCAAGCTCTGTTTGCATGACCATTTCTCCCTGAATATTCTGTCAGGAGGGAATAGCAGAGGGATCAGCTGGAAACTATCACAAATTCACCAAACCAGATCTGCTCTGCCTCTTTTATTACCTTTCATATTTTTTTGCCTTTTAGGGGCCCCACATAAGAGAGACACAAACCTTCATTTGTGTGATGTCCTCAGCCTAGACAGCTAGCAGTTTTTAACTACTTTGCTCCATTGTTTCTCTGAAACAGACCTTTAATGAGCACAAAGACAGATTTACTGACAGTCAGTTGACACAGGGCACAGTCACGGCACTTTACACACTCATATGAACCAGCAGAAACATCCAAAATGCCTCTCAGAAACTACGAAATACCATAAAACTTATGTATTTTCTAACCATTTAGCACCACTGATGACGATTATTTTTTATGACATGCAGGTTTTAAATGCAACTACATTTGGTGGCTTTTACTGTATATTAGTAATGTTATAAACCTGTATGAACTTTATTCCCAGACTGGTGGACTTTAATCCTATGATCCTGCCAAGAAAAACATTTCACATTCACTGCAGTAAACAAGGGTTCAACAAATGTAGAAGAAAGTCATTTACCAGATGTTACTATTTGTCTTACAATCTGTCTTTGACTTTTGCTTATTTTCTCTTGACCTTGTAGGCTTCTCCCATACACACTTGGCACAGGAAAACAAATGTTAAACCTTTGAAAGCCAGTTATTATGCAGCTATAAAGTTCCTTGAGGCCCAGTACATATACCTTTGTGGTGTGTCAAAAGAGCTATTCTTACCCTTTGACCAGCACAAAAGGATCACTGTATCACATTCCTTTTTTGAAATTATGCCATACACCTTTAGACTTGCAGCTTTACCAGGGTTCGTCAATGTATTGAACAAATAAGCCAAATAAAATCCCAGCTAAGAAATGCAGCTCAGTTGCTTTATTTAAAATCACAAAAAAAGGAAGATTAGATGATCTGTGTATCCTTATGACAACATATCACTATTTACAAAACAGTCGTGAATAATATCATTAGTAAATCAACAGCTGAAGTCAACATAGGTATTTTCATTTCAGAATTTTCAAAACAAATCTCCCCTTCCCTCCTAAATAAACAGGAGGCTGCTGGTGGTCATAAAGCTACACAGCATTTGAAACACACACACAGAGTCACCTACTGATACAATTGCTCATACCCACACAAGCATTCAGCACAAATTCCTGCTGTGGCAGCCAAACTTGAGGGTCATGTGTGGATCACTGCTGTGATGTGTTTCACTGAACTCAGAACCTTCCTCTCACTCATCACAGATGGAACTAACAAGTACTGCCACTGCAACTACTGAGCTTCTGGAACCACTGAGAAGTCTCCAAATAAACACAAACTAGTGTCCAGAGTAGTCTGAAAGCAGCTGTCGTAAACAGAGGAAGGAAATACAGGACAAGCAAGTTATGAAAAGTACTTTTTTCTACACCATCATTTCAGATTTGCCTGGACTCTGCTTTCACCAGCTGCATTTTAGCAGCTCCAGAGGAACATGGGGGACATGCTGCTATTTAAACTGTACATGCAGGACATGGGTTTAGCCACATACTTTTAGCACTTTTTCTTCTGTTATTACACCACTTTCTTTTCTCCCAAAGGCCTACTAAAAATGTTTAATAGCATGGGAAAAGAGTTAGAACAGAAAGCAGGAAACATCTGGAGCCCCATCTTTCCATGTTTAACAGTATTGAGAGGACAGTGCTGTAAGTCCATGACTGCTGTGACCACTGGGTAATTGATCCAGGGTTGTGCTTGAGATGGTTGGGAGAAAATATTCCACCAAATCCTTGTTGTTCGTTGACCTAGGCCCTCCAGAGAAGATTTGCCACATACAAGTTGAGACATATGTTCTGTTGCAACCAATCCTAGGAAAAAAGTGGAACTTAAAAGGAAGCAAAAAGCAGAACACAGCTGTACTAAAGGAACCACCTAATTCAGCAAAAATGCTCTGACCAGAACTGTAACCATGTGGCCAGTCCCTGAACAAAGCAACAGACCCTGAGATTCACATGTGTTGCATCCAAGAAGAACAAACTATCACCAGAAGGAAGAACAGCTTGGGACCACTACAGTGAGTTAGCTGGGGCTGGGAATGATCCCAGGAAAAATTTAAGTCTGTAGGTATCTCAGGCTGGGTATAACACAATACACATGGGGCGCTTGATTCACAGAAGAGAATCCAGAGTGGTCCTTCACTATGATGGAAATTTTATTCCTGCAAAAACTTGTGCATTTTTACCTCAGTGCAATGGGTATGTCTGTGATGACTACTTCTCTTCAGAAATTACGGAAAAGATCAAAGACGTTTGAACCTAAGATGCTGACATAAAGAATTAAATTTCACATTCTTTAGGAAGATATTGGAAAGGAGATTAACACTACCAATCCAGGTAAGATGAAGAACAGAGATGCGGCCATATTTAAGACAAATAGTTTAGTTTCAACTCTGCTGAGTACATGAGTCAATATTAAGTTCTTGGATTTGAGTTTTTCATTCACTGAAGGTCTTTCACCATTGGTAGTTCACTCCTGAAACAATTTGTTCGGGCAAGCAAGTACTACTCTCAAATATTGCAACATTTTAATCACTCCAGTCCTGTTCAGTCTGACAACCTGAATAGTTATTTTATCTTAAATACAAATACTTAAACTGAAAGGGAAGAATTTGACATATATCACAAAACCAAGTAAGAGGTAGAGTTCATATTGAAAGTATCTTTGAACTAAATGCACTCCCTTTATTATTAATAAGTTTAGGTACATATTTATGTGAAAATAGGTGTAATCTATATAATCAAAGAAAAACAACCAGAAAAATCACACAGAAACACCCAAGATAATAGTGATTCCTTGAGATACAGCTAAAAAAGTCACCATTTATTTTACACATGCACACACATACTTTTCTTCCACTTTAATTCTTCAAAATTCTGTTTTTTCTGATCTTATTTTTAAGAAACAGACAATACATGCACATTTTGCAATAGTATAGAGTTATAAGCAGATCAGAGACAAACACTACCAGAGAGAAAAATGCATCGTTATCATTACTCCCAGAAACTACAAACAAACAAAATCAAAACAAATTCACTGATGAAACAAAAAGGAAGTTGGACAATTTGTATATTTTTTGCTGCAGTAGCCTGGGAAAAGATTCTGGATGTGTGCATGTGAGTAACTTGAATGTTTGTGTCACATGGACAGAAGCATTAGCAAAATCCTCCTTGGTTACTTTTCCTGTTGAACCATCTCTGTGCTTGCACAGCATCTATACAACCAGCTTGCAAATAACAAGCTGCCTGTCGAGGGAAAAGTGGCAAGAGACATGTCAGAAATAGCGGAAAGTCGTGTAGAGTGAGTGCCAAATAAAGGCTTTAATTAGCATCTTGGAAAACCAATTTAGAAACTTGAAGAATTGTTTTCTAGAAATACTTGAGTTGTTTAGAAATATTTTGATGGACAGAGATTAAGAAACTCAGAAAGGCCCCTTTGCTTTAGTTTTACCTCAGCAGCTGCTTGTCAGTATCTTGGTTTTGACTAAGTTTTTTAAGAACATTGTTCCAGTATTTCAGCCCTGGATAACCAAGAACATGTTAAAATACAGTATCAGAAACACCTAATTAGTCTTAGACAACAGCCCAGTTATCATTACCTCTTTTCTCTAAGCTTTTGTAAGTATTTGGTACATACAGATATTATCTTTGATGGAAAAATCCTGAAAATATACTTACTTGACTTAGAGAATAAATTTAGGTGCTTATCAGAACATTTTAAAACTACTTGAAAAGGAAAGCCCAGCTGCCTTTATGTGAGACATCTAAAACCTCTATGACACTACTACACTTGTATAATACACTCTTGCATTGATTCAGTAGCTGGAGTAGCTGCCATTATCCTTTCTACATTGCATTTTTATAAAATTTAAGCTCCAAACCCGCACATTTTGCAACATTGGAGCTTTGTTTAATAAAAGTTGTCCTATCTCACCATTAGTCCGGGTAACAAAGTCAGTTTTAGGGACTTAGTTCTACTCTTGCTCCCATTGAAAAGCTCCATAACTGCAATGGAAGATTGAATTGTTCTTGTATATTATTTTGCATAAATTCAGTTAAAAAAAGCAAGCAGTCAAAAATATCTGAGTGGCTTGTAACCAAAACCAAATGAATTTGCACAGCAGATAAGAACAAACAAACATCAGAAGAAAAGTGTGAAGTCCTTGTTGTTTCTGTCTTACAAACAGGCTGATGTTTTTCTCTGTCAAGTTCACTGCTGCTTTGTGGAGCACAGTTCAGAGCATTTTGGTCATACAGTGGCAAACATCAAAATTCACACACCGAGTTCTGCCAAAAGGCAGGAAGGAGGAGGGGAAGGCAGGGAGACAGAGAGAGACTCTGCTCATTAAAGAAAAAAAAAAAGGGAGAATTTTGCTTTCAAAGAGTCATGGAAAAACACTGAGATCCCAAGCAGTTCAGCTAAGTCATTTGCTTTAAAGGCAGCAATTTATTTTAAAAGAGACTACAAGAAAGGAGTGAAAACAGCAAGAATGATGCTGTGACCTGGGGTAAGTGGAACAAACGCTCTGCAATTGCCTCTGAAACAGACCTCTCTGCAGATGAATATGAGGGACTGTTTCTTGCTGTTCCAGCTAACTTCCCACTTTGCTCTGACAAAATCATGGGCATAAAGCATGGTTGTGGTCCTCAAAAGGGGTTAGGAAGATAGCTGTCTTGCCATGTGTCTAATTTTTTTAAATGCAATTCCATGTGAGCAGGAAATGCTCCTGCTTGAACTCCAAGTCTTACTCAAACTTTCTTCTGCAAAGCCTTTGCTATTGATTGCTGCTTAACAATCAAAGTGAATCAGAGGCTGAACACGGATCCAGGACAGTTGGATAATTGTGTATTTGGAGAGGAAGCAGCTTCAGCCTCTTTTGGGAGTAACAAAGCGAGCTCAGCTTGGTGTGAATGTAGCCATTTGTATTTAGAAGACAGAACAACCTAAAAACAACATGGCACATATTTAAGTGGCTCAAATCACTAGAGGTTGCTGTCAAAGTAGAGCTCCAAACAGAAATCCTTGCTGAACAGGCACATTTCCAGCTGGGACTCAGCTGGGCTGTATACAACCACACGGCCAGAGTGCCTCAAAATTCACTGTGCAGTCCTATTCTTTCACCCAATTTGGAACTGACTCTGAGCATATCGGAGTTCCCAGCCTCCACACCAGCTTTCTATAAACCAGTCTGCAGGAAGAAATGGTAGATATGCTGACATAAGGATGTGGCCACAACTTGAACACATACCCAAATTTTTTCATTCCCCAGCATATATAAAATGCACAAAATCATACAACCATTGCTTAATGCTGTGGTGTTAATCTGCCAATCCTTTTGCTGATCAGGGAGACATAAAATGATTATTTAGTTTGATGATTCCAGGAAGAGTAGAGGACTGGTAAGAAGGACAGTTTGCTGGTTTGGACTTCTCAGTATTCAAAGTACTGCAAGTAGCATGTGGCTTTTCTGAAGTCATATGTTAAGTCAGCTATCTAAGGGGGGAAGAAAGCATAAATATACAAAATGAAATGTTGTCCAGGAAAACATGACAGTGGAAAGGACTATAAAGTTTAAAGGGTAATAGGCAGCCATGAGGCATCTGCTGTCCATCACCTTTTGGTGGCATCCAAAAGGACAAATGTAATCTATGGGTACCTACAGAAGGGAATCCAGAACGTCAGCGGGGAACAATTAAAGCCCAAAATTTGGCAGAGGTTTCATGCTAACAGAATACTATGTCCAGGTCTCATGTCCAGGCTCTAAGGAAGGTCCAAATAACACAAACACAATTTTGAACAGGGGAACAGGATTATCTAACTGATAATCTAGTCTAACTAAAACTAGTTAAACGATCAACTTAGTCCATCCTACCAGTACTGGCCAGGAAATAGAAATATGATAGAAAGTATTTCAACATCAACGCTCTAAGGAGATACTACAAATAGGACCCAAAAAGGGTAATTTCAAGGCAAAAATAAGACATGTTTGTTCGGTTGATTGTTGCTTAAACACTTGGGATAGGCTTCTGCTAGAATTACCTCTTTTTTAAAATCATATTAAATCATTTAAATCTTTTTTTTCTGAAAGACACACTACTTCAACACGGAATTAGTTTCTATTAACCTGATTCACTCAGAAATGTGAAAAGTACCAGAACATAAACAAACTCCTTATAAACACAAGACAGAAGAGGAGCTTTAACCTCCTGGATACCAGGAAATTTTCCCTTCTGAAAAATGATCACTATCTTTTAGTAGATGTGGCCAGACCTGAGCACTGACGGCTGGACTGCATTTCTGCATCAGACAAGGAAAACAGTAAACAAAATCTCTTCCCTTTCCACACTGATTTCAAAAGAATGTCAAGTAATGGCTTCACTAAATATTTTCAAAACATAGCTGCAATTTTTGTAGCTGCAATACTTTTGTCTATTATTTAAGTGTTTTTAAGTAAAGTTTGAAAAAATGTATATTTTAAAATCTTAAAGGATGCATCTGCAAATTCTCAGAGCAGGTCTGACCATGCCCTTCTGCATAATCCAGCAGATCCAGAATTGACTATGTGCTCCTCCTGGGCTGCTGTTATATTGCCAAGAGCAGTTCTTGCCAAAAATTCACCCTCACTCCAAAACCTAGGGGAATTTAAAGGACAGGATTAGATTTGGATGCAAACAACAGCCCAAACTGAGCTGGGAACAGTGTGGAACCAGAAAACCTGCCTGGTACTCGGAGAACTGTGTTACAGGACAGCCTGTTCCACTCTGCAGGGCATCTCCGGCAATGCTCAGTCCTTCTGCCATCTCTTCCCTTTCCCTCTGTACTTGCCTAAGTCTAAAGATAATTTATTTTAAAACAATAGCCAGCTTATTTTAGTGGGATGTTTCAAGGTTTCATGCCCATAAATCCATTCTTTATGCAGCTTAAGGTAGGAATGACACCACAAATACAAATCAGGTTTTTTCTACCTTGCTTTGTATTGTATGATAGGAGAAAGTGCTCTCTGGAGGGAAGGGGGAAGGGACTCTTGCTTGTATCAAAACATGCTCATAAATCAGAGGCTCAGATGGCTTTACTATTTAAAAAACAGTCAAAGATTAAACAAGTGATAATAGTCACTAAGCACAACAGTTTGGGATTTGCTGCAGTGTCACTTTAGAAAATTATCTTTTCCAGGCTTGACTTACAAACATGCACAGCAAAAGATAACGGGACCGAAATTAACTGTTCTTTTGCAGTTATAAAACTGGGTTTACTTAAAAGAAAGTTAGGGAAAGGGTTGACACGGAGAAAAGAGATCACGTGGGCAAAAAGAGAACCAAGGAGAACGGCTGGCAGGTACACGGCTTGGGCTAAGCAGCTGCTCTTGTGAAAGCCAAGCCAAGAAGGGAGCTGGAGCCTGGCCAGAGCTACAGGCCACCAGGATGGCAAGGGACAGGGACTCTGAAGTGGCAAACCTGAGGCTAAAGACAAATGAGCTTGCTCAGAGTTGCATGGAGGGCTGCCTCTGTATGAGCAAATGGTTTTCAGTCTTCTGGAAGCAATGGAACGTTTTGATCTTTGAGATCAAATCAGACCACATTAGTGAGGGGTCACTGCAGCAACTCATTAGAGCCATTGGCTGCACTTCTCTTGAGCAACTATCAAAACTCGTGTTTTGCAAGCTGGTGCTGACCATTTCAAAGAAAGAGTGACAAAGCAGAATTTAGAAAGAAGGACAATATCTTTTTATAAACTTCAAAATCCAAGTGTCTTCTAGACAGATTATTTTGCTTGTCTGGCTAATTTTCAGTAGCAACTTGCAGGATTTCTCTGCATTTTCTGACAAGTATGTTTTCTCACAAAACATTCTTCCCTTTTTTCTCTTCCAAGAAGCTTTTATTGTAATGAGGGTGTGGAAAAATAATAGTTGAACATGATTTCTCTTAAAAATCCTTTAAGTCTACCTGCAGCACTATTTGCAGCAGTTTCTCTCTTACTCTAAATTTAAGATTAAGTATTTTGATGACTTACAAATGAATACAGCATGAAACGGTTAAAGTTGATTTTCCTACTGGGCACTTGGCCAACCTCTAGGAAAGAGATCATGGGTTCCCACTAAAGCACAGAGCATCTCCTGAGATTAGAGGTATCCATCACAAGCTCATATGTATTTCATGTTCCAGTTCTCAGAAAAGAATTTTGCTTCTCTTGCTCATTGTATACTCATTTACTACATCAGAACAAAATCTCATTTTCTTCTTTGCAAATAATTACAATCTTAAATTTAAAAGAAACGTGGTGCTTTAGCAAAAAAATGTATTTAAGTTCCTTTCTGAAGCATAGGAAAAAGTAAAGAGAAAAAGACAACAGAACAAAGAACTAAAGAGTACAGTGTAGTGATATTCAAATTGTAAATAAAAGTAATCAGAGTAAATAATGCCACCACTTACTTAGCATTAGCTTCTGCTTTTTCAACAACCTCTCTACAGTTTTATTTCTTCTAAAATGGATTCCAAATAATTGTCTGTAAAAAAAATTACATGAGACTGATCAGGTTCACTATGAATAATTTCATTTTTATCTTCAAAGGAAGCACCAATTCATTTGAGCTACCTGGTATTGTTTCCTGAGTAGGATATACTTGAGAAGTAACTTTGTTCTACAGGTCAGTTAGGAATATGTTCCTTAAGTGATAATTGTTTCCTGGAATGTTTGGGCTGGTAGCCAAACTTCAGTGTATTTGATCCAATTTCCTACACTAAATGATGCATTAATCTTCAGGGGATAAAATCCATTTCTGATGCTTCCACTAGCCATCATAGAAAGAAAAAGCATCTTTCTTGTTACAATTTGAAAATAATAAAAAGATGTGCAAGAACTATTTTCAGTATCACACAAACACCCTGTGCAATTTTCGTCCAGACTCTTCACCTCTCCAGCCTTGTTTGTTCTTGCGTAAAATCACACTTCTGGCCTTATTAGCTGTCAAGGTATTCATATGACCTGTCTCAGCAGACTACCTGAAGATTAAACAAACACTAATTATCCTGTAAAAAGAAAGATATTGCTACTTTCATTGACCAAATGAGGTAAAAATCGGTTGAAGGACAGATTCAAAGAGAAAATGCAGGTACCTCAGGGGCGGTTGAAGCAGAATGTAGACAGTTACGCTGAAGGCAAACTACAGCAAGCTTTGTCTCACAGGAGGTCTAAGCATTGGTAAGCACCTATGTGTTTAAAGTAAGATTACTAATTAAGATTCCCTAGTAATCTTAATTAGGTACATGTCCAGAGTCTGGAACAGCTTCCACATTTCAGTAGCACTCTCAAGCCTCTCAAGAAGTGTAAAATTCAGGATCTCTATCTCATAACAAAAACCACAGTCTAGCAGAAATGTTCAGAGTTGAGCAGTCAGCAAAATAAAGAGGAGTCTGGGCACACTTGCATGAAAACTATATTCCTGAATGATTATTAAAAGTAGGGATCAGCAAGAACAACAAACAAATGAAGTTATTGTGAAAGTTCCCGTATTGTTGAACCAAAAAGTAAACGTTAACAAAAGACTCAACCATTTAGCTCAGCTTGTGAGCTCTGTTATCATTTTGCTTAAACTAGCATCGATCAAGAGTAAAACACACGATAATGGACATATGCAAGTGTAACAGTGACATAAAAATGTGTGAACTAGAACAATAATGTTGAATCAAGTAAAGATCCAAACTGAAAATTGATCTTTTTAATCCTTGTCATCTGCACATCGTTCATTACACAAGAAAAGTGGAGGTGAATCACAACCAAATCCTGGGCTATATGTAGGCAAATTAGAAAATAATTAGGTCATAAAAGTATATTTGGTTTGTCCAGAAATTCTGGAATAGCAGCCATTCCGCATTCACTATCTACCTAAAATTACCAGATGATACAGTGATATGTTACTCCGAATGCAGGAATTTCACATTGCAACTATAATGAGTCTTTATTTAAACAAATGAGGTACCATTATTTGTAATTCACTGATGAATGATCGTATCTGAGGAAAATTCCTCTCCTCTAAGAATAGGTAGCAATAAGTGGGTCCTTTAATCTGTGATACACTTCTAGGTACTTGGGCACATGCCCACAGCGGGGCTGAAGCATGCTGTGGGCTTACATGATAAGCAACAGCTCATCTAACATTTGCCACATTGCATCTGCTAAATATAGAGTGGGACAAAGGGATACTTCAAAGAGAAAAGATAAGAGGGTAAAGCTGTAACTGCTCTCTCAAAATGCCCATTGATATATGAATTTTCCACATCTAGCTGGGCACAATTCCTTCCATTCACCTTCAGCAAATTATCTATAGCTGGAAATTATTTTGTATTCACGTTATTCCTTATCCTTTCCTCCATCCATCTGCTTTTCCATTCTTGAGCCCTACCAAAATGCTCCCTCTCTGTGGCTTCTCCTATTTCTTCTCTACTACAAAAGAGGTAAATTTCAGCTTGTTGTGGGCCACAGGGAGGGGAAAGGGGGCACAGGGTGTGATGATGGTATTAGGCAAATCTCCCATTGCAATGCTTTCTATTCCTAGCACAGAGGGAGACCTGCTTAGCAGTTTTCTATCACAGACATTAGTAAGTCCTGTGGCTACTTACACAGGATGCACCAAGTGAAATGACCCCACTCTTCAGTTCTTCAATTTTTGTGAGTCACGGCTCACAGCTAGAGTGAACTTCTAACTCTTGTACCTTGAATACATCCCTTTTCTAACTAGCCATAAACCAAGCTTCTTTCAGGTTTCAAAAACTCTCTCAGCTGACCTATCCTGGCATCAGCCCTTGACTTGGTCTGCCACCCATTTTGAAAATTCAGATACCTCCCTCCTCCTCCCAACCCACGTACCAAACCCCAGCCAAGTTCCCCAAGCAGCCTGGAGATCACCTAGAACTGGTCAACAAAACCATCAGAAACTACTCATTTCTTTCAAGAGCATTTCTTGATGAGCATCCCTATTGAGACCAGCAGCCCTATCCAGACAGATGCATCAAAAACTTCTCTGACGATGAGTCTTCATTAAAAAAAAAAGGGCTAAATTCCACATTTAGCCCTACTTTCTCTTCTTACATGACGTGTAATATCCTCCCACCATGTGGTTAAGAATTCATGTGAAAAATCTGTTCCTAACCCCATGCATACCTTATACTTATCCCCAACCAGCCTGAATACCAAACTTTACAAGCTCTTTATGCCATCCTCTTTCCTTTCACAAGCCATGACTGAATGACCCTCTCACAACCTGAAACTCAAAAATAATCCCACACAGTCATCTGGCAGATTGTACTGTTAAGGGAAAGAAGGCTGAAATAATAACCTACAATCATTTTTAGGTTAAACCCAAACCACAATCCCAGAATTTCAGCTAGGCTTTAGATTCTCACCCAGATTTGACAAGACCCTGAAGCGTTCATTCACCTGTAACTTCCCTGCCACTCTGCTGGTACAAGAGGACTTCCTGGGAGCTGCTAAATTGGATATAGGAGAGTTAGAGTTGGGGGGATGTTAAGTATTAGGGTTAGGATTCAGTCTAGTATGGGCTGCAGGGATTGATTAGATTTTGGCAAAGGAAGGAGTGGAGGAGCTGTGTCATAAGAACAACATTTCTTACTATTTCCTAGCCAGTAGCAGTTGCTGATTGCATGCCTGGAATCAGGCTGCACATTCCTCAGGCTTAGACTGAGTACTGATGTCAAATCACAGGGACTGGGTGGCAAAATCAAAAAGATGCATCTTGGTAGGTGTAGGCAGCTCCTCCACAGGTTTTGCAGCCATTTCAGGGCTATTTCCCCTCAAGGAGCCCTGTTTTAAAAGTAAGGTTGAGTTCAACCATCAGGGACCAAATTGCTGGTGTTGGGGTCAACCGCAGGAAACAATGCCCAGTCCCCCATTCCATCCCAACAGATCCGCATTTCTGCAGAGCCAGGAATGTCCTGTCTGTGCCAAGTTACATCCAAAGTCAGAAGTCAGCATACTTTATCAGTCACTATGAATCTGAACACAGACTTGAATGACAATTCTCATCTCACCCCTAGCCCCTGCCTCATCAATCTTGGTCTCTGTATAACTAAGGTTTCCCATATGCTGGCAACTGTTCTACAGAGCAAAAAAGCTGCTCTTGACCACAAAATGCACACCAAAAGTGCCAGAGGGCACATCATAACTTTTTTATGCTTTTATCCCTAACACCTACAAAGAAGTTCACAAAATTTTGCTTGTCATAAATTATGTCAAAAAGAGACATCATGAGTAGAACAATAATCAAAAGGAATGGTCACAAGCAAAAAGCTTTGACAACAAAATGTTTTCATGTCTCTAGCTAGGACTTATTGCAGGAGAAGATCAGACTTGTTCAATCATTCACATGGTATCTATCACTCCACTAAATCTTCAATCCAATATGCCAAGAAAAAAAGTGACAAATTGGAGCATATGTAAACATCCTGCATAAATAATCAGATCATGAAAAGAAGTGTTCTACAGCAGAAGGAGCTGTTCCTTTAACTCGTGTTTGTTCTGAGGTTTCCCAGCTGTGGGTGCAAAATATTCTTGCTTGACTATGAAGTCAGAACAAAATTCATCCTGGAAACAGTGCAGCAGTCACTAATTCTTAATATTAGATAATTTCATGAAAGTCTCAGTGCTAAGAATTTTTTCTTTTGAGTTTTTGAATGTTATCCTACAAATAATGCATGAAAGCAAAACATACTTTTTTGCTGCTTTCCTCAATAGGTGTTTTCAGCAAGCTATTAAAAATCAGCTATTCTCCTTCCAGGTTTACCTGGAGATGTTTCTTTGAATTTTTTTATTTTTATGTCTGTCAGTCAGCAGGAAAAGCATCCTCTGCCAGAAGCAGAGCTATAATTAGCCTCGTGCCCTGCAAATCTTCAGTTTGAGAACACACTCCTTAGATAATTCAGCTGAGAAATAAATTGGGAAATGAGGAATGAGATTTTTACAAGTTTTGTGTCTACACTTTTAATCCTGCAGCACACACAGAATTAAATCTCACAATACCCAAAAGAAAGTAGTAAAGAGCAAATCTTAGACAAAGTATCAACGGATTTTAGACTCACAGAAAGTCACATTTGTCTGATTTTTCAGATGGGATAAATGCATCCTGCAGCAGAAGCTGACTCAGTGAGACAAAACATCCTCACGATTTATCCCTCAGGAAATAACATTTGCATTTGAGACTGCTTATTAATGTCATCTTAGTCATACATCAAGTTGCAATAAAAACTATTCCTGCAATGGTGTTAACTAGCAGACAATGCTTTCTTCCTGCGTTTCATTTCATTTTATCTAGCTGGAAGAAAATTAATGAAATTAAGATTATAATAAATACTATGAAAAGTAATTTTCAGCATGCTGTGGGTAGATTCCTCCACACAAACACACAACTATCAGATACCCCTTCTAAAAATTCTTGCATGAAAGTTAACCTGAATTATCTCTGCAGATCTATTTCCAAAAGTCATTACTTAAAAAAAATAAAAATAAATCTCATTAGTATTTGCTGTTATAAAAAGAGGCTTGGTGAAAACCTTCCAGCTAGTTAGGAAGCCAAAATTTCATTACAGGGAGAAGGGATGATCACACACACATTCAAGGACAAATCTCATGAAACTCATGTTTGACAGGAAATTGTACAGGAAGCTAATTTAGAGAGATCAAAATGAGGGTGGTATGTTCCCAGGACCCAGGGCAAGCCAGAAATCTTGCAGCTGAATTTTATACATATGGTAATTTGATCAGAGTGGATATAGCAGAGAATGGAAAGAAATCATTGATTAAAAATATAGAGAAGAAAAACCAGCATGGGAACAAGAATCTCCATAAATAAACCAGATCATAAAGTCCCTAAATAAAAATAAATAAATTACCTACTTGAGCTACTTTTTTGTAGCTGGATGAGAAATATCATCATTTGAGAGAAAAGCATCAGACCCTGGTCACTTAAATAGTAAGATCTGAAGTTGCTTTGCATGTGTTTTATCTTGTAGCCAGTGTATGAAATGCACTCCTGCCTTATCACAGCAAACTGAAAAGCTCTCTGGAGCACGGGAGAGAAACACAGGGAGAAACCAGCAGATTTGAAAGTAACTGTGCACTTTGAAAGCTTAATTCATTTCATATGTCCAGCCTCAGATGATTATAGACTGTTTCTATGTTTTTAAATGTTTATTAGAAACAGGTAATGCAACCATCTTTTCTATGTTCTCCGTATTTCCAGAACAAGCATAGCAAGGAATTTCAAAAGTCTGTAGGAAATGTATGTGGGCTGCAGCCTGTGGATCCCACAGCCAGTGTACAGACCCTTCCAGACAGCTGGTGATTTGTGGTAGCATGAACTTTGATCACGAGTCAAAACAGTTTAATAACATGAAGTACGGCATGTCCAAGTACGAGCAGAGAGCAAAGCATTAACTTGAGCTAACACTGACTTTCTCAGGCAAAATTCACAACTTACAGTCTTTCCAGATGACTAAAATAATAAAATCAGGTGTTTAATTTTCTGGTTTATTTCAAAACCCCCGCCATCTTATTTTTGATCTTTTAACCAACTAAAAATTATAGAGGCTAAATCACAATCTGTTTGAATGACTTTTATTGTCATAAAAAAGGCAACTCAGCTAATACCACTACATGAACTGGAAATAACGTGAACTTACACTCATTTGTTCTTTCAAGAGGCACAAAATCCAATATTGTGTCTATGCTCTGTCTACTTGTATTGAGAGAGACACGTCTTGGGTTTCTTTGGGGAGAATCCCAGAAGCCAAACAGGAAAGAGGAGGAGCAGTGAATGGGAAAACACAAGAAAAGCTAGATGTTTCCCACACAGCTATAGGATTTCCCTGGGGCTTTACACAATCTAGGCCAAATTCTCGGTTACATTTGTAATATCTGACTGATTTCTGACAGTTGTGAATGCAGGGGAGCAAAATTTGGCACCCTGGTTTTGTCACTGGGAAAATAAGAGAAAGGCGCTTTAAAGAAGCAACTTAAAAGCCATATTCTTATAAAATAAAGGAACCACAAGTGGCAATGCACAAAAAAAAAAAATGAACTGCAGTTTATGTAATTCTTCAGACATTTAAAACTTTCCTGATATAAAACCATGAAGAATCCATTAAAAAAAAAAAAAACACACAAGAAAAAAACCCCAAAAAACCCCAAAAACAAAAACAACAAAAAAACCACTAAAAACCCCCCACCAAACTCTTAGAATCTGAACTCAAAGCAAAACAGGTCAGAATTCTGAAGGACAAAATAGAAGCAGACAGTACAGCTTTAAAAAAATAAATCCACAAGGTCATGGGCCTATAATGAATAAAATAGAATTCAAGCATGTGCCTCTAGGCTCACACACAGGGTATGAAATTATCCAGCCCTGACCACACAAGACAGTTCCATCATCGTGGCTGAAGGGAGTCACATATTTCAGTAGGGTGTACAAATGCCACTTCCTTCCACTCTGCTGGACGATTCCCCCATTTCTTCA
The DNA here is from genome assembly GCA_013397175.1 of Platysteira castanea. Classification (NCBI taxonomy): domain Eukaryota; kingdom Metazoa; phylum Chordata; class Aves; order Passeriformes; genus Platysteira; species Platysteira castanea. The sequence continues at coordinate 309,448 of VYXC01002729.1, forward strand.
TTCCTGTAAGATATGTGACATTTCTCATTCTTGATGACGAGACTGTATAACAGGGTCAGACATTTCATCCACTTTAATAGCATTAAACAATGTAGGACAAAGTTACTTGGCTGAAAACATGAGAAAGTCAGCTCTGCACATATTTCATTTTTCATTTTCCTGGGTTTCTGCAGTAAGTGAAACAAGAAGAAAAACTCCTTTGGTTTGCTTGATGTAAAAGTGAACCACCACTGTTCCCTACATTGAGCAGCAGCGCACAGTTCTGCCAGGACCCGCCAGCACTACAAGACAAACTGTAGGTGACAATTCATGGAAGTGCTCCTTAACTTAGAATCTTTGGGAAGGCTTAAGTGAAGCTTCCAGCTTCCAGGAAATCAGAGATGGCTGAAGGAAGGAAGACCGACCATGTCAAAGATGGGAGACTTCAATGCATTTAAGGTGCAGCTGCATTCGCTTTGTTCTTTGTTTAATTCTGGGCTCCTATTTGCCACTCATTAGCACTAACACAGCTTTGTAATAACGTTCACTCTGAATTGAACTGAACTTGGGAGCAAATATGGACCAGGAGCCTAAATAGTGCATGCAACAGGGACATGAAATCCATCAAGTGTGTGTCCCCTTTGCCATCCTTCCAAGACAATCCATCAGTCTTCTCATGCCTTGTGGCAATGCGAAAGCCCAAACCTGACAGACCAAAGATGGTCCTCACATTCAGTTAGTGATTCTCCTCCTTCCCTAACATGGAAAATTGGGGGATTTCTCTTAGCGCCAGCCTGCTCATGTGGTTTTGCTGCCAGATGAATTCCATGGCAACAGTGTGAGGAAGTGACCCAATTCAAAAATCCCAAATCTGTCCATAGAGACCAAGGCCTGGTTTCTTTTTCAGTGTCTTTAGTTAAAGGAACAGTTCAGATCTTCCTACCTGCCCGAGACACCACCAATTTTTACTTTCTCCCCTAAGAAACCCAATTCTGAAGCATAGTCAGGAACCTTGACGTGACTTTTTTTGTTCAAATACATTTGTGGAGAATCAAGGGAAAACATGGGTTCTCCTCTTTCCTGTGCTTTTGACCATGTTCTGTACATCTACACACAAGGGCAGGAACACACTACCCAAAGGACTCCCATGACCTTTATATTTACTAACCAGCCAAATCACTTTTCTACGTGAGCAGCATCTGCAGCATGGCTCCCTGAGGGCTAAGCCCAGCACACTGTTAGAGCAAAAACTCCTATGTGAGCATCTCCAATGGAAAATTCACCCTTCCAGTACCTGGCCTTCTGCATAACCACACAGATTGGTCACCCTGCCCACACAGCACCTCTTTTACAATGGTGTTCCACTTGAAATACAACAACATCCCACGTGTTTGTAATGAGCAGCATAAAGCACAGTGTCCCTGCTTTCCTTTTCCTCCAGAGCTGCTAATGACTTATCAGCATTCTTATTTCAACAGAAGTTTGAACCCAGCTCTTCAGAAAACATTGTGTGTATTTAACACAGTACAGGAACGAGTGACAGTTGGCAAATGCTGCTGAAAACCTGTGATTTAATTTGCATTGGTGTTCTTTTTCTCCATTAAATTCACAAGAAGTTGCATGGAAGAGCAACATGCATCTGAATCTAGTTATTAAGTAAGAAAAGAAATAAAGACTTTTCACACCAATGCCTTGCTTACGATGCAAGAGCCTCCCAAACTTCAAAACCTGGGCCCAATTCTGGACACTGCTTGCTATGAAAACATCTAGAATAAGTCAGCTAAGCCCTACGAGTCACTGATTCTCAAAAGCCTTTGCCAGGCATCCATCAGAAAAGGAGATGACAGAAGTCCATTCTTAGGAATATCCCAGTAGGTATGAAGATGTTTGTGCTGGCAAAATAATACTAAAAAAAGTGAGTAGTAATGTTTGGAAACTGACAGCAATCAGCCCAGTAAAATGCAGGTGGATTCTTTTCTTGAAAAAAATGTTGTTTTAAGACTAACATATGTTTTCAAGGAACTAATAACTCATTCACCCTGTTCTACTTTTCCCAAAAGAGAAATTAGTTGCTGCTCCTAAATGGATACTCAATGTGAAGTTCTTTTTAAAGAATAAGGATTAGGGGAGAGAAAAACACGTAAGGCTGGAGAACCAGGATGTCAGTTACAGAACACCACTCAACCACAGGATTTTTGTTTTATAGATTCAGACATTTCCCAATAATGCCTTTAAATTATTGCCTAACAGCAATTTTATATGACATCAGTTTAAAGTTACTGTAATACTGGAGGATAAGCCTCATCTGAAAGTTGGGAAACATAATTCATGCTTTGTCATCGAAAGTGCAGACCCAAAGTTACAATGAGTAACAGGAAATTTAAAAAAACTAAGCTTTGACTGCGCGCTCAAGCTTTTAACCACCAGGATGAATGGAGACTAGTAGTTGACAAGCCTGGCATCAGTCCTTTATGAGTTGAGAATTCAGTGAACACTTTCTGTACTGAAAGCAGCTATGCATGATCTTCTCCTTCATCCAGACAGCATGAATATAAAGAGGCAGAAGAAGTGGCAACATAGCTGATATCAGTGTAGTAAAGGAATTTCATTCACTGGAAAAATACCAGTAAGAAAGCCTCAAATACTTCAATGATGTATTATTTCAAGAATATAAGGAATAACCAATTTTTACAAGAATATTATTAGAAGTTGCTCTCTGTAGCCTCAGTAGAGCAATTAATTTTCTAATATGAAGTTTTATAAAAGTTATTCCTCTTTAATTTCCCTCATGTTCTCCAGCTCCATCCTTCACAATAAAAGGGTTCATTGGCATCCAACTGCCTTAAAAGCAAAAAAAGACCCATCTTTATACGACCTTCAAGAATGTTTCTATATCCCTTCTCTGTTTTCTTGCCAGTCTCACTACCTTAAGCTTCTGCTTCAAGCTGTCCTTCTTCAACGTGTCCCATATCTTGCTCCTGCCTCTAGATCACCACTGAGTTCAGCTTTCAGAAAGACAAACAGGTGAGATGCTTATATCCCACTGGAATTCAGATACCTGAACCAAGTTTTGACTCAAGTCCGCATTGTGACAGAAGAATTTCATAAACTGGCAAACTACTTCATACAAGCTCTCTTTGAAAATTACAGCCAAAAGCATATATTATACATATTTCAAAATACTATATTGTTCACTCTGAACTGTTCCCTTTAAGGAATATGCAAAAGATGAGGTCAAAGAAACAAGAGGGGGAAAAAAATTGAGACAAAGATCGTGAGAGAGGTTACTCTTACAGTACTTTTGATCTGGCTGACACAGAGAGGTAATAAAAATTCATAAGGCAACTGTTCTTGCTCAATTTCCAGGACAAAAGCATCTGGATATTTAGCCAAAGCTGACTCAGCCTTGACATCTTTTGTTCCCCAGTGCCCCATTTCTTTGTAACCAAAGGTATGTGTGAAGTATTCACAAAAATGCACACATTTCCCAGTGGGTTTTGGTGTAGCCTGATCAGAGTGAGAAGGGTGAGAAAAAACCAAAAGCTAGAACAGCCCTGGATGCCAAAGCCAAGTAAGAAATGCCACCCGAACCACGAAGGAAGAATTAAACTCTTCCCATTTGTAGTAAACATATTTATCTAGCTCTGCATGCTCGATGCACAGAGTGTTTGCCTTGTAGTTTCAGAATTAGAACTTTGAGATAATGCTATCAATACCCAGGAAATTTTAAAAAGTGGAATTTTTGCTATACAAATGAAAGTGAGCAATGTGATACGTTTCAAACCAAGCAAAGCCACAAACCAAAATCAACACAGTCTGGAGAAGAGGATATAGGAAGTGGGAATTCCAGAAGTGCACGCATGGGATGTCTGTAACACACCTTAACTAATTCCCCTACACATGCCAAACCTCTTCATCTCCTAAGAAAATAAACATGTGTTCCATACATACCTGTGCTTATGATCTACAGGACATGGAGATAAACTATGTCTTAACAGCACCTGATGTAGGCAATTGTGTTACTGTAATACCCTTGAGCTTTTATTATGGAAAAAGCCCCATTCTACTGCCTGCTGTACTAATACAGAGTTAAAGAAATTAAATAAAACATTAGGTTTTTAGAACTGTTATAGAAACCATGGTGTAGTTTAATAAATCAGGTGTACTCACAGTCCGTGCTGATCCTTAAGGCCAAGTTTCATGGTGATTTTTCCTCCTATGCTCTCCAAGCCAGTCTAAAAGTCATGATACTATGGCCTAAGTTTTCAAAAGGTTAAGTATAGATGATTTTCACCTCCACTATAATTCTGAGAAGTTCATCCCAGATGATATTAGGTCATTTAATCAAGATGCCCAATATTAACTTTAAAGTTCAATTTTAACTGACCATTTCTGAAATTCTGACCTAATTCACGTCGGCTTCAATTAAAATCTATTTGATACCACTGTAAATCCAGAACCAGCACTACTCACACAGTCTGCACCCATGAACTGCAGCTAGAATCTGACCTATGGATTGCATTTGGGGCTGTACTGCTCTGCTTCAGTTACATTTCAGTTTCCACTCTTTAGCACAGACACACATTCATACTCACTGTGTCTCCTACAGCTATGAGCTCTCCTAATATTGGATTTATTCAACAAGGAAGGAAACTGAGAAAGCAATGATTTATAGCAACATTTTAAAATAGCACTTATAAATTCAGTGGAAGTCCAAACACTACCTAATGAAGTTAAAAAAAATTATACAACATCATCCAAAATCTATGTCAGGGACGAGAGTCCATTTAATTTCAGAAGGATTTGAATTAGGCTGTTGGACTGGATTCCAACTAACTTTTTACATCTGAGGAAAGCAATTACATGGGCAGGAGCGTGGAGTTTGCAAACACACACATTCAGTGTGGTATGTTTACACTGAAGATTCCAACAGAGTTTTTACTCTTTAAAGCTGCTGTGGGTGAACTGTGACCATCTTAGAGAGATACACCTGAAGTACCACTCTCCTCCAAGCACACTTAACAATATATAAACTGTGAACAAAGCACAGGAGCACAGAGAAAGGCTCTCTTTACTCTGTTCACATTACCATGAAAAACCATGGGGACATACACCAATTCGAGTTCACAAAAATTTTTATTCTGTATTTGCAAACTTTTCTCTGGGAAAACAAACCCCAAAGGGAATCACTAACAAAATGCACAATATGCCTTTCAACTTTATTCTTACTGTTATGCACAGCAAGCCTATACTTCAACTTCTTTGAGTGTCCATGTTTTCAGAGAATGCATGAAGTGGTTTTTAATAGTTCTGAGAGGGCAAAGGATGTCCTGGAACTGAAATGCTTCCATGAGACAACCAACTCTAGACTGATTCCTGATGTGGCTTAACAGGATTTATACTGCAGTTGTTTAAGCTTGAGCTGGGGGCATCTTACAGAAGCTATTACTGCCTCCAGAGAGAAGGAACCAATTACTTAATTACTTCCAGCTTTTTTTTCTAGTTCTTTCAGCTTGTGTCTGAGAGTTGAACACTTGAAACCCACTTGTTCAAGATCCAGTAACTTAAAACTTAGTAAACACATGAGAATAAGATATTGTTAATGCTCCCAAGTATGGTTATGTGGTTTTTACAGATTCAAAATAAAAAAGTTATTCAGTAATTAGCTGCTGTTTAAAGTTCTCAGCACTATTCACAACAAATGCAGTTTGAAATATAAACGCTAATGATTGTCAGAAAATACACCTGACAGACTATGATGTTATAAGACTGAGCAACCAGCTCCAGGTGGCTCTGCATGAGCAGAGGGTTGGACCAAATGACCTCCAGAGTTACCGTCCAACCTCAACCATCTTTAGTTTGGTAGTTCTGTGAATCTGTTGCACGGAAGTGGATATAGAAGAATCTATATTTTGGGGGGGAATTTAATGTTTTGAAGTAGTAACTGAGAGTCCAAATATTAAAGACACAAAGGGACTTCTCAGTAAATGGAGAACATTGAGATGAACGTGAAAATCATACATCACTGAAATACTGCCTAAGGAGCAGCAAAGTGAAAATCACATATTTTGCACAGATGCAAATCATTGCCAATAAACTCCCTAATTCATATATACTGAAGTGTCTTTCAAAAAAAAAAACAAAAAACCAACAACAAAAAGAGTGTACTATCAGAGAAGCTATTATTTCTCTATATTATTTCCCAGTTTCTCTAAAATCAGCCTACTGTCTCTAGAACTCAGTGTCTGATTAGGATACAGCCCCGCAAGGGTGCCCATGCAAAAAATACTCTCATAAGTAAAAGCCTGGCAAACACCCATCTATGCACATAATTTATTAACAGCTGCACATGCCTAATTTCATCTGCACAGTGACAAAAACTTCAAAGGTCATCTCCCTAACCAAGGCAAGATTGAGGCACTTTTAAATCTGACACTACCTCTAAGTAGGTAACATCATGTGTGTATCATTTTGTATCTCTCTTCCCCTTTCCTTAAGAGTTCCAGGTCTTTTGGAGCTAGGATCAGCACTCTATGAGTTAGTAGACACATCTAGCAAAGTCTTCTCACACCAAGTTGGACACTGAACAAATAAATTCTTATTCAAAGCAGGAATAGGTTAATAAAGATGGCTGAAGGCAGAAAGGAGGGTATGTAAATGATCACATGTAGGTGCCTATGTTAGGAGGGATTTGGGGTTTGCCTTTACAGCAGATGAAAGATCTCTCTCCCCAGTGATTAGGAAACATTCTAGACAGATGACCCTACTAGCTTAGGTGGATCAATTAGGTGGGATGAGTACAGACACCTCTATGTGTTCACTGCCAACATTTAAATGTTGTGAAAACACTCCCTGATCATGCAAATCAGGACGTAAGGTATATCATCATAGATATCATCTCAGAAGGAGAACAGATAACCTTTAAATACAGAGGGAAGCAAATAAATGTAATATGTTCAGCAGGAACATGCATTCTCAAACAGAGCACACAGGACTTCACCAGGGCTTTGTAGAACTTCCCTGTATCCTTGGGAAATGCTCCTACCTGCCACTGCATCTAAACACTCCATTTTCTGCACCGATCTTTAAAGCTCCATCCAACCCCCAGCTATTCTGCAAGTCTATGATTTTTTTCATACTGATGGTTTGTACTTAAATGTTGAATTAGCCTTTTTTTCATTTTGTCCTTTCTGGCTGTCATGGTTTACAAAAAAGTCTAAGAACTCTTCAGAGGAAGACAAGATTCTATGTTGAGAATCTGGCAACTGATAAGAAATCAAAAAATTGTAGAAATGCAAGAACAAAAACTACACACATTAGAATAAATACACACATAGATAAATAGGAAACTACTTAAACCCTCTAACTCATGGGTAGAAAAAGGTCTATGCTTTGGATTCAGAAGTGTTCTCAAGAAAACACATTTAAAAAGGTATTTCTGTAAATGAATATTAAATCAATTTCACTGACTCTCAACATCAGGTCAGTCTGAGATTTGGGAAGTCACATTTTTGAATGTTCAAGAAGCTTCTTTAGACAAAGTCAAGTCTCACAGCACCAAAATGCTGTGGAAAAGACTGTCTGAAGGGCATTTCCATTGAAAACAGAACATAAGTGACAGGAGAATTCCAAGAAAGCCTGGTCTCCTGAGGCTTCTGGACCAGTTTTGTTCATCTCAAAAGCAGGCAATACATTTTCGAGAAGCATCATAGAATCAAAAGATGATGCTATGGCTTTCTTGGAAGCACAGATGCTTCTCAAAAGTGAAAGAAATTTGCAAGAATTATCTCTCTCATTCCTGTGAAAATCTACAGCAAGACTATCAACGTCCATGTTGAGAAAACTGTGAAAATACCTGGAACATCAGGCAATCAAATTAAGTAAAATCCATGGAAATCACCAGGGTAAAAAAAGAGGGTGATCTGGTATGAATGTGATCTGCAACACAGAGTTTTATGACCTGAGGTCTTTACTACCAATTTTTCTTACAAGTCACACAGTACAATCTTATCTCTTCACTTAGGGCAATGCCACTATATCCTGGACCAACCTGAGATATGAATTTAGACCACTGAAAACTTTTTCATCATGGATTCAAACTGATATGATACTGGTTTTAGGGCATGTAGAAAAATTCCCCTTTTTTTTTTTTTCTTAATCCAGTTACAGAAACTTCACACACATGGGATATGTGCAGTGATATAGTCATTAAACATACATATTGTAAAATATACATTTGTAATTTAATTACATCACCTGCTTCCTTCCTCATAACAAGGAAGGAACAGGAAGCAAAGGAAAATATATAGTGGCTGTGAGCCAGTAACTCAGGTACAGGGATAAAAAACCTGTTCCTCTCTATGGGGGTTACGTATTTCCCATGCCCTATAAACATTCAAATATAAACTTGTTCTATAGATTAAAAGCTATCATTTGTTATTTACCAGCTTTACTTACTCCAGCCATACTTATCTATGGACTATACTACTGGACACCCTCTACAGGATGTCCCTCTATTGAAAGGAATTTGGACTGGGTTTGTGGTAAAAAACATACTCTCCTTCTTGTAGCTCTGGAAAAGCAATTAATTTTTCTTGACAAGACATATCCTGAGCTTTTCACCCTCTTTATGAGAAGTCTATCTTTTCCCTTATATCTGTGTTCAGCCCAATATTTTACCCTGTGGACTTTCAGAAGTGTTACTATTTACTTTCCTGATAATAAAAAAATATATTTTTTGTAACATTGTCATGGTTTATGTCTGTCCTGGACAAGCTACCAGCTCTGTATCCACAGAATATTCTATGCCAGACACAAAAAAGGAAAGGGGTTCAGAACTCAAAGGCTCCAAAAGCTCCATAAAAATTGCTGAGATTTTAAATTCCTACAGACAGCTGGTCTCTAAATTCATACTTTGACAGCTGTGACTTCACTAAGTGTCCCTTCCAACATGGAGCTTGTTATGTCTGTAGAGTTAGCATCACCCCCAAAATCTTGAATACTGTTGGGTTATTGTCATCAGAAAACAAGCACAGTATTTCCAGACTATGAATGAACCGGAAGTAAATAAACAGAAGGAAAGTAATCAACACTGGAAATGCACAAATAAAAATTCTTAACATGTCCCATCCCTACTCTGCAATATGTTTGTTATCAGTGGTGAGAAACCCTAAAGCTTCTAATATGATGTCAGTGAAATAGGCACCCTGACCCTCTAGGAATCATGACTGTTGGACTTGCTGGTTTTCTGTTGCAGAAAACATTCTTAATTCTCCTCAAGGAGTCTTTCTGTATAAAATCTTTGGTGTACAGTCAGAGGAGCATGAACACTTATGGGGCCTTCTGTTTTTCAATATGAAAATGTCAAAATTCCATATTGGTTCTCAGACCTCTGTCATGAGGTAGAGAAGCTGAAGAGAGTAATCTCTTAAGGGCTCCAAGCAAGATGCCAGTTGGAATTTATTTTAAAGTCTGGAACAGGAAAACAGTATAAAATGGCAATCTAACCTCCTCCACAATGCAATTTAGAATAACATAATATTTGAGTCACTTGGGGTGAAATTCTGTCTTCACTGAGAGACAAAAAGAATTTTCCAAGTGACTTCAAAGTGGTCAGGATTTCGTTCCTTATATGCTTCAGATATTTTATTCAGAGGACGAAGAAGCTGTTGAAGTATAAAAAAATATACTTGCTTTTAGTTAACTTTCAAATGCACTAAGATGCTGGAAGTGTACCAATTCTTTAGTTGTAAATGGGGAAGAAAACCTTTGAAATGTCACTTTAAAGAGAATACCCAGGCTTCTTATTAAAGACTCTTATTTGGCAACAACAGATTGCAGCATGCATTCTCCTCTTATAACTATTATTTATTGCCATTACTGGGATGTGTTCTATAATTGGATTCTGGCACAGATTAGTGGAAAGAGAAAAATGTTTCCAATCTGATTCAAAATAAGTTTTACTTTGTAAAACACATATGAAAAGAGTGAAAGATTATCTCACTGCTCTCCAGTAGTTAGTCAAATAATTTAGACATTTTAGTCCAGGCAGATGTTAAACCTGCAACTTGTAAAGCTGTTTTTATAAACTCTGTGTGATTTCGAGTTGGGGTAATTTTTTTTTAATATTTGTTGGATAGTGTTCTAATCATAGATTGTGGCTGAGCAACTACTATGTTCCTTTCAAGAAACACACTTTGAATGAAACTTGCCTATCATCAGAGTCACATATGCCACAGTCATAAATAAAATAAATACAGTATTTTATAGAGTGATTTAACAGCTGAAAATCAGGCATGTTGATTAGGCAAGAATCTGTGGCTCTACTTCAGCATCTATTCAGAAAGCTGAAGGAATTAAATAAATAGAAGCATAAGTAAACACAGTAGTACAATAAAAGAACAAATGCAAATAACAAGACACAAAAAATATAAAGCTTCTCCCTCTGTTTAGAAGTTGGTCTTCCTCAGTTGAGGAACTTTTTCAACCACTTGATCTCAACATAAAAGTGGCCAAGGTGAGAACTGTCACCACACTCAAGTAGTCATCAGCAAAGCACAGCTGATTCATGCCAGTCAGAACAGTACTCACAAGCTAGTAAGAAATAAAAGTATAAGGAAAAGTCAAATTGTACAAGACAGGAAGCTGAAAGCACTCAACTACAACATGAATTTGTTTCAATTTTTCCTCCTCTCTATCAATCTTAAGCAACTGCCAGCATGCACTACCTAATCAGCTCTTCCCAAGAAGTACTCCACAGTTTTGACATACAAATAAATAAAAATTTTCCTGAGTTTTACAACAACCTCCAGAATCAGAGCCACAAACTGGCATCTCTTTTGCACAGCATTACCTGTTCCCCACCACCCACTCTTCTCCATACAAAAGGCCTGGCCAAAGTTCTCTTTATAGATTTCAGACCAACTCAGCTGTGGTGATTTAACGCCTAACTGCAAGCAGGGATTCTCATCAGGTGGAGCCGGCATGAGGAGAATTAGAAATACATATAACCTCTCTTCCCATAACAGAGCTTAGGGAGCTGGATCTGTTCAGCTTGTGATTGATGAACAAGCTGTGGATGGCTGACAGCACCTGAAATTTGGGTAAATACATTCAGAAGATGCCTCTTTGTGGCCTACTTTGAAATGGGAGAGAAGAGATATTTTACTTCAAAGCAATCAGACAGCAGATTCTGTATACTGGTTCCTCCTACTGAAACCCCAGAAGAATACCACAGACTTGCAGAAATGTTCTCATTTTTGTGCAAAGCTATGTTTTTTTCCTAGTGCCAACCATTTTAAAAGCTTGGTACCAGCTTGTTTTCATTAAGTGGTTGAAAACATTTGACTCAATCATTTTGAAATCAAAAAAATCCTAAAATCCTTTATTTCTTTAAAAAACCCACAAGACTGCAACAGAGAATTTCACATACATGTACAGCGATGTTCCATACAAAGAGTGCATTTTTAAAAAATACTGATAGTTTTATTTCCTTGGATGTTTGTGAGTACAAGGAGGAGAGAATTCGATATTTTTAATGAAAGATCTGGTTAAACTGACAATTCAGTCTTTTGAATGCTTTCCAGGATCAACACAGTCCATGAATATTTCTCTGAGGTTTATTACGTATGCATAAATAAAGCAAAAGGCAATGAACCCCCAGCTCTTTCGATAAATGCAGTGCGTATTATGATATGTGTTGCCTTCCAAACAGAGCAGTGGTTTTCCTTGGAGGTTTGGATCTATCTCAGCTCTCCATAACTCAAAGAACTACATTTTGAAACAATGAAGCATAAAACCTTCACAATAAGTAAAGTGCTCTAGAAATAGGTGACTAAACAAGATACTGTCAATGAGTCCCAAGGAATATCTGCAATGAATATGGTAATAGAACATTTTTTCAAAAGTGCACGACCTCCAAGAAGCAGAGCTTAATCAAGGCAGACAATAATACAGTGCAATGGTACCTTTTGCAGCAGTGCCTCAGCAAACAGGGTAGAGTGATAAATGCTTCAGTATAAATCTTAAAATACAGTGTCTAGCCTGTAGAATACTGTAGGGCATGATAGGGGACATAATCAAGTGAAGTAAGGAAAATACGATAAACACAAGAATGCACAAGCAAATTAAAGAATAAGAAAGCACAAGAGAGAATTGCTTCCTTTGAAGAAGATCACTCCGAGACAGATGGTGACTCAGCGATGGCATCATTTATTCAGCAAGGCAAGTGTTCCTAAGATCAGCCAGGGAAAATATTAGAACACAATAATACTCTGTGTCACTCCCTCTATTTACTTGCATTTACAACTCTTCTGAGCATGCTTTTCATAAAGGAGAGTTGTGATAAGAAGCTGAACTCCCCCACTAAGCCCATGTGTTTTCACATAAAACATCTGAGTGGTTAAATAAGAGACCAAAAGCTGCTGTAGTCTACCAGAAGTAATAAAATTTTTAAAAAGTTTAGTCACTATCATTACACATCCAAAGTTCTAAGTGAAAAGCAGACTGTTAAAGTATTATTGATCCACCTTCCTGAGCTGGGGAGATGCTCTGTCAATTGTAGTTGACAGAACCATCAGGTGATGAACCATCAGGAAGGCAAGCGGTACTATCATGGGACAAACTTATACAAGGAGATAGCCTGACCCTGACAGAAATTGCCAAACACATCTGTTCAAACTAGCATTTCTTAATGTAGCAAATCATACCAGCCCTCCAGGGCAGAAGGAATTAAACTAGCGGTTCCTACTCACTACCAAGAAAACCCTTAAACTTTGTTTCATGTTGAAACATCTCATTAGGAGTGAGAACTTAAATCTACAGACAGCATTATAATAAGTAATGATTAATTAAAAAAAAAATTAAAAACACAACAGTTGAAAATGTGAACCCCCTAGAAAATTGAAGAGATGAGGCATTGACTATCTGGAGGCAACAATTATTGTTACTATCTCTAGAGAATGCTTGGCCCAGACATGTCTATTAATACCAGACTTATTAGGTCTTGACAGCTTCTAGGACATCTGTTTGTTTCATTTCCCTTTAGTCTCGCCAAATGCTAGCAGCAAAAATAATACACTTTTTGTTCCTACATCTGCATAACTTGAAAGACTTTTTTGCATATATGAATTTTGACAATATGAGATCTAATGTTCTGTATCTGATATATATATATGTACAGGCATGTATATTCTAAGAACTGCAAAGGTGGGTAGATTTCTTTAATCTGAGGGCATTTATCTAGGAATAAAGGTGCAGTGGAGCTAACAAACATTCCTCAGAGGCAGGACAGTTTTCATAGATTTGTTTTTCAACCTGAACTAAAAAAGGTTACAGAGACCAAAATATCTCAGCACAAGCTTTTCACAAGCAACTCCCTCAAGTATTTCGGTATATTGCAAAATTCCAAGAAAGCATTACAAAATTACAGAAAATAATATTGAGGCTTTTGGTATGGCTTTCCCTATTCTTCCAGGAGCCAGCACACAGGTCTTGACCCAAATAAAGTTCAGTCTAAAGTAAAGGTTCTAAGTCAAGCTCTTGCATTTTGCTAGATTTTTACTGTATTTTAGACCTAGATCCAAAAGGCATTTCTGTCCTATATTGTTCATAATTCTGTTGTTCTTGGCCATCACTTCAAAAGCAATAGTATAGGTGAGATTTAAATATCGCCTACTGGAAATGGGAAGAACAGGAGATAGCTGCTTGTATGTTATGAATCAACCACAGGCAATTGCTGATGCTTTGATCCAGATATTTCGCTATGACTATACGCCAAACAGCTAAACTATTTTATTTACAAGAATTCAGCTTTGCCCGCTCATTTCGTTTTCATATGGCTGTATAAATAATTTGTTTACATTTTAAAAATAACTTTATCTTTGCTTACAAACTTTATGTGATCAATATAACTTCACACATATACATTATCTTAAATTATTTTACAAAATGCCCTCACTCAAGCTGTAGGGCCCATTCAGAATGTCACTACAATGCAGTTTTATTTCATTTTAAAGCCTGTTTGGATGCAGATTTCTTTAAATATTTTTATTCTCGGGCTAATGTTTCAAATTACAGGTTATTTCAGAATCCAAATTTGATTTTCAATTTTTTTTCAACACTTATCAAAAACTTGCCTATTTAGATTATTATAGCCACTAGTGACTTAATAATCGTTAAAAAGTCAAGAAGTACTAAAAAAAATATTCAAATCAATCAAAACTCTTAAGAAGCAGGATCAGCTTTTGCAGCAAATTGCAGCGGCTCTCCTGTTTCAGGTATATTTTGAGAGACATGCACATGATGGCATGGTTCCCTTCAACTTTCATTAATGTGAGTCAGAAAGAATTACACCATCTATGATCGTTCCCTGAAAATACAAATAAATGTATTTGCATTTCCAACAAGAGATTTACACTCACTTATGCCAGCTGAGAATCTGATCCAACAGTGGCGTAAGAGTCCCACAGAATATCTTTGACTTCAGTGGATCGGCAGGAAATAACACATGACCACAAGCTTGATATATATGCTTTCAGCACCTGTTTCACAACAATATCTCTGGGGTTTAGTATATTCATAATTCAATATTCTAAATAACTACAGAGGTTTCATGGGGCAAAAGAGAACATTACATTCCCACCATCTTAGATTTGACCAAGTTAAGTTTGAGCAGATACCATTTATTCATGCATTAGCAAACACAAATTTTGCATCCAGAAGTAAGTGGAAAGCATTTTTCCAGATGTTTTTCCCCAGGAAAATATGATGCAAATTATAAACTTGCTAGTTCAAAGAGTACATAAATTTCTATTTGCATGCATTTATTGGCTGTATTTTTTAAACTCCTTCTTAAATAGATTAATTGAATAGCACATTAAATCAGTTAAGAGGAGATGAAAATTTTTGACTAGAATAATTGGTAGCTAAAAATACAAAACCTGAGCTTACTGTTGCATGATACCTAAAATACAGGATTTTATTTAATTATTGACAACAGTTTGCTTTTGGCTATATTCGTAAAAATCATCATAGAAAACTACTATCGTTTTTTACCTCACTGTGCCCAGGAATTGCATCAGTCTCCAATTTTACTTTTTAATCTATACAAACAGAATAGTCTTGTGTTACAGCTTGATACAAAGGACTTATTGTATACTCGCTTCTGAATGTTATTTCTGACAAAAATCCAATATCATAAAATGAAAGTCCTTATAACTGTAGTGGAATATCAGCCAGGAAAGGGAGACTGGCAACAATATCTCTTGCTCCTTCTCATTTCATATTCTGAACAATCTATAAGTGCTGACTGTGACAAGAATAAAAGTAAAATTAACAATGTAGGATTATATGCTGGCATATTTTAACAGAATTATTAATTTATTTTTATGCAATTTCCCTTTATTTGAGAAGACATAGGTTCATTCAGAGTGGTGTGATACATGGAAATCAGTTCAGTTTCAAGTTATTTTATAAGGAAATATAAAATTGCTATTACCAGAGAAAGAAATAGTTCTGTCCAAAGATAGCAGAACTGAGTTGGATCCTTTGTCTGGGATATTTTGGCTGGACTAAGGCACATAAAATTGTTCCCTCTTTTCTTCCCAGCACACCCTCCCTCTGTCAGGGAGTAGTAAGGGATGGCCAGCAGCCAAGGGGGATGCCACAGTCCTCCCACTTTGCTTGTCTGTCTATCCTCACCCCACCAGGCCCCAGCACTGGGATTAAGGGTAAAACAGCAAAGTTCTACCATTTACTGTTCCGTGTATGAAGAAATGGGCACACTGCCAGCTGCTGGAGAAACCACAGTGGCACCAGGATCAGGAGAAGGAAGACGGCTGATGAACCGTGGTGTTGGTGTCTGAGGACTACCAGGCACATGGGGAGATATGAGGGGTTCTCGTTAGACAGGACACAGCAAAAGAGATAAGGCTCTCTATGCAGAAGCTGGGATGGAAGAGGAAGGAAGGGAGCCAAGGTTAATTGCCTCCCAACGCTCTGAATCCTCAAGACAAAGTCAGATTTCTTGACAATTCCAAAACTTAGTATCACTGAACAGCATTAATACAGCCAAATACCATAAAAACACTTCTTCCACATAATAGGTAGAAGTCATTGCCATGGAAATCCAGTTCACAGCAAGGCCATGACGACACGAGACAGCACATCACACCAATCCTATAGCCAGGAACACAATCATATCCTAACCTAGCCTTTCTCAACTTGAGATGGAGCCAGCTGTGTTGTTAAAACAAACAGACAGAATACTCTCATGCATGAACATGAAAATAGAAGGATCTCTTTTCAAAGGATTGAGACGTTTTTATCAATAAAATCTAAAGAACTGTCAGCTCCTTCTCTCTCAAGTATGACATATCTAGATTTTTCTATTCACACTGTCTTAATGCCGTGTTAGTTACCTAAATGTGTGCTTTGGTTTCCAATAAACAATATTTTCTAGATAGCAGAAAATAATGGTGAAACTTTTTCCAGAAACCTCAATCATTTATCTCAAAGTTGCATTGAAGAGAATTCCTTACATCTATAAAAACACTCAGAAGTTTGTAATTAATCTATCACTTAATGATAAGTCTGTAAATGACAACTCATGCCTACATATGTGGCTTAAAGTAAGATAATATGTGGAATAGTCTATGCTAACCATTTAATATTGAATAATATAAGAATGGGACTTTATCAAATTAAATGCACAAGCAGCGTATTTTAACTCAGCTTTAGCTACACTAACAAAAAATTAGATAATGTAGAAACATTAGAAAGAAATGAGATGAGTCAGGGTTTTCCATGAAAAACAGCTTCACTGCAGAGTAGCCAATAGAAATAATTTTAGCCTTATTTAGATTAAGATAAAATGGCGTTCTAATATCTCACTATCTTATCTAGATAATTTTATTAGTGCTTAAGATAATAAAAGATGCATCTGGCAGCAGAACAGCATTCCTCTATCGCAGAACTTGTGTTCTGCACAGGCTCCCATCTGCAAATGCAGGTTGACACTTACTTTTGTAAGTTATGGAAGATTTTCTAGTCTAAGGCATTCTCTTCCTCTTACTGTTCTTTAAATAATTTTTTTATTCATCTTTGTATCTGTTTTTCCTTCTTTCTGTTTTTTTTCTTTTGTGTGCTTTGAATCACTCATTGCATAATTTCACTCATTGCATGATTACATAACAGGCATCTTCTGTGACATATTGCTATTTTATTGTTCTTCATTTTACTGCTTATTTAGGGGTTTATGTAGAAATATTTTTATCTGTCACCACTGAAGACTGGTCTTCTTGGAGCAGGTTCCTTGAACTCCCTTAGCTCACAGCCAGTTTCAGGGTACCCTGAAACAATGGGGATGAAGAATGAGAGCAGCTGAAGATCCCCAAATACTCCCTACAGTCACTCATTTTGCTTTCTTGGCCTCAAAGGAGAAGAAAAAAATAATTGCTGTATAGAGCTGATATTAAAAAAATACCCTCTTTGCTAAGTATTTCAATAAATATCACACATTATCCTTTTGGGCAATATCCAAGTTGCCACAGGACATTAACTCATAAATTCTCTTTTGTGCATGTGTGTGTGTGTGTGTGACATTCATGTGCAATTCAATACCACATCAGTTCCCAATACAAACAAATATCTCGAAGAATTTTGAACACCGTAATTGCAGAGCTCAAGTCAAAACACTCTTGACATAATGGAAGTTTCATCTGAATCACAAAATCCCAGCTTTGCAGACTTTTGAGATTGGAAGAGAACCTTAGAAATCATCTGGCCCATGCCCCTGCTCAGAGCCCAGCCACCTAAAGCGGGTTGCTCAGGACTGTGCCCAGCTGGGGTTTGAATATCTTCAGGGATGGAGATTCTCCAACCTTTCTGGGCACCCTGTGTCACTCTTTGATGATCCTTACAGTGAAAATGTTTTTTCCTACACTCAAATTGAATTTCTTGTATTTCAAGAACACATCTCTTGTGTCCTTTGCCTTCTCTTCTGTCACTGAGCATCAGGGAGAAGAGTCTGGTTCTCTCTTCTTTACTGCCTCCCACCAAGTAGATTGTTAAAATCCAAAGCTTAAAAACTAGGGCTTCCAGCTATGGAAATGAAGACCAAAAACATTACCTCTCCCAGTAAATCTTTTCTGAAATGTTCTTAGTGTAATGTATTAAACACAGTAGGTAAATGCTCCCCAGAGGAAGCCGAAATGCTCAGCAATTGAGGGGAATTAACAACACATATTATTATTTCTCCAATCTGCACACAAAAGGCCCAGGAAGCTCACTTCTTACTCAAACTTTTCCATCAAGATTCTGCAAAATTTAGATATACCCAATCCACAGTTCCTGACTAACACTCCCTTTTGGGGTGCAGTAGCTTCTGCAGTTGTTCCTATATTAATTGTTTGGCTCCATGGTAAATTTTGTCCTTTAAAATTCAATCCTTTATCCCTTTTGATTCTTTCAGAGCTTCAGATTCCTATAGCCCAAGGGCAGGAATATTTTAGTGGTTCTAATACAAACACCTTTCCAGTTATAGGATTAAACAAATACAATAGTATTCTCACTATAATTCTCTTTGAATTAGAAATTCACATTGTAAATTGCCAAAATTTTCTATTAACATCAAGGAAACAGATGAGAGAGACAGAGAAAGATGGAAAAGAGATGGAGGGGGACAGGAGCAAGACAGCCTTGCCAGAAAGAGGATTTATTTGTGCTAAGCACATAAATAGAGTTATAGATATGGCATTAGTAGAGATACAATTTAAATAAAGAAGCTACTGGGAAACAGAAATGTTGCATAACAGAAGCAAATAACTGGTTCATTGATCACTGGAACTAATGAGCCCTGAGTTTCAATGAATTTACGTTTTCTGGAGGGTGGTTTTTTTAACTGAATTCTTTTAAAGCAGCTGTGTAGGTGCATCTCTTGTTGAAGAACAGATAATCTACACAAGATAGAAATACTCTCTATGGTTTGAAAGATTCTTCCTTTTGTTCAATGAAGTGCAGTTTCTGACTGAACTGGGGAAGCAAAACTTGAAAAACCTGCCCAATAGGTGTTTTTTAAATTAGCATGTTTCCATGAGTAGTTTTGGATTTGCTGAGTTCTTGTTCACTAGATCTAGATATTGAATTCAAAGTGAAAGTTATCCAGTACTGTAACCAGAAGTATCTAGGATCATTTTTCCTAATTATTCAAGTAGCTCCTATTTTCTCTTGTTTGTATTATTTCTGATAAAAACTGTACCAGATATCTAGTGGAAAAAAAATGAAGAATAATTAGATATTTACAATCTTTGTGATGAATAACTTTTGATTTTCTGAAAATGCTACAGATTATAAGCACACACACTGACTGCTTATGGAAAGGCCAGTTATGGACAATGTCTGGTTTTGATTTTGGTCTTTTGAATTTCAGCAATGAAAGTTAGGACTCCATGACCTGATGAACATATGTTCCTATTTCATACCAAATCTGAGGAGGTAAGTGGCTTAATAGGTAATACATTTGCTCAACATCCATTTCAGTCTAATAAAATGAAGCTATTCCTTTCTAATACCTGAAGGCTTCATGGAAATTAAAGGCTTTACAAAATGCTGATATTCTTCTTCACTCCAGTTGCAAATCCAGTTGGTTATTTTCTAATGAGACTGATATGTTGCTCTTACTCTGAATCTCTGGAGTTATGCAAGACAAGCTAAGTAGTTTGTTGAAGACACAAAACAGAAGAGTTCAGAGGAAACACTTTCACTGTGCCGAAACTGGTACACAGAGCCCTCAGTCATGAACTCTTCCACGCACAGGATAGCAGTCCTACAATGGTGGTGAAAGTGTAGAGACACTTTCACCCTCTGAAAACATCTTGGTGTAAAGAAATGCATTTTATCACTTTTCTCAGTAGCTGAGGTCAGCTGCATTTGCAACTGCAGTTTGTGCATAATTCATACATGAAAACTTTTTTTTCCATGTAACTTTCCTGAACACCATAAAAGCAGGAACAATTAAATATAATTTTTGAATTTATTTCAGTTTAAGACGATATCAGCTGAGCTTTAGATGCCTACAAGGTTAAAGACAAAACAAAGGTCCATTTCAAAAATCAGCAACAGTAAAAATAACAAAGAATTGGATCAGTAATTTCTAATAGCTAATACTACTTATGTGGGTTGGCAATAAAAGAAGCAGTCACAATGGTAATAAAGGCTGTCTAGAAATAGATCTTTAACAGCATAGTAAATCTGATAATTTAATTACATTTATTTAATGTAATAGTAAATATAGTTTGGAATAATGGTATTATGAATTGGAAGAACAAATGCGTGTTTGAATGAGATCAGAAATATACTTTTTGGCTTTGTTTTGTTTTGGGGGGTTTTTGGTTTTGGTTTTGTTTGTTTGGGTTTTTTTGCTATAAATCTAGTTGTTTAGACTTAAAGGTCAAATGGTCCCAGGAAAGGAATTGGGTCTTAACAATGTTTATAGAACACACAAGAACTTCAAGAATTGCATTCAATAAAGCACTCCATAAAGTGCACATGGTCTGTAATGACAGCCTTTCCAGCCCTTAAACAGTTTTTCCAACAAGTTACCATGTAGATGATTCTTGACAAAGCAAATCATTAATACTAAGCATCTATGACCAAACGGTAAAGAATTTTTTTAGTAGTATATGGATATTTTAGTGGCTTATCAGCATTTATTCAGTTTCATGGCAACCTGAGATTTCGAATTAAACTTTCTACCCAATTTGCAAACAGTAGACTCCTTGTGATTCTCAAAAATCTTCAAAAATCCTGTGTTTTGACAGTTCATTTAACTGAGATGACCTTCTAGAAGTAATAAAGTACTGCTAATCCAGTCGATCCAGATGCTGGTTTTTCCTGTTCAAGATTTATCAGATGATTTCAAACATACTACAGAAGCATACTTTTAACTATGCAAAACTGATCAAGTTCAAAAAAATTTCTTACATGATTTAGTGCCAGATATTTTAATTCTGCAGGCCACTAGCATCACATTTTCTATTGTTCTTTTCAGTCTGCTTTTGCAGTTTTAGGATGATATATTTTACATCTTGTTTAGGAAGATTGCCTTTTTTTATTCAAAAGAAGCCCATATATGTTTAGAAAATAATTTCTGTGGTACAAACAGATGGAAACTTGCCAGGAAATGAGAAACCTGAATGATTAAACAAAGGACTCAAAATCTCATAAACTTTCTGGCATGAAGGGATTTTGAAACTCTTTCCAGTACAAGCTGCTCCCTCTGACATACTGATATTTTTTCTCACTATGAGAAAATATCATTAGGTATAAGTGAACTTTCCACTTTTTCTGCACAAATTTTTTCGGCACCTCTGTCTTGACGGAAGAACAGTAATAGGAAACATAGGAATGACAGAAAATGCCACACTTATTATCATTGTAAATGCAACTAAGATGTATTAGCAAGGTGTATCCTGGATGGACCAAAGAAATTTTCACTCAGGAGCAGTTTCTGTTTAGGGATCCAGCATTTTTTAAACTCTCACACACAGTTTTACTGATTGTCTCCGATACTCTGATCCTGGCCAACCCTAGGGCAAATGCAAAGCAAAAGCGGTTTATTTAATCAGATTTCCCCGTTTTGCTCATGGCTTCTCTGCCGTCTGGTGGGATCAGATACAGACCCTTCCTGAGAATCCTGCGTGCCATCAGCAGGCAGCTACAGCAGTGGGTTCCCGAGGCTGTGGTTTAGGCGAGTCCAGCAAAGCAGCTGTGCTCAGTCTCAGCGAGGAAAGAGTTAAAGAGCTCCGTGTTCCCCTGTGCCCGGGAGGCAGCCTTTGTGTTTAACATTGGCAGGGGCTCAGTTCGGGCTGGAGGTTTGTTTTAACTGGGGGAGGGGGCAGAGAAGAGGGGACGCTCCGACTTCTTCAATCTGTCTCTTTCTTTCACTGATTTAGCGGAGGTGGAGATTTTCAATTCCACCCAGTCACACGCAGGCAGGAGGATCTGGTAAGACTATCCCAGGAAAAGCCACTCCGAGGAAATTCTCCGAGCCGGCGGCGGCGGCGGCAGCAGCCCCAGCATGAGGGTGAGCCGGGCGGGGAGGCGCGGCGGGGGAAGTGCGCGGGATGCTGCGGGAGCCCCATCCCGATCCCACCCCGGGAACAGCCCGGCCTGAGCCGCGGGCACCTTCCGCACCGCTGGAAACGCCCCGGAGAGGGATCCAGGGGGGGTTGGTGCACCTCTGTGTGCGGGTATGAGCGTGTGAGAGAGAGAAAGGGAGAGAGAACAAGAGACAGGCACCAGGCAGCTTGGGGGAACTGTTACTCCACAAAGTTTAACAATGTACGGATCTTGCCAGAGGCTCTCTGTACGGGCTGCAGGGCAGGCAGCACTGGTTTGCCAATGCATATTGGAATTGATCCTTTGCTGGTGGTGCAAGGAGCGTGTTTCCTCTCGCCTTGGAGAAGGAGCAGCAGGCGGCTTCCCCGGCAGCGCTCGCTGGGAACAGCCCAGAGAATCCCCCTTGCCGGCGCTGCTCCCTTCAGTGCCTTCCTGCCCTGCTCCGCTTCATTTGCTCCTGTTCACATCTCCGCTGCCTTACACTGATCAAGCACTGTTTACCTTTTTTGCTTGTCTTTAATACTTGGAACAATTTCATTTCCACTAGTACGGTCTCTTCTTGCGAACCTCGGTATGGGAATTTTTCCGGCTTGATACTCCAGGCAAGTCAGGAATGTAGTTCCCTGCACCCGTGGCTGCTTCTGCAGCACTGCAGGAGCACAGGCACAGCACAGGCGGGTGGCTCCCAGATTACCAGAGCACCCTCACATCCTCCAGGTACCCAGGCTGCGTGTGAAGGACAATCCCAGATTACTTTATCACAGAAAGTTTTCAGGGATGCCGGTGTGTTATTCATATGAGGCAGGTTACATGCTATATTCTGTAACAGGATAAATACTTCAAAAATATGCACAGAGGAAAGAAGGGCTGTCAGGAATCTATTAAAAAGTACCCTTAGAAGTTAGTTTGTTAAAAACTTTATAGTTCTGCTTTTTAGGGGAAGGTTTCTTCCGGGAGAGGGAAGAGATGGCAATTGGCAGTTTTGTTCCCAGCTTTCCATGCTGGCAGCATGACTGCCATGCTACCACCATGTTTATATGATACATACATCAAATTTTCACATAAAAGGGCACAAAGTAAGGAGGAAACGAATATAATTACCAAAACATAGGGCTGTGGATTCTGTTCATAGCTCTATAATAGCTCTATCACATTTCTTTGGGAAAGCCATTTAATAGTGATACACATTTCCCATTTGTAAATTTAGGAACCATAGTCCCAGGAAATAATACGAGTATTAATCCTTGCCTGAAAAGAATTACAGTTGAACATTTCTGTTGTTTCTGGTATGATTTAGAAACCTAAAGCAAACACACTTGCACCATGCTGCTGCTAAGTGCCCTGAGATACCACCATAACCAGCATTTAATTTAATCAAATAAAGAAGGATTACCTATTTAGTACCTTAAACTTTGAAATAAAGTCCATGGGAACTCCCAGTTGGTCAGTTCCTGATCTCAAATACAGCAATACAAGGATTGAGAGGTGGATCCCTGGTCTGTGAGGGACAGCACTCTGCATGCCAGACAGGAATAAGCCAGTTAGCATCACATCTGCTGCTGTTTAGAGGTACACACACACTTCCACAGACCACACACAACAGAAGCCTGCAATAGTAGTAAATATTTATTCTGTGCCTGCTCCAGAAGTACGATCAGTAAATTTTCTCCCTCCTTCTCTGGTAAACGTCTTGCTATAAACTCTGACTTAATAGCCCCATAGGGAATGAAATTTGGATTAATTTATTTAAAAGGATCCTCCCAAATACTTCAGGCGAGTCCCTGGAAATCAGAAAGTTATAAATACTTTATTTTCTACTCTTCTTTTGTCTACACTGCAGCACTTTGTTTTGTTTTGCAGATATAAGCCATGTAAAAAAAAAAAAAAATCTAGCTTTTAAATTAAACCAAGGCTTCAGGAAAATAGACTTAAGTGTCATCCCTGGTTTCACCAGAGGTTTAGCATCTACAGCCCCTGTGGCAGGGGTACACACAGGTAGTCCCACTTACTGGGGCAGGATTCTATGATGTTTTCTTCCCTAGCTGGATATGCCATGAGTTGTTGCTTAGAATACCAAACCAACTACATTTTATCTTTCAAAGAGCTTAATTTTTTATTATTAACTTCACTGTAGCTAAGTACTGAGCTTGAGTTGCAACTGCAACATTCAGGACCAAATCAGAAAGTCTGAAGATTTTTTCCTGGCCAGAGGTCTATCCTAGGACTATAAAATCTTCCTCTGAATATTTAGGGATTTTGGATCTGGTCCAGATTTTGATTTGTAGTACATGGCTTTTCAGTCTCCATTTGAAATCCAGGTAGTTAGTCAGAGAAAAATAATATAAAGACTAATTGTTGCAATGTACCAAAAATACTCACAAAATTGATGAATTTACTACTTGTAGTTTTTGATGCAGTGTTGTTACCTTTATTTTGCAAAGAAAAAAGAATAACTTCTTATTTTAGCTACAATACCATTCAGCAGTCTCCAAGGCAAGTCGACTTCCTGCAAGACTGTATTTTAAAACAGAACTTCATCCACCTTATTTTCTCCATCCCTAGAAAAATTCTGTCTCAAGCTAACAGGGTTTTGCGGGATCTTATTTGCATAAGCTATCACTTACTTAAGGATTTTTTTTTATGTTTGCCTCTTGTCAGACAGGTAATGGGGGTAATCTAGATTTCAGAGCAGCACAGTGAGTATAAACAGGTGTTTATACATATGTGCTGCAGAGGCTGGACATACAGATACCCTTCCTAAGTGAGAAACAGGATGTGTTAGACTACCTGTTGTACTGATTTTGTGCTTCTTTTTTCTTTTCTTTNTCTTTTTTTTTTTTTTTTTTTTCCTTACAGTTTCTCCGTGAAGGTGAACAAATGAGAAGTTCCTCACTGAAATACTGAAGAAAAAACCCAAACCCTTGTCTCACTGAATTTGCTCACTGGGGACTTCAGGATGGAAGCCTTGTGTTTAAGGGTCTCCTTGCTGCTTCTGCTCCCAGGATTTGTCCTCAGTGACAGCTCTGACAGAGACGTTGCCAATCGGAGCGACTCGGGAAACCCCCTTTCCACCTTCTCAGGGATCGAATCCAGCATTCTCCTCACTACCATACAGCCCCCGGTGTCCAACCAAACTGTCAAATGCTCCCAGCAGACTAGGATTGCTGAAACTTTTAAATACATCAACACCGTGGTATCCTGTGCTATTTTCATCGTTGGGATGGTTGGGAATGCGACTCTGCTGAGGATCATTTACCAGAACAAGTGTATGAGGAATGGCCCGAACGCACTGATAGCCAGCCTGGCACTGGGAGACCTTATCTATATTGTCATTGATATCCCCATCATGGTGTACAAGGTAGGACACCACGATCCATTCTAACTGTGGTTCCTTACTAGTTCGCTGGATGTTCTCTGTGCTTCCTCCTCTATTTTGAGGTCTTTCATCAATGAATAGTGCACAGTACAACTCCTTTTTGTTCTGCAACAAAAACCTTGCTCTCAGGTCTCACCTCCATCAAGAAAAAGTGTATGTCCCGTTAAAGATGATGTAGCTCTTAGCTCTGAACCAAAGTGTGGCCTTGGGCATTTCAGAGGAGCTCTTCATTTCTCATAGCTGCTACAGCTACCAAAAGAATTTATGAGGGAAGACTTTTTATAAACTGTTCTCCTCCTTGATGGACTAGTTGCTATTTTTACATTATCCAATCCCTACTTAATATTTTTACAGAAAATACTCCCTGTGATTTGCAGGCTCCATATTATGGCTTTGCAGGGAGAGATTATGCCAGTTAAGTTGAGCCTTAAGGTTTTCATTTAATATTCATTAATAGCAGAGTCTCAAAATTATTCCAATTATATCACAGACCATTTCTGAAATACTAAATTTCATCTGGGTTTGTCAAAGTGTAAAAAAGCTCCTCAGCAATTCTTTTATCTGGTATAAAGTTATCTTGTCCCAGTATTTTAATTAAACAAAGCCATGAAGCAGTGTTTTTTCTATTTATTTTTTTTCTGTTTTTTCTGCAATTTATATTTACTAATATAATTCAAGCCAGAACACGATTGAATGAGCAGAACTGAGCCCTGTTTTAATATATTTCATTGATATTAACTTATCCTAGAAAATAATCAAATAATTATGTAAGAATGTATCTGTCTCTTTGTGGATGGTATACAGGTGCATAGCTGACAGGATATTTGACTTTTTCTTTCTTTTCTCAGCAGAAATATGACATGTTTCTGTTAGTAAATAAAACACGAAATCATGTAATTAAGAAAAAATGTTCTTCACAATTTCAGCCCTTAAAGATTCTAAAGACTTTTATTAACATGTGTTTTAAATGAAACATTTTAATGCATGGTTTTATAATAACTAGTGCCCTGTGGTTTCAAATTGGATTTTAAAATTAAAGAAATAGTGATTTTAAAAGACGCATTTTGCATCTATGAAACGTTGACATCATAACTGCTTAATATCACAGGTACTCATATGACAAGGTCATAAAATTTGAATTAATTAATGGATTTAAATTATCTCTGTGTGCATATATTACATTTGTACAGAGGCATATTATCTGTGGTGAAATGCAGCACCTGGTTCTGGTCTTCCAGTTGTATAAATTACAGATAAGTCTTTTAACTTTATCTGGTTTTAATATAATATGAATTTGACACTAGGATGACCATAAATAATTATGGATGTGATTTAATGGAAATTCTCGTTCACACTTTTCAATACTCCACCTGGAAAATTAAATTGGCAATTTATTGATAAGATATCTGTATTTTGGATTAACAAGTTGATGACAAAGATTAGCTTCTGCCTGATTTGGGATTCACCTGTCTTCCATAGCTGGGTGAATGCCTAAGGGGACTGGAGTTCTTAGCTGGACTCAGAGCCTACACAAGGCCAGGCTGGATGGGGCTCCAAGCAGCCTGCTCTGGTGTAAGGTGTCCCTGTCCATGGCTGGGGGCTTGGAACTCGATGATCTTTAAGGTCCCTTCCAACCCAAACCACTCTGCGCTTCTATGACTGCACCTCCCATGATATACTGGTGTCCTCCCTGGTAAATTACTCTTATGTCTTTAGGGATAATTGCTAAGGAAGCGTTCTCACTTCTTATGGTATATCTGATAGTAAATTTTAAGGAAAAATGGCACGAGTTCTTTTCAGAGCCAAGTTTGAGAAAGAATAAGCATTTATATTACACATTTTTTTCTAACCTTTCAAGGGCTTTGCTGCTTTTTTGCAAAAAGGAATGAAAATCTGGAATTAATTTTGCCTTTCAGAATTGCCTTTTGATGGTCTTCTGAAAATTCTTTAGAAGTTTAGTTGAAAGTAACAAACAATATTTTTAATATTCTCTTTATTATTTTGCAATACATTTTTGTCTATTAATTTTCTGATGCTTCTCTGGAATTCCACAGGTTTTCTTGTCTTGCTCTATCTTATATGATGAGCTGAACTATGGTTCTGATTAATGCTGTACAAATGAAATTTCCTTAGCCTATATGAGAAATTATTTCTATGCTGCAGAGAAGTGTTGGATAAACAGATGCTATGAACGAAACTGCAGCCCCTTGACATCAATGTCTGCCAATTTCCACATATAAGAAGGCAGAATTAAAATCACCTTTAAAGTTTAATTCTAGCTTTTACTTATTTTTCAGTGATTTAACTTTCAAAATAAATTACTTATAAATTACCATAAACAACCACCTTGTTGTCTGAGGTTAACTGCATGAATTGTGATACAGGGAAGCATTTATGGCTTTATAAGGGAGCTCTAGTACTGCTGATAAGAAATGCAATTATTATTATTATAGTCCCTTTTCCATATGAACCATTCAGTAAATGTAGATGCTTACACTAGGAGTTAGGTTTAAAGTTTGTTAAATGCCATTCTTGTTTGTGCCACTAGGGATCCTAAAATCTGTGTCACCTTTCAGCTCCTCTTGATGAGTGGCAGTTTGAAGGGTGGCCACCGGAAATATCACGATTGGATAATTGGAGTGATAGGCTTTTAGGGAAAAAAAAATTAAGTGTTTTTAATTTTGTTTTAAAGTAATTTATACACTTCTGAACTTTATTTTAAAGGATTGTTTTCGTTGCAGAGTCAGCCTCATGTTCAACCATATATTAGTATCCTGTATAACAAGCAGTGTCAAACACTTAACACCTTTTAGGTCAGATCTTCATTTTTAGGACAAAACAGGTCTGAAATCAGAATTAGAGTAAACAAGAATTCAGCTGCATATTAAACTAACAAATAGTACAGTGTTAAGATGGCCACATTGTATAGAACGAAATGTATAATACTGTGTAATTATAATTGAATGTCAGAAATAGTGATAATCACCTTCATGAAACATAAAGTAGCCTTAACTATTTTGAAACTACTTTCGAAAGAGAAGTAGATAATGCTACTGAATGCTACTCAAATCCATTTTACAAACCCTTAGAAAGAAGCAGCTATAAAATTATAGTAATTGGCAATGTAAGATCCCAGGGGAACTGATGCCTTCATTCTATTATGAATTTACACAATTAACAAAGATATGATGCTGGGGAAAAAGTAATTATGTAATTTATGTCAACTAAAGATGTGGCCGCAGGTGTTTGACATTTTTAATCTCTGTTTGTGGTACAGTACACTCAAAAACTCACCCACTACTTTCTCCAGTTACTGTAATTATATAGTGGGTTCCCCTTATTGTTAAGTGAATTGAGATGTGAGTAATATTCACTGTCCTTTGAAGATATTCTGGATGTATTAAAGCCCCATCACATTTAATTACCACAATATATCCACTCGAAGTATCAAATCAGTATTAAAAATCTTAATAAATTGAGTTTTACAGGAAGGGTGACAGTTATAAATCCAACCTTAATAGACCAAACTAAGACAATTTAATTTTCAATCACATTTTTATACCACCAGCACCCAAATAATTTCCTCTTTTCCCAAAATATACCCATTTCAGACATTCAAGATGTCAAAGCCTAAAGCCCCATATCAGTAAGAATTATTTCTCTGCAGGAGAAAGAAGACCAGAAAATAAAAGTTTTATATTTTATGCTGCTGTAGAGGCAGGGTTAAGGCACTGAAGAAGAGACAGGTTCCTTTTGCTGTATCAGGTGGCATTAGCACATAGCTGAAAGCTGCTGATTGCCTGCGTTACCCATCACTGCCATGCGCATTTTTTAGCAAATAAATTCAGATGCAATGCAACAAAACTTCTTTAGAGGGCTGCTCTCCATAAAGGCACTACACTGTTTCCTAAGGCTGTACAAAGGCAGAAGCAGAATATCCATAGCACCACTGTTGCCTTGGCTGCTCTGAGCTCTGGCAAACCCTCATGGCTGTTTCCGCTTCTGCTCTCATGGCTAAAGTTTAGTAGAGCAATTGGACCAACAGCAGGTACTCACCACAGACATTACTGTCCACTGCTCTTTCCTGAGCTCATAGAGCTTGGAGCACTCTAGACCAAGGCTCTCACCTTTAGAATGGCAAAATTCAGTTTTAACTATCTTATTGGGAAGTCCTGAGCTTCTTTGTTTCCAGTTTTATGCACTTTAGAGAAGAACATGTAAATGAGTTCTATTTCTTGGAAACTGGCCTACATAGGACTGACATAAACTACATTGCCTTAGATCAGAATATGCTTAACTCCTAAAACCATTAGTTTACAAAGTAGATGAACCAAATTAGGCAGCTTTTTAACTGTCTCTTTAATAACATTTTCCTAATTATTTTAATGGTATAAAGTGGGAGACGTCTACCCAGGAAAAGAGAAAGTGTTCACTGCTCAGACAGCTCAAGAAGATGTTTTCTTGAATAAAACAGGGGAATTTTTGGTTAGTTAATTGGTATTCATACTTACTTTAGTCACAACAGCATCTGAATCTGAGTAGCCCACCTAGAACATTAAAATCTAAATATAGAAGGTAGCTGACAGCAAGCAAACGTTCTCCATTTTGTCTTCAGTAAAGGAAGACTCAGCTAAGGCTTTTCTAGTCATGGACATTTTTCAGCATCAGAGTACATGTATAAGTGTTAGAGGAACTCTTTCTCAATCAAAAATTATTTGACATATATGAATACCTTCACCAGTAGAATTAATATTATAACTAAACAGGGATGATAATTAACCACATTGGCACTGATCTTGTAGCTGATAGAGCAAGTGGCATCTGTAGTAGTTATAGTTTTGTGCCAAAGGAGTATAAAGCCAAGCCAACAGCACACAGAGAGTTAAAGGCACTTAGAAAAGAAACGCCCCTTTAAAACTTTTGATGTATATAGTATGTATTTCTCAATGAAGTACCAACACAAGTAGGAAATTCTGAGGCCTCAACAACTGAATTCAGGCTTTCAATGAATTCTCATCAGGGATTCCAAGAAGCAATGAGTGGGTAGTCCAGTGTGATGCAGAAATCCATGGAACCTGATACAAGCAGGACCTGTTATTCAGGTGTATGTCTCCACATAGTGACCAAACATAGCAGAAATCCAGAGGTAGCACAGGAACTGATCACTGAGTCCTGAAGGCAGAAGTTTCCCAAAATGGAGCAGGGAACGGAAATCCATCAGGAATCTGTTCTACTTACAGACTGCAGCTTCCTAGCAGAGTGTGTTTAATGTGCATACCAGGGTAGCAGTTAAGGAAGAGATTTTATAATCTAGGTCTTAGCTCAGGATGCACTCTGCCTTTAACTCATTGATGTGTTTTGGGGGTGGGACATACGTTCCTAACAATGCACAGCTCCTCCCTCATCTTCAGTTCCTCAACTCATGCCTGCCTTGCTGTTCTGTGGATTTTAAACAGTGTACAGCACTTGGAGATTCTAGGTTTAAGAGAATATTTTAGTATGTTTGCTGTCTTTATTTCTCAACCAGCTGAACTCTACATATAACAAGGAATGTTTTGATTGCACATATCCAGGGTTTACCAGTTCTGCAGTAACTTCTTAGAAATCCTGTCACTCTTTTTAGCAACACACAAAAGAAAACACAGCTGGAAGAATAACAAAAGCAATATTACGCCCAGGGATTAAAAAAAATTCCTTTCAACAAATCACCATGCACATAAGCACACCTTGCAGCTCATTTCCCTGAAAAAGAGCAGCCCAGCTTCAGAAACAGTTTACCCAAAAGAATGGGAAAATAGCCAACACCATGGAAAGTAATCCTGCTTTGTAAACAGCAAAAATACCACAGGGGAGATGCCTAGAGTTGTTAGGAATGCTTTATTGCTAAGTAGGTTTTTGTAATAAATATAAGCATTTTAACAAGAACCTAAAACTTAGATTTTTTTTTTCCACTTAGTTGAGACAGAATGTTCTGCTGCAAAACCAGGGCATTTGTTTCCTTACTTTTCAGGATCTCTTGAAGTATAATCTATTTTCCCTTGTGTAAAAACTATACGTTCCCTTCCATAGCTGCCCAAGCAGGAGAAAAACACTGTAGGCATTCAGTGAATGGAATGAGACCCTCTGCTGCCCTCATTTTACTCAGCTGGGCTAAGATGAGCAAAATAGCAGAACAAGCTGTGGTAGGGCAATTCAGAGTAAAAAATGCCTTTGATGGTTCTCATGCATCCCCACGTAACCTTTCTTCCTTCCAGGAAGAAAAGCAGTCAGTCTTTTATCCACCCAAAGTGGAAAAAAGACAGTTCTTGGTTGTAGCAAAATCAGGAATGTATTTCCTGCAAAGAAGACTTGAAGAGATACAGCGTGTTTTCTCTACCCTGCCAGGGTTGTGAACCAAAGTATAAGGAAATAAACAAATGGTCCCAAAGCTGGCAGAAGCTTGAACTATCATCTCACCATAATATACTCAATAGTGGTCTTATGCCTTGCATTATAAAGGCTACCTTCGTTCTTTGTTTTCCTCTACTCTTTATTTTCCTCTACTCTTTGTTTTCCTCTAGGCACTATCCTTTCAAAATCTGAGGTTTTTCACTTCAGCAGTGGGAAGGAATACTTACGGGACAGGCTGTGTTACCTCTCCACCCTTACAGCTCTCCCTCTTTCCTGCAAAGTGGTGGAGCACAGCTGAGTTGTGAAGCAAGAAATGGATGAGCTTTGTCCAGCAATGCAAATCTCTCCTGGATATATGGGTTGTAGGAAGAAGGGAAAGGCTTGAAAACGTGCAGCGAGTTCTTATCCTGTGACTATTCGTGAGTACAGAAGGGTCCTGTTTGAGTCACCACAAGCAAAATACCACTGCAGAAGACTCAATACATCCTTATTCCTAATGAAGCAGTCTTACAGATCAGAGATAGGGGAGACACTTCAGTCAGGATCATCACCTTTTGTCATTTCATGCACTCAACTCAGTGGTATAGAACTTCGACACTTCTGTGTTCAGTCAGATTTCTCCTGGATTCCACCCAAACCACTAGGTGCCATGTCTGGCCCATGCCTTGAAGCAGACAAGGGCATATATAATTGTAGAACACAATTTAAGACAGAGTTTTATCAAGGCAGCTCAATATCTCCTAGAGGAAACCAGCCTTAAAAAAAACCAAAACAAAACAAAAAACCAAACAAAAAACCCCAGCAAAAACAAAGGTGTTGATCTAACAAAACCAGAAGAATTTCCCTTGTCTTTCATTCTGGGCTATGTGGTAAGGAAAGAAAATCACCTCAGACTACACCGGTTTCGTAACCCCTGCTCCCCTGTTAGGAGAGGTTGGTCACAGACAACTGGATCTTATCTATACAGATGAGATTTGCTGGCTTGGTCCCTTTCTCCATTACTGCACAGGTGTAACTTCTGTCACGGAATAAAAAAGGTATTTCTGTTTTTCCTGAAGACAGAATAGAAGCTGACTTCCAGGGTTGTGCCAGAGTTGTTCCATCAGTATCGTGGAACATTTAAATGCCATGAAACCCAGGAGAGTATCCTTTATGGTGGCAGCATGATGGGCAAGCACTGTGTGTACGGAACATGGTTCAGTTTCGGGGAAGCAGATCTTGTGTGTCCGACAATGGTCCCAGCTGGACATAGGAAGAGGAAGTCTCTAGCACATTAGGATGAGATCAGAGCAGGGAGGGGCAGGTAGGAAGCTTTTTCTTCCACCCTCAATGCCACATGGCAGAGAGGGGGGACCTCCTGACATGCACTTGATGACCGAAAGGAGTTTTAATAGAGAAGCTCAGAGCCAGTTCATATCCAGCACCCAACCAAGTCCATCTACTCTGGGCTGAGCTCCAGGGCCATCATCTGCCTGCAAACACACAGTATCAGCCTGGCACGAGATAAACACTGTGGGTGCACATGAGCACCCAGAGCATACTCTGACGAACACTAATGTGGTAGGGTTACAACATTCTCTCTTCCAGACTATATTTAAATTGCCTGGGATGCACAGTGGGACTTGATGTTTTGTACATCAGCTACCATACTGAGGGAGGTTAGAAAATAGCAGCAGCAGCAGAATAAAATCAACGAAGTGACATTTAAAAATCACTGCAAAGGAATGTTCTCAGTGCTGATGTCTTGTTTGTCTCCAGCTGCAGCTCAGGGCAGAGAGGCCATATAAAGCAGCACAGAAGGGAGGATGCTCCAGGAAGCTGTGGCTGTCTGGTCACTTCTCAGAGTTTTTAAAGACTGATCTTGATTTCTGATCTCACAGCAAAACTACATGTTGACTACACTCCTTCCTCAGGAATTGCACCACAGTATGAAATGCTCCTAAGCTGCAAACTGCACAAGGGGGAAAGTGCGTTTCCTTTGCTGTATGTCTTATTTTGAAACCTCAGAGATTTTGTAAGTGGGTTTGCAAAATCACAATCCACTTCAACAACTCATGGAGCACTGGGACACAAGTAGGAGTAATCAGTCTGATTTCTTCTATCCTAGAGCCGTGAGAGAAAGTGTAATTTGCTAGAATTTTATAATAATTTTGTTTGGATATTAAAATATGCAAAAGCACTGAAAGAGCAAAGCCAGTAGTTCCAGTTCTTGTATTGTACCTAAGTAAATCAGGATTAATTAAATTAAATTCCTGGGTTCATTTTTTAATACAAAATAAATGTGTTATTTCCCTCTGAAATTACCATACCATGCTAGGGCAGAACAGAGGGAAATAGACTTGTTTTGATCCAAAAATTAGTAAAACCAAAGACAGGATCAGATTTGCTGACTAAAAATATCTACAGAAGAAAAAAACTGGCACCTGATCCAAGGGGAAGTAATGAATGCATAGCTGATGTGGGGTGATAATGGAGTACACCCACAGAAATTATTGCAAAGTGAATCTTGAAATGAAAAAACCTTAAATCTGGTCCCAGGGATTTTGATTAAAATCCACTTGAAAAGAATGTCTAATGATTGGATACTGATATTACTTCAATTAGTGGAAAGTGTAAGAAACAAAAGGAATAAAATACTTTTAATCTCAAAAAAGGAGAGCTTCCTGGGGTGTGGGGTTGAAGCATACCTGCTGGAAGCATGATAAAGCTTCCTCATGAGGAGTAATGAGTTAGTGAACCTTTTTCAAGTACAACACTTTTCTTTTTGAAGCTAATATTTGCCTTGTAGTAACAGAGTTTCATAGTCACTACAAAGTGCTTGTTCGTTTCTATTGCAGGGTGTAGCTACAGCCACAGTCAGGGCACTGAAATGAATAGGTGGCTTTCAATTGCGTTTTAAAGTGTGATCTGTAATGATAAATGGGTTTTGGGGCTCTGGTTGGCACAGGGGATTGACAGAAGTCTGCTAGATCTGCTTTTCCGTGGCAGTGCCATTTATAATTTAGCCTTCCCAGCCTGAGAACTACTCTGGTTTTACCCAAACCCAGCCAAGAGTTTGGAGCAGAAATCCCACGTGACTACACATGGTTGAATAACTATGGGTTCTGATTATCCCTTCTTTTTCAACATTTTTTTTCTGATAAAACCTGAAACCTCATATGAGAGTTCTAGGTAAAAGGTGGACATATGCTCTGCAAACATTTGTTACACTGTTGCAAACCTATCTGGAAAACAATTCTGCTGGAGCTTTCAATGCATTTCATTCAGTCTATAAATACAGATAAAATCAGAGGAGATAATCAAGAGCTTGCAGATACAAACTTACCACCTTTGCTACTGAAGGTACTGACTGCAGTGAAATCACCAATCCAAGCAATCCAATCCCTAGCCTTCTGGCAAAAGGGGAATTTGCCTTCATCAAATGTGACTGTCCTAAACTGGGATACCATAGCAAAGGTATTTGCACACATAAGTTTGATCCATAGTTTTAGCACCCAGCTGGCTGAAAGCTGAGTTGCTAAAATCGGTCCTGAAATACAAGTAATCAAATGACCGTGTTAGTATAGTCCTAGAGAGACACAGGCAATGTGGAGTGCGTAGCTGCTTCCAGCATTTTTGAGGCGTCATTTGGGGGACAAAATCGCAAGTAATTCAGCATTGTGATGAATGGCTATAAAACAGAGGGGGTGCAAAAAGTCCGCAGCAGAACTATGAGGAGAAGATGAATTCCTACTCATCTAGAATTTTGTGATAAACGTCCATACGCTACAGCAAAGTTCTCTGAAAAACTCATGCTGTGAAAAACCAGAAAGGTAACACCTACCTTAACTGAGATGAAGACAGATGTGAATTTGAACTTCCCACAGCTAACATTTGCATTGCTAAAGGTAGTGATTATTAGCATGCTTCAATTTAACACTAATTTAAATAGAAATAAAATGTTTACTTTGAATACTTCAGTCCTGAGCTATAACCAGAATTTGTTTTTCTAATTCTACAGCTAGAATACACCCACTTTTACCAGATAAGTGTGTTCCAGGACCTAAGCTTCTACTGAAAAATATTTCTAATCCTTGTGGTTGCAAAGCTAACTCTCAAAACATGAACATCCTACCTCTGAGAAAGTCTCAGCAGCAGAGACTTAGAGAAGAAGATGAACAAAATGGTATTGCAAGAGTAAGAAGGTTTAGTGGCTTTGTTTTTCAATAGAACTACTCATGATGGCTGCAATATCCCTTACTTGAGTTAAAATAGCTAAGTTAGGGCTCAGTACTTTGTATAGACTCAACAATTTTACATCTATGACACTTACTTATATTGAATGTAATCTGCCATTTTACTGTTAGCCCGAGTAAAGGGAGATCTTCTGTGGCTCTGCAGCGAGTTGTAGATTTGACTATCCTGAATAATTCTGTGTCCTGTATTTTGTATGTATACTTGCTATCAAAGCTCAGTTCAAAGACACGTTCAAACCTCTAACAGTTATAGCTAGAAATATTGCTATTTATATGCTAATTCTTCACCACTGTGCACATGAATCACTGTACTAATATTTGTTATGGAAATGCCTCCTTGGAAATACTACTCTAAACCTCAGTCACTCACATCTTTCCAATGGATGCCTTTCTGTTGCCTTGAAGCACAGCCCACGTTTGCGTGCTTGTCCTTTAAAATATAATATGGAACAAATTATGTATGCACAGCGTTTTCTTCACACTCCTCAGAGTCTGGCACTGAATATTGCCATGAGTTACACAATGGTACATTTACGATGACAAGAATCTACTTGCGTGCCGCATCAGAACTTGGCTCTGAGGTATTTCATTGTGAACCCTGAGTTATGTTTTGACTGCCTAGTTCTGGGACATGGCAATTGCAACCATTTATGACAGGCTTGAGTTAGATTTTCATTATTCAGTACTGCTGGCTGATGCACAATAATAAAAAA
This sequence comes from Platysteira castanea, assembly GCA_013397175.1. Classification (NCBI taxonomy): domain Eukaryota; kingdom Metazoa; phylum Chordata; class Aves; order Passeriformes; genus Platysteira; species Platysteira castanea. The sequence continues at coordinate 346,257 of VYXC01002729.1, forward strand.
ACCCAGCTTTTAACAATGTAAGTTACTATTGCAACAGCACAAGGTCAGCATTTAAGTGTAAACTTTCAACTTCTGTGCTTCCATAGTAGCAGTCACTTCCCAGATTCACTCAGTACTAAGGATATGTTTGAGGTACGGAGAATTCAAGGTAACAATGGTTGTGTCTACGACAAGAAGTAACTACAACTGTGAAGTACTTGCTAGGTTACTGTCTAAATATTCTGATTATTTTGTATCTTCTCTTTAGCTCCTCGCTCAGAAGTGGCCTTTTGGAAATACTGAATTTGGACAGTTTCTTTGCAAATTCCTTCCCTTCATCCAGAAGGCGTCGGTGGGAATCACAGTCCTTAACCTGTGTGCCCTTAGTGTGGACAGGTACAGTATGTCTCACTCCTTTGACGCTGCTCTTGCATGTGCAGTTTTCCTAAATCTGGGAGCACTCAGCATGGTCTTCTTAGCAGGCAGATTGCACTAGAGATATAACTCAGATTCTTGTGTTTTATAGTCTGGCTAAAACCAAGCACCACATCTGTGGCTTAAAATATAATATTAAGTCCCTGGAATAATGAACTTTACATGTTTTTTAAAGGTATTTAGAAGCTCTAGTAAAGCATTATTTCAACTTCCTTTACCAGACAAAAATTTATTGGAATTTGACTCAGTATTCAAACTGCCTTCTTTCATATGAACTTAGGTTTGTTTTGTATTTGAATAAGATCATAATATTTAGCCTTAAAACTTAGTTTTTTAACTCACTGCCTATGGACAATAAACAAGAGTTTATTTTGATAACTTTTAAAACTAACAAAGCTCTACTGAAAAACATGTTGGACACTTGCTTTGATAGTTTGACATTGATAGTTTGAAAATTAATGCCTCTGCTATTTTTTTCTTCACACATAAAATGCAATAGCAGATGAACACGACTTCTATAAAAATAGTTTTTTTCTTGAGTTACTTGATCATGTTCTACTCCAAAATATCAGTTTCTCTGATATACAGAAAAATACTAATAAATAAAATGCACTATGTGTATTAGTACAGGGATGCAAAGAAGCTTTAATATTAATCTTGGTTTGGCTTTGCAGAAGAAGTTAATGTACAAGGTTTGCAGTGGCTAAATCACTTAGCAGTATCCATACCTGAAATACAGTTCCTTACTGCATTAGTACCTCATTAGCCAATGCCAGAAACAAACAAACAAAAACTGTAATACAGGCAACTGTTCTACTTCCATGTTTTGAGTCTGAGAACTACAAAAAGAATTCTATTTCTCAAACAGTATCTTCCCAGCATTAAATAAAATCCCATGGACCACTCTAAGGAATAAATCACAGATCGAGCTCATGAAACAGACACTATGTTAGATAAATTCTGAGAACTGCAGTTTCACTAGATGAAGTTCCACTGTTACATACATTTCTATGAACTGGAACTAACTCAGCTGAAGCTACCTTTTTGTAGATGCATACATATTTTTACAGGGACTGATTTGCTAATTCTCACAACAACCAAATGTTGTTTCCATTTGAGTATAAAGTCTTGTATGGGATCAGACTCAGACTATTTAATTTCCTCCCCTGGTTTAGACACTTTGCCAAGTTCATCATCTGGTGCTACTCTAGTAAGTGGTTGCAGAGGATGTGTGTTAGAAAACAAATGTATAGAGCCAGATTCTGATATTGGCTAACAAGAACTAAATCTAGGTTCAATCACCATGAAAGCTCCAAGCTGGGCACTGGAAGCTGCATTTTCATGTAAATACAAAATTCCACATCAGATAATGGTTGCTTTTTAGAATGGAAAATGAGTAAATATTAAACAGTGTGCTGTCACAGCTGGACTGTTTCTGGTCTATTTCTGGTCTATAGGTGAGTTAACTCTTGCTTTAAAAAGCTCCTGAAAACTATCTTGTTTATGATTATTTTGGGTGTCTATATATTGCATTCTATGACACAGAAAAAGACAGAGTCAGCTGGTATAGTGAATCCAGAGCTCCATAGTTTTGGTCATTGTTGAGTCGCTGTCCCTGTTGCAGACTACAGCCTTAATTTAGAACAGGATAAATTTCTTTTGCTCTCAGGACGGTTCCCTGTGCTAACTACATCCTATTGTGAAACTCCCCTCATTACTACTGCCCTCGAGTGACTTGCCCTGACAGTGTATTAAGGTTTAACCGTGCATGCCCAACGGGAACAATGGTCACTCACATGTGGAGAGGGTTTTAAGAGGCTGACAGAGAGCCAGCCATTCACCCTTCCGAGGAAGCTCACATTTGCCTCAGATGCCCCTCAGGCATTTTTAAACTCCAGGTCACGATGGTGACGATAGTGTGACTCTTTTTCTAAACAGTGCCTGAGTGTGACTAAGAGGAAGGATATTTCCCGTCCTGAGTTTTTACTCTTGCTTATATCTTGGGCATAATGATTTTGATGAAGAAATGGGGTGAAGAAGAAAAGTGAAGATACGGATCTCATTTCACGTGTACACACCTTCTTCTTGTCCCCTCTGCATAGCAAATTGCACAGAACAGTAATCCTAAGGTAGATGTTTTTATCCGGACCAACTTCCAGCAAGTGTATGAGACAAGCCATGATTTTGCCACTAAAATAAAACTCTAAGAGCTTTATTTTATTAAGACATTTGCATAAAATGATGAGCAGCTGTGGTCTCTATTAACAAAGGAGAACAGTTCGGTATCGTTAACATCAGGAATGTTTAGGAACTGTCCTGGCACTCATCTTGACAGTGACTGTTTCTTACGTGCTTGGTCTTGTATCTTATGTTTCCTGCATTGCTTTTCACTCTTACAAAAAGCACAACAGAAACATGTTATATATCGGGGCCATTTGAACACCTAATTTTCTAATGCAGTTAAAAGGAATAGGGAAACAAAAGCACCTACTGATGTTCTCAGATCCAGACAAGATATCCTTCTGAAAGAAATGCTTTAAGCAAGTTATAACTAGATAGGAGTGCAATATATTTAATTGTGTGTATGTATACAAGTTGACAGAACACGCATGAGCAGTTGAAAATGAAAAGGGGAGAGAGAAGAGGAGGCACAACATTAAACAGAGAACAGGAAGTGACCTGGGAAAAAAAGTGTATGGTTTAGACCAGGTTGGAGACAAGAGGGAAATAAACAGAAAAAAAGAAAAGTTAGACAAATCTCACCCAGATTTCACAGTGGGGAATTAAATGCAATGCATTATGAATGTATTTTATGTCAGTTCCCTGGCAGACATCCTATGTTTTCCAAGTATGAGGGAAATAAACCCTGCAGTACTTTCTCACTCTTAATTATGGGACGTTTGTGGCTAGACAAAGATCCTCTATATTACATAACTCACAGAACACGCACTTGAAAAATTATTACTACTAAAATTATTATTATTACCACTATTTTTCAAATCACTCTCACAGCAGTGAATAAAGAGACCAAGTAATTGCAGGTTAATACGCATTCAGCAAATTCTGATCTAATTACTGAGCTTCTTATGTTTTGGCTGAAAATATTTATAAAATTATTCAGTTAATAATTCCCTATTTGAGAGTTATTTGAATTGTAAAGTGAAAAAAAAAATCAGTAAAATACATACCGGACCCAATTCCTTACTGCTGTGCCTAGTGATCTTCTTATGTGCAAAACAGATCTAACTCAGGAGAACAGGCAAAAAAATGCAAGAAAGGAAATAACTGGATTCGCAATTTACAACCCACTGGTTGTCACTTATATAGTTACAGACGTAACACAAAACAAACTTTACATTTGCTACTTGAAAAATATATATAGTATACAAGCCCCATGTTTGCTAAGAGCATCAGCCAGTCAAGGATGGGATAGCACCCTGTGCAGCTGATGGAAATGACAGTAAAACTGCCAGTCTGTAGAAAGTAAACTTTGGACTGATTGTTAAATTTCCAAAGTTCACAAATACTTGAGCATTTGCGTGAAAGGTTAAGCTTCTATGAATATTCCATTTCATGATGAAAGCCAAATTTTTATATTTGGCAAAATTAAATATGACAGGATGACATTATTTAAAAATAAATCTGTATTTTAATATGAATATTTGTGAGAAGATATGATACTGGATATTTCTTTCTTAATTCTCCCAGAATAGTTTTATTTGTTTTGATGGTCTCAGAATTCTAATCTCAGATCTCCTACCCATGAGTGAACCACTGCCTCCCTCCTTTTCCACATTATTTGAGGATAAAGGTGCCTTTAGAAGGCGTTTTTATTTTTAATTTGCAAGTCCAAGTTTTAGTTGGCTTTATTATGCTCAAAGTATTTATACACACATTTCTGTAGAAATGATGCCCTGAGAGCCTGTCTGTAGTACAGCTGTGACAAGGCAAAGGTTTCCAGTCTGGTTCCTGCAGCAGTGATGGCACACCAGGCTCTGACACCTCCCTGTGATGTTGGGTAACTGCACACTGAAGTTTTTGTGGGGGACTTAAGCCTGGATTTGTACTCAGGCATCATCCTTCCTCTAACACTGAGGCTACAGGGGATGGAATTCCCAAGTCTTCGATCCAGTTAATAAGCACACTTCCAAATGAAAAAGGGGGTGTGATACAAGAAATCAGAAGAAATGCTTTGTGTGTGGATCCCATGTTACTCTCTTGGTTAAAGGAGGACTAAGGAAGCCTTTCAATACCTAAATTTTCCTAATCTCTGTAGCCTAGGTCCTGTGGCCTTCAGCAAATGTTTTTCCCATAGGAAGCTCTTCATGCCTTCCATCTCAAAAATCCAAAATCCAGTGTTTCCCTTCTTAATCTGATAATTTTTTAAGCCAGTGAACTACCTTTCTTGACTTTTTTTTACCCTCAACTAAAGAAGACTTATTTCATCAGTGGATGCCATGATATATCCACGTAGCACTGTAATTCCAAATGGGAAGGTGCTATTATTTTAGGGAAGTAAAATAAGCAGTTCAGAATTAAGCAGTTACACCATTAACAACAGTGCTCTCCAGCATGAATTTCAGATTATTATACAATCAAAAAATAATATTGGTTCTTACCATTCATTCTGTCTTTGTTAAATCGATGGAAATGCTAAGTAAGATGTTTACTGCAGTTATTGCAGGACAATAGTTAAATCTGCTACTGAAAATTTAACTTATGGACCGGCTATTACTCTGTATTCTATGCCTATCTGTCTTCTTCTCTGAATAATTTTACAACCTTCTGACCAGAGCTGACAGAAAGATTGAGGTCTCAAAGCTAATAAATTTCTACAAGTTCCTGAAAACTGCGAGACAAGTAGAGGAGAAAAATCCTCTCAGTTCACTGAACAGTGTAAACAGAACAAATGCATTTTCACTTCATCGAGAGTGTTTTCCTGGTCTTTCATTGCCTGGAATTTGACAGCTTTGCTTTGGATATCACTTCTAGTACAGCTGAGGTAGCTGAGATAGATAGATGCTTTGTTATCTGTTCAAATGGTTGTGTGCCTGGAAGCTTTTTTTTCCTGGTATATCAGTTATTGAGTGAAAGATATAGTCTGTCCTCACAAACTTTGCCTACTGTAATTAGAAATCATTAGTGCAGTCCACCTAGTAGAATTCCACACAATCCCACACCCAAGCAGAACAGGAGCAGCCAGCTGTCTGCTCTCCACCCCTTGAGGGGTGTTATGTCCTAGGTGACTTGACAGCTGGCAGAGGCCTTGGAATAGGCAGAAAAACCAGGTAATATGAATCTCAGATGTCAGCTTTAGGATCTTATTTGCTATATGACATGGAACTGTGATCTTTTAAGAAGGAAACTGAGGGCTGGAAGCTAATGCCTGTCTCTTTTCAGGTACAGAGCAGTTGCGTCCTGGAGCCGCGTTCAGGGAATTGGAATCCCAATGATCACTGCTATTGAAATTTTCTCCATTTGGCTTCTGTCCTTCATACTGGCCATCCCAGAAGCAATTGGCTTTGCTGTGGTACCTTTCAGATACAAGGAGGCAAGTTATGTTACCTGCATGCTCAAACCTACAAACGACTTCATGTTGGTAAGTAACATCCCGTCTTCTCTTTTTTGGAGCCCACAGTATAAAGGTTAGACAATTAAAGATAGTGGATGATAATAGGGTTTATTCATGCATTAAACTGCAAAATGTATTCTGATGTGTATTAGTGCAAAGAGGATCCTACATTCACAGTGACTTGTCTCTGCTTTCAGCCAGAGAGATTAAATGGGGCTTTACAGCATTTTCATTTCTTTGCTACTGAGGACTCTTACTACTGGCATCTGCAATTCAGGACTGCTTAAAGTACAATCAAGAGATGTATCAGGGTAACCAGAGCCTTGAAAGGTCTTGTGTTTCAAGGTACAACACCTTGAAGCTTGTAAATGTCAAAACACATGTTTTACCATGGTTAGTCATCCTTTTGCAGGCAGCAGTCAGCTCTCTTGGCACATAAAGAAAAGGGTGGGGCCATGCTACACGCATTAAAGTCAAATAAAAAATAATCCTTTAGTTTACAAGAAATCATGACTACAGAGCTGACAGACCTACACCTCCAGCTATGTGCTTGTGCAGTGTTAGCTGTCATTAGCTGCAGCAGCTGAAGAGCAAGAGGAGTTCCTGAGACACACCAGGCTGCTTTGGCACATTTCCTACCCCTGACCCTCTCTGCTCCAGCAGATTAAGAGGTGCCAGTACCCACATCAGCTTCTGCAAAGCAGATCAGATGAGAAGTCAGTACAGAATTAATAGATTACTGCATAGGGGCATAGTGGTTATCCACCTGGCCTTACAATGAGAAAATATCTCAACTTTTTAATTTGTGAATCCAGAAAAAGGCCAGGCACCATTCATCCAGTAATGAAAAAGAAGGAGTAGTATTCTGATTCATCGCAGAGAAGGCAGATAGCACCAGGTCTTAAGTCTTGAGAAAAATCAGTATTTTTTTCTGGATTAGAATTTTTCACAATAGAGTATGTTTCTCTTTTTTGAATGTCTGGTGCTTCTCCTTTTATTGGACCAGAGCATGCCTTGGTCTAGTATTGGGAATGATAGGGTAAAGTGGAGCTAGGAATTTTAGAAAATAAAGAGTGCACATGATTAGTTCAGAGCAACATCCCCAACTTTGGTAGGGGTACAGAGACTGTAGGGATGGCAGAAAGAGCAAGAGATAATCGAAAGAGAAGACAAAAGGAATTCCCTAATGGAAATAATTAATGCAGGTAAAGATGGAGTGGAATTTCCCAGAGCTTATTATATTTTTGTTTTTAAACTCCACAGGCTATATGACTGTAGAGTTAGAAGACTGTGATTTATGAATTACACACTGCAGCAAATTTCCCTTCTGTAATGGCTATTTTTCTCCACAGATGTGCCTGGACAATCTTCACTTCCTCTCTCCCTAAGAAAAATAATAGTTTTCTCTTCCGTCTTCTCAAAAATGTAGTTCAGGTCTTCCACAGGCATGCTAACTTTAATGATTACTGTTCTGTTCTTAATGTACTAAGTAGAATAGCTTGGTTTGTCTTCCTAGCAGGAAGTAGTATCTCTTATTTGCTCAGTACAATTCAAAAGTGCCAATCTCCTCACAGCAGTCTGATTTTTAAGGAAACAAACCAGCAGTTATGTCCAAGCTGAGAGTAAAAGCTGGATGTGTCAGTCAAAATGGAGAGCTTTGTGTTTCAATGTGTCACAAGCATGTACAAACATGAGATTAAAGTGGAAATACCATTTTAACCTTAGCTATAGTATTTACTACCACAAGCACCACAATAAACAATGTCTAAACTTCAGGAAGGATTCATTATTAAATTTTGGTTTTGATAGGAGCTTTATTCATTCTTAAAACTATCCTTGAAGGATTTAAAAGATTCATGCTAGACTATGATTCCCAAGAGGCCAAATGCACTAGGAAACTTGTTTAAAATGCACATTTCCTGTAGAAAACCAGTTCCATGTGCACTTTCAAGACAAACAAAAGAATGTCTACTTCTCTTCAATCAACCCATTTTTGTGCTTTGATGTAAGCTTTGTGAAACTCAGATTCCTCAATTAATCATTTACAGACATTTTTGAGTAGGTTTTGTAACTCCATGAGGCCAGGTCCTCATCCAGACCTGATATATTGGTCAGGGCTGTGACACAGACCTTTCGTGTGTTTTCTTGACTGACGGGCAATGCTCGTGAAAGCTGGAACACTGGTAGGACACAAAGTTTTCCTTGTAAACATGGCATGGATTCACGCAGTACACTTGGTGAACTGCCCAGCCAACGTGATTCTAGCCTGACTTGGAGGAATTTGCCATGGAAAAGATAATTGTCTCCATGTATTTGTAATCCTTTTCTCTGCAGAAGGAGTAGTAATTACATTTGCCCTCAGTACAAACTCCTCAAATACGAGGCATATTGTTTTCCGGTTTTCCGCTGGCAAAAAGCTCTGCTCCCAGTGGAGGAAATTCTGCCCCCAAGGAAAGCGCAGCTATGCAGGAGACTGTAGCCCCGCCTCAGAAAGGAGGCTAATGAGGAGGAGGAAACAAGTTAATCAACACAACTGTGTCCCAGAGTGAGGTGGGACTGTGGCCTAGAAATCAGCAACATAATCTAAACTAGTAAATTCTGTGTAGAGCTGTGTTAGGGCAGAGGGAAAAAAATCAAAAGCATTCCCTTTTTCTTAGTAAATCAACTTTCTAATGTAACTGAAGTAGATTTTTAAAGTAATATTATTAAACACCACTATATGAATTGTATTGACTTTTTTCGTCTTTCAAAGTTTAGTGCTGTTCGTTTTTCAATGTAAACACGATGTCAGAAGTTTGACTTTTCAAACTGGATCCATAAAATCCTCAGGCATAAGAATTTTGACATTTGGTGTGGGAACTGTGATGTTACAAGAGCACATCCGCTAGGAACAAACAAGCTGGGGGAAAGAGTGACACATCCCTTTTATACTAATAACCTAGACATAGGAAGTATTTAAAATCCCAAATTTCAGTGCATACTTTTGGCTGAGCATAAAAGTTAAAAACCAAGATACAGAATTTTCTGAAGTCTGAAAACACAATCTTCTACAGAAAAGAGCAATTTTAAATGTTTGGTCAAATGTAGTATTTCCCACAATACATAAATGTTTACAGCACTGCTTATATCACAGCTAATGCTTAAAATTCCACAGAGCAAAGTACTGCTATTCTGTCAATACCTCAGTGTCCTGTCACAAAGGGCAAGTGGTGTGAATGGCAATCAAAGGGTTAAAAGTAACTGTACCACTGGAAGCCATCCCTAAGCTTTGCCCATATCAGACAAACACTTATGAAGTGGCTCCTATCTGCCCAGTACATAAGCAAACCAACTGCCAACCTTTTCACTGATAACAAAAGGTGATTAAACTTACAAGACATTTTGAATTTTCCTTTTTTGGAATCAGGACAGAAGCTGTAGAGGTAAATGGCATTTCCTGAGACAGGCTTTTAGTAAGATTTGTTATCTCAGACTGTCACTGCTACATTTTGGCATGTTTTTCACGTATTCCAGTTTTCATTAATGAGTATAAATGTTCAGAAAGTACAAACAAAAAAATTTAATTCCAACCCAAGACAGATTGCAACAAAGGTACGGGCAGGCTATCTGTAAGGTAAAGCAAATGTTTACACTGCCACAATCCCTATTTTGATGTTGGTCAACGAGAGATGAACAATAAGCAAACAGACAGATATCAGTGTAGCAACTGTCATGCTTATCCAAGACCTTTCTGTGGTATTTTGTATTGAATTATAAGAAAATATCTGCTCTTTTCTTTCCCTTATCTACAGTTTTACAAAGATGCAAAGGATTGGTGGCTGTTTGGTTTCTATTTCTGCATGCCACTGGCATGTACTGCCATCTTTTATACGCTAATGACTTGTGAAATGTTAAACAGAAGAAACAGCAACTTAAGAATTGCTCTCAGTGAACACCTGAAGCAGGTAAATATATTAGAAACACCAATGCGTGAAAATATTGTTCTTCTCCCTACGGGTTACATTAGAAATATTTCAAAGTGTACTTGAACACAGTAAACTACAGAAGTAGAAAGTGAGGATGTGGGTTATTTATGATGTGAAGGCACTCATTTAAACCTGGAACAAAAGACTAAATCACAGAGTAAGGAGGCATTGAAGACAGTACGCTCAGAAAACAAACCCTTTTCTTTCTTTTCTTATGTTTGAAAGTTGTGCTCTCCTGCTCTTTAACCTCAAATCACTACTGGCTAAATGCTTTGAAATTAAACTACAAAGATTTGCCAAAAAAATGTTTCTTTTTCTGTGTAAAGATATGACTCCATGGATCCTCCCTCCTTTTGGCACTCTTTGATATATAACTGTAGTTTCATATAAAAAGCAATTGTAGAATAACCTACTTTTGAAAAGAGTGGATTTTGTTTCTCAGGGTTATTGCGCTCTTGCAGTACCACTGCTGTAGCTGCTTTGAAAAGAGCAACAGGAGAACAGAACAAACAAATGATCACAGAACAAAGTCCTCACAGAACCGTCAGGTCTCTCTTTGCTGGTCTGGCAGCTCTGTCTGATGTTTAACGCTTAAGTGAAATTTTAAAAACAATCTGGAACTTTTCCCCTGTGTTAACATCAGCCCTTCAAATTCCACTCTTTCAACTTCCATGTTCACAGATGTGACTCCCTAAAGCAGTTCTTTCTGCATCAGAGTCAGTTCTCTCAGAGGTTTCTCCTCTGCTGGTTCATTCCAGATCAGGGCTGACCAGAAAATCCTCGCCTTGTGCAGATCCTTCACTTTTTTCCCTCATCAGGCCCCAGGAGTGCAACACGGTGTGTCCTAGGGCCACACACACGCTACTCCACCCAATAGAACTAGAATGGCATGTACTAGGGGTGGGGAAATCCACCCTTTCTCATCCTGAAGTGCAGTGACCACCAAGCTTCTCAGACTGGCTGTTGCAGAATGACTTTATGCCACAATTTACAAATGCTTGTCTTTTTAACTACCACCTTCTTTCCTTCTTTCCTTCTTTCCTTCTTTGCTTCCTTCCTTCCTTCCTTCCTTCCTTCCTTCATCTCCTTGTCCACATTAATGTCTAGTTCACAATTCTTTTCATATTTTGATAAAAGCTGCTATTATAAAAAAGAGGAAACTATAATAGTCATATTCAAAGCCTAACAAGACCGTAATCACTCATTTGACTTCAAGATCTTTAATGACAGAGCTTTGCAGTGCTTGTCACTGTTACATTACAGTGGTATCTTTACCCCTTCATATGCTTCTCTTTATCAAACCCATGCCTACCAAACACCACTGGTATGCGTTGTCGAAAACCCACTAAAACATCTGTAAGTGTCTAGAGCCACATAATATACCCATTAAATTGAAATTATTTCCCAACTATTACAAGATTAAGCTGTAATACTGACATTTCTAAAATGTTTGTAGAGGAACTATTTACTTGAGAACATCAAGATCTCACAGTAAGGATCACATAGCAAAATCAATATACTGTGCAGTACCCCTTTATATAACAATATATCAGAGAGAATCCTACAATATTCTAGCAGTGACCTGTGTGCTCCAGCTGCTCCATCCTCAGTGATGAGCCGGTTCTGTTGAGGATGGCCAGGATCAAGAACACGACAAACCCCATAAAAAAGAGTAGTACACCAGGTAGTCTGGAAGCTTCACTTTAGGAATCCTTTCATAATTTATCTATGTTACTGACACTGCTGCCAACATTACTAACTACGGTCACCCAGTAGTATGAATTAGGCACTCAGTATATACTCTTATCTCCTTTTTCTAGCGCCGAGAAGTTGCCAAGACAGTTTTCTGTTTAGTCGTGATTTTTGCTCTGTGCTGGTTCCCTCTCCATCTGAGCCGGATTTTGAAGAAAATGGTATACAATGAAAAAGACCCCAGCAGATGTGAACTGCTCAGGTACTTCCATTTTCTATGCCAACAGTTTGTACTGAAAAAATATAATGCTGCATGCTTACAATTTATATGAGGGATGTCACTGTGAAATGCAACTGTGGTGTTTATTAATTTTAAGCGGCACCCATTTTCAGCGCTTTCAGTTTAATGGGGTAGTTTTAATGGTATAATCTCAATAAATGTTGTCTGTCACCATTTCAGTCACTTAGCTCTGGATTTTTTAAACATCTGTGAGACAGATTAGTACAGACATGGCATGGTACAAGATTAGATTGAGGGAGTTGAGACAATTAGTTTGTGTGACAGAAGAGGCTGTAACCACAAGGAACACGGATGCTTCTGTAGCATATGAACTGTTTAAATGTTTTTCTTCCTCTTGCCTAGTTTCTTGCTGCCCTTGGATTACATCAGCATCAACCTGGCAACCATGAACTCTTGTATAAACCCCATAGCTCTGTATTTTGTGAGCAAGAAGTTTAAAAACTGTTTCCAGGTAAGCTTCTCTTGATAAGATTTTATGTCCAGCTAACTAACTGTATTGAACCACTTGGCTATTATCTACTTTTAACAGCTGGGAGAAGAGGCATGCAAAGGAATGAAAGCTTATAAATTGTCTGGTTTAGCAGCTAGCAGCTCACATAGCATACATACCAAGCTGAAAGTGAAACTATTCACTTTATCTGAAATAGTAAACCAATAAATAAGTTTGACACAGTCCTCATATATGTAAACTGAGATAGACATGCTCTTCTAAATATTATTTATCTGCACATGACATACACATGAAATAGAATTTGGTTGATAACAAATTTCCGCTCTCGATGACACCAAGCTGCCTGCATTAAACAATCTCATTAATGACTAAAATTTTCTGGTTTGAGTACCAAATCAGGCACCTGAATTGACTTTGGCAATTAAATATGCATTATGTCTTCTACCTGCATTTTCCAGTTCCTACACACGCAAACATATTTTCACGCTAAAATAATTTCGTTGTGACAATGTGCCTCTGCAAGCCCCTGTCCACCTATTAAAGGGAACATAGGAAGAAGAAAAATGAGAGTAAAGAAAGAAATGAAATGGAAAGGGAAGACTGAAATAGCTTGATCCACAATGAAAAACAAAAGATAACAGGACTGTACCACTAAACTTTAAGTCTGAGAATAGGCAGAATCCAAGCTACTGAGAAAAATGTAAAGCATTATTAGACCAGGGAATACCTGTTTGTCTGTAGCCTGCTCAGGTTTACAAACTATTTTAAGGGAGCATTTTCACATGGTAAATAAGAAGTCAGCTTCTATTCCTAAATGTGCAAAATGTTACACCTCAGTATGTTCACTGAACCTTTTCTGAAACAATTTTATCTTCTAGGATGTGAGAAGAGACCTAAGTCACGGGCTAGGGAATTTTTCTTCTTTGCTCTTCCATGCTAAGCAGCATGCTGATCCCTAAGTTTGTGGGCAGTGATAAAGAGGGGGAAAAACAGTCAACACAGAACCTAACAACATGTATTGAATTCTGTCAGTTCTCAGTCTGTTTATTTACCTTAGTCAAATAAATTTCCTTTTTCATACCATGAAAGTTTTTCTTCAATAAGAGGCACAGGCTGGGCCTAATTTGCTGCATTTGTGGTGTCCAATCACAAGAATCATTTATATCCTAGGATAAAAATTTCCCTGAATATAGCTACCACTGTCTTCAGCCAGAATTATCTGTCATTTCTGAATGAAAAATACAGCTGGCAGTCTGCATAGAAGTGAGAGATTTGTGTTAACTTTTTATTTATTTATTTATTATTTTTTATTTATTTCCAGTCGTGTCTTTGCTGTTGCTGCTCCCAGTCTAAGAGTCTGGTGACTTCCGTGCCCATGAATGGAACAAGCATTCAGTGGAAAAATCAAGAACTAAACAATCACAATACAGATCGAAGCAGCCATAAAGACAGCATAAACTGAAAATTAAGGACTCTCACATCATTTCAGAATAAAACAGGAAAAGAAAAGTCACTACAAAGCTATGACAACAGGAAGCCCAGTGACTGTTCCATAATGAATTCAGACATGTGCACCATTGTACCTAATTCTAGAGGTGACTGAGTAGATGGAGTGAGTGTAACTGTGATGTTCCATGAACTGAGATCCACTGGATGGTAATTCTGCCTCTGAAAAGGATATTGACATGATAATGACACCAAAAAACTGGCTTGAACTACACAGGTGGTTTTGCTCCTCTGAAGCAGGCAGGAACTGTCCAGTGTCTGTGACTGGTACAGTGCAGTCTTTTTACCTGATTGTCACCGAGAATTAATCACTCTGGAACTTTTGAGAAGATATCAAAATGGAATCTATCTGTGACTACATTTTCTTTCTGCCTATTTGTCTTTTAAGTTCTATTTCTGTGGCAGATATAGTCCATGCACAAGTTTGTTTTGCATGTTGTTGTTGCTGTTTTTCAGGTTTATGTTGGAAAATGGTTTGGTCCACACCAGCATTTTACTTACTTATGTTAACAATGGATCAGGACATTAGCTGGGCAGTTCACATTTGTAGCACTTCAGTATTCAGATATAGAAAGAGACCATTTAAATAGCATCAACATTTGGCACTTAAGCACAGATTAATACCAAAAAAAGAGGTATTAATAATACAGTACTATACTGTGTTATTTATTCTAATGCTCTGTACAAAATAAACGTAATTTGTATCAGCGAAAAGAATGGAAGATGCTCACAGATGGGCACCTTACAATGTGTTATTATTAACCTGACATGTTAATTCTTAAACTATATGAACCTTTTTATCTATTTAGTCTATAGTTGCATTAAATTGAAGTTGAAATGAGGGTCAGTGGAGCAGAGTGAAACATTATTAAAGCTGTCCACAGCGTTCTGAGAATATGGTTATTGTCAGAGCAGCTATGCACAACACTATTTTCACATTGTGAACATGAGGTTATAATCAGAGTGAATGTAGAAACATGGAAGTCCATAACAGCTGGATGTGCAGAAGGATATTTTGTGCCTTATTCCTTACAGGGTTCTCTGTCTTACACAACATTCAAAGATTTTAATGGGGTTTAATAGGTTATCAGCATTGTTAACCATACAAATTCTATTAACAATATATAGAAACTATTGCTTGCATATATGTAAACTGATGATTTCCTTACTATTTCCATCCATTAAGGCTACATGGCAAGACATTCCCTGTTTGCCTATAAAAATTTTTAATAGGTAGCCTTTCCTTAAATAGTGGAACTCAATAGTGTGGTGTCATATATAATATGTCTCATGCACAAATCTGTTAGGCAGTTTATAGCATGTTTTGTGCTAGGCTAGGAAGCAGTAATCAAAATTCCACAAATTTTTAAACATTCGTTTCCTTTCCAGTGAAAGATGTAATCCTGCATACTTTTATTTAAGAGGTCAAAATGCTAGTGCCTACAGTGACTTCTGCTGCACAAGTTTCCCCAATGTTTACATTCACACAAATCTTCTGAAGTATATTTTTTAAAAGGTTCTTTAAACTGGTTTGTGTATTTTTTGTGTGCTTTTGTCTCTGTGACTTATATGCGTGCTTAAATACATATAAATTTATGTTCATATGTTATAAACCTAAATACAGTCTTCTGACAGTGCTCTGTGGTAAGTTCCTAAGAGCATGGTATGGAATGGAACTTGGCTGAATTTTACTTAAAACATTTCATCCTCAAACTGTATCAGAAATCATAGTAAATGAGTGACGATGCTCTCCTTTGAGAAGACTGAGTTACTGAGTCTCTGTACATCCTGAAACCTTCCCTGTTCCTCTGACAGAACGTATTGAGGAGATGAGAAAGGTAAACAGAAAAAAGACAAGAGGAATGAACTTAAGTAGGAAATTGCTCCTTCTTTATTTCAAGGCAGAAGAAAGCTTTGTGTGCATTCCCCTCTTCTGCTATTTATCTGATGGTTAGATGAATAAAAAAAATTCATACACCTGCAAACCAGTAATGTGATTGCTCAGAGACAATATTTCTACCTGTCTACAAAAGATAAAGACAATCTAGGTCAGTTTAGGGTTCTTAACTTCAACCAAAAAAGCCCCATCTACCTGCACCAGTTTCAGACTGTGAAATGGGTCACTTTTATGCTTTACAAGCACTGATGCAAACCATGAATCATGAAAATTTAAAAGTTTTCCTTCCAGTACTGACATTTCCAACATCTATTGCTTTCAACCCAAGAGCTGGCTCTGGTATGTGGCAGACATACATGAACCTGCACACACAAAGCATCCTTTAAACCACTTCAGCCTAGATGGAAAAACTGTCCTCCTACTCCTCATAATGCTGACTGACCTTAGCAGCAGCATTAAAAAATACAAAACTTTTTAATTAACGAAAAGAAGAGGGTAAATTATCTAACAGAAGTGAGAGGTACTTTTTAGAATCCTTTAGAATTATTTTTGTGATCTTACTTAGGGATCAGAGCCTGCAAAAACGAATTGGTGATCCTCATTCCATTTCTCCAGCCTGTGGAAGGACAGAGAGAGTCTAAACAACAGTGACAAGTGAGGTCCTGGGAGGTCTCATACTCTTTTTTGCCACATTCGCTTTTTTGTATTTTTACTGGTGGCTGCTGCTCCCACTCACAAATCAATTGTAGGGACAAAGGGTGTTGTGATGTGGCAGCTACAGTGAGGGGGAAAATGTTTCTGATAAACTTATTAAGGTACTTTTAAAATTCTCTCCTCTTCTTCCCACTGAGAATGGTAAATATTCCTCCTGGTACAGTATCTACCGTCAATTCTCAAAAAGCTGTATTTCAAAAAGAACCAGCAAAAGGATTCCACAATTCTGGTGTCACACAGAAGCTGCTTTCTCTTTTGCAGTAGAACAGCTTCCCGCAACAAGTATCCTTCTATCCTACTCTTATGTTACAGATGTTTCTATGCCTACTGTTTGCATTCCTCTCAACTGAACCAAGCCTAGATTTTCTCTGCAGCTAACAAGATCTCTATTCCACAAGTTTCAGATTAACTGCATAAACTTTTTGTAACATCTCTTCATTGTTATCAAAATCCATTTAATTGTCACATTCATCTTCTTTTGTGGACTTCTGAATTCCCAGCTCCTGTCAGTCCACTCAGTGTAAAATTTCATTGACAGTCTCACATCTTACTTCAAACACTTTGCAGAGTTTTCTTTAGTTTTAGACTACAGCTGTTCTCCTTGCTTTCAATACGGATTTTTTCAAACTACCTCACTAAACATTTCCTCTTTGGTATATTTTATACTTATTTGCTTCAAGGAGACAGCATACATGGGTTTTTACTTTTATCTATGTCTGTATTTATTTATTTACAAAGGAAACTCTGTGCTTCAGACCTGACCTAGCCAGCTCCTGTGCATTAAAAAAAAAGTGCTTATGTAGTTCATCATAAATCTCACCTGACAAAACCATTAACTTGGTTCTGAGAAAAGATACTTATATGACCCTCAGATCTGAATATGTTTATTTTTGCTTTTAATACAGTCAGTTTCAGGTGTTTACCTGTCTGTCCCTCCATCTTTCCAAACCAACTATGAACCCCTTGCCCTATTTCAATAAGTTTTACAGACCAGAGTTATCATCATTAAGAAGATACAGAGAATTTCATCAGAACTGCAGGATGCGAGGAAGAAAAAAATTCTACTCGTGCTCTCTGCAGAAAATTTCTGAAATGTAGTTTGTGCATACTCAATAAATTCACTTGATAGAAAGATGTTATAAACATTACAGATGCAGAAAAAGCCTTGATCAAAGCATGCAACTTGTAAGATGTCTGAGAATCAAACCATAGCCCTCAAATTCTTGGAAGCCAGTATTTGTACGTTCCCTTGCCAGTGGAATTACTTGCCGGTTTTTTTTTTTTTTCCTGCCTTTCTTTCATCATTTACATATTTACTGCAATCTTGTTACTATATAATTTGATTCTGTGAAGCCTTATGGGTTTCAGTGTTTGAGAAGGCATGGTACAAATTCAAATTCTGCTGCATTTGTATGAACAGACTCCTGCTCAAATGTCCCTGAGGCAAAGCACGCATTTTCATTAGAAGAAACACCGGGACTGCATGCTAACATTGCCTTGCAAGGTTTCTTCCACACAATCAGTGCTGCAAAGCTTGGCTCAGCAAAGTATTCCTAATTTACCCTCCTCACTATTTCAGAGACTAAATAAAGGCAATTATCTCCAAAATCAGAGTAAAAGAAGACACATAAAAGTTTACAGACCAGAAACAGCTCTCAAGCTGCATAGAAGAAAAAAAAAAGACACCAAAATTAGGCATGTTTAAAATGTGGCTCTAAAAGAAACACAGCTTATCATTAGTCCAAGTGTGGGAAAGGAAGATATGAACTAAATAAAAAAATGTAGGTCATCTCCAGTTTCTCTAAAGGAAGATGAATTGACCTCTACTATCTCATCTAGAATCAGTTTTTCCCCTGTAAAAACACCACTGCTTCTGAACTGAGCTGTGGCTTGAGTCACAGCTTTGCAGTCCTGTTAGTTACAGTAGCTTATTATTACAATAATAAAGCTCAACAGAGCAAGTGTTACAAAGTGGTAAGAAACAAAAAAAACCTATCTGAACCTCAGCAGCACTCTGCCCATATTTCTCAGAGTAACTGCGTGCAAACTGCTCTGAAATCAATGATTTGGTGCATCTCAGGATAAGGCCTTTACTTGAATCTCAGTCCTTGGGAGTAAAGAGATTGAGAATACAAGTTACTGAATCAAGCATCCACAACAATTAATGAGAAGCACTTCCAAGCTATCCAAGAGAACATACTTCCTGCTACATGTTTTAAACAGAGGGGAAGATTAGAAATCCATCATTACACCGCTGTGCCATCCTGTAGCCACACTTCATATTTATTGAAAGGTCTGTGTCTAAAGTTTTTTTGTCATTCCCCCTCTAAAACTGTTGCACAGTGGTCTCTTTGGTATTGCCTCTGAATAAAGTATACATTTGGATTACCTTTCTTTCCAGTATCTACACAGAGTTAATAAAGCATTCATCTCCAGATACACAGTATATTCCAATATGGAAGCACAATTAAACCAAACTACGAGAAAAGTCACAAATTTTTACAGTCAAGTTTTAAGCAGAAAATTGGTAGAATACTCTTGGGACAAATGAATACTACAGTTCAGTACTACTAGTGGAAAACACATTGATTTTTTTAATAGATAAAGAAGAAACCATACCACTTCTGCTAATTCAAGTAAGAGTGTTTACAGAAGTAATGAGAAAGCCCAGATTTCAGGAGCTGGAATAAAATACTGCAAGGGCTATAAATCTTCATGCTCCATTATATAAAATGTGTGTAAATTCTGGGGACTAGGAAGACATAACTCTCCACTGCAAGATTCTTTGATTTCCCTGCAATGTTCCTTTAAAGTATTAGTTTCAAGACACATCTCAAACTCAGAGATGATTGTGAAGAAAGGGAGATCCTTACTGAGTTTGCCTTCTTGCACTCCAAAAAATCTTTGACAAACGTTTTTCGTAATATCCAGCATGTTCTGGCTTTCCTGTACCACAAGTGAACTGCAACAATGGCAATATCAAGGACTACTCCAAATCAAGGAATCCAGTGTTGAATTAGTTCCTTTTTATGATCATTTGTATATATGAGAATTTGTCTGGCAGAACTTTAAACAGTGGTTGTTGTTCCATATAAAGTGCATTATTAA
The DNA here is from genome assembly GCA_013397175.1 of Platysteira castanea. Lineage (NCBI taxonomy): Eukaryota > Metazoa > Chordata > Aves > Passeriformes > Platysteira > Platysteira castanea. Next base: position 365,877 of record VYXC01002729.1, read on the forward strand.
TATAACCCCTCCTCCAAAAAGATCTTCTCTTCTATTTACTTTAACAGTGTAAAACTTCAATTGAAATTAAAACTAGACAATAAAGCAGTCTCAAGTTTCAAGAAATAACTTGAGATAAAATGCTGAACCTACAGACTTCAGCAGGACTGGGATTTCAGCCAGGATGTGTGATGGAGCCCATTGGAATGGTAACTGTGTCAACGTCACTAAGCCCACTGCAGCTAAGCAGGAGAGAAGTAAAATATTCTGTGGGGCTTGGATGAATGATTATGAACTTATCATCTCATATGCTCAGGTTGGGGAAGAAGCCTTGGCACACTTTGTTTCCCATAAAATCAGTTAATTAAAAGAAGTCAGAGGTAACAGGGCTTTTCCCTCACACCACTCCACCAACAGAGACAGAATAGAAGAAAAGGAATATTGTTTACTTGCAAGAAGTGATCTGCATTGTAGAATACTGATACTCTGAAAATCCAGAGTATTGTCCTGATCCTGTCGTTCCTCCAAGATGTGACTTACTTAAACCAGTTATTGCACAGTGGAATAATCTATGCCAGTGTCCTTATTGCTGTGTCCACCTCACTGTTCAGGCAGATATTGGAAAAGTACCATTGGCTGGAATATCCTCACACTGTGTATCCCTGACATGCCTGCTGCAATTATGCAGAACAGTTTTACTGAACCAGTTCTGGCATACACTGAAATCAATGTGGACATATAATAGCATGAGCACGGGTATCAAAAATGTAGTGATCCTATGTCAGAGGAATCATGGGATCAATATTTATTACTGCAGGGGATGTAGCGTGCTCTATTCCTGAAGAATCTGATATATACAAAAGTACCTCTGTGGGAGCTTACCCTGCCGAGCCAAACTGAAAACCCTTACAATTCTTCCGATATGCAGGCCTTTGGGATCTGCCTCCTTTCAGAAAATTTCATCTTCTGTAGCTGATTACACATTTAGCTGTTCTAGGGATGTATTTTCTAGGCTTTGGGAAAACACAGTTTGCACTAACTAAACACTGCATGAGAACTCTCATGTACAGCCATTCCCACTTTGCAGATTTTTTGCCATGGGGATGAGATTTCATAAACATTGCTCTGCATGCAAATAAAACAATCAAGTAAAATAATAAGGAAAATGTATTACTTGAAAAATAATTAGATGTCACAAGAAAAGCAGCGCTCTCTAACTAAGCCAACCTGACATATTTCTTATAAAGATCCACTTGGTAATATTAGATTACTTTTTCTATGTTGAGTCTCAAAACTGACTACAGATAACTAATTTAACATACTGCTTTTGTCTTAGTTCAAGTGAGGTTACTTTGACTTGCCAAGCTATCCACAGAACTGGTTAACAGTTCCAGACGTGTTAGCAACAATTTGTTACAGTATGTGCCAGGATGGAAAATGGAAAGGAGTGACCAACCCAAATAAACAAACAATACAATTCAAGAACAATTTTGAGCTCATCGGGGAGCTGAAAATCTATTCCAAATGCTGGTATAATTGCCTGTTGTATAAATACTTCAGTAATTTTTTTTCCAAAACTATGTTCTGCAAGCCCATGGCAACATAGGCTGCATAACAATTTCAAGGAACACTAAAAATACAACTTTGTAACAAGTTTGATGATGAGCAGTGACCTGTAAGAAATTTTCAGTGTTAACCATTTTTCAATATCCAAACACTACAGAACCCTGAGAACTCTGCAAATTCAAAGTTAAAAGAAACCTTCTCTAAATAGTGTAGTGTACAAGTTAAAGAAACTGGAAGTTAGAAATTCCAATTTCTGTGAATTGGTGCTTACAGTTTTCCCCTGACAATAATTATATTATCTTGTCCTTCTCTCTGAAATCCTTTCTTATTGTTGATTTTTTGTTGCCAATAAGCAGGACGAGTTAACTTACGCTGAACTCTTGACTGCTTCCACTCCTTCAGATTTTAATGTTATCCATGCCTAAAACTGGCCTTAAGTATAACTGCCCTATAAAAAAAGTTTCAGTGTGAACATTGAATTTTTCAGGTAGTTCCTGATGATAAAGTGATCAAAATATGACAGTTTTAGGGAATGTGATTGTAGAAAACAGCAACAAATTAACAAGGGAAAACCAATTCAAAATTGTATAGAAATGAGTTTTCTACTTTAGGAAAGGCTTCTATCAATTTTACACAACTTTTTTCTAAAAGCCTCTTCATAATCATAATCAATAAAAAGATGAATGCTTCTGTTTCATATCAAGGAAGCAAAAGGTTTTATGCAGCCTTTACACTAAGAGTAATAAGCAACATTTTCAACTTTTAGATATACATAGTCTAGAAGATTTTTATGTCTAATTTGCAATAGATTCATTTCAGAGCTGTCAAACTACAGACATAAACAGACACAGCCAAAGTAATTTTAATCTAGATTCAATATTTGTAATCCCGCTACACAGACAAAAAGCTCAGCCTAGAGAGCCCAAACTTTGCTCAGCAGCACAGCAAACATTATGACATGCAACTGCAATGCATGGTTAAAGGTACCCAAATGAATTAATTCAGAACTGGACCAAGTGGAGCTTTGGCAGTCATGACTTGTGTTATGGATTTTAAGAAAGGAACAAAGGTCTAGAACACAAAGCCTCTTCTGGACTCCAATTTAAAAATGTAACCTTTTAAGAGGAATCTAACACAAACTAGCTTCTTGCCCCAAAACTGCATTCTTAGAAGAAAAAGAAAGAAAACCCAAACCTAAAACATTAGTTTTTATCTGTGGAGTTGCAGGAGTGCTGCATTAGAAACTTCACTAATATAAACACCTAGAAAAAGTCCTTTCAAGTCAAACTTAAAGTGTATTAACAAAGCCATGTGTGGAATTTCACAGTCTGGGATTTTACAATTCTTTCTGTATTGTTCATGATCCAGAATAGCTAGACAATTTATGTTTTAGGATGATCAGCCTGACACCTTTCAGAAGTATTACTTTAAAAAAAAACCCAAAGGGATTTAGAAGATAAAGGATTTGCTATAAACAAGTAAGTAAATCAATTTAATTTTATAATAACATCATGGAACAGATTAAAGCCTAAAAAGATAAATATATATGGAAGATAAATGGCACCAATTTGTGAAAAAGGAAAATATATCTAAAGAAGATAATCAGAAGCTACTTTCTAATGGGAAGATGGAATCATGGAAACAGATCTCCAGGTGACTGTGATCACCAAGTAAGTGATGTGTTTGCAATTGAAATATGGCATTGTGTCTGGGAAGACACAATAAAAAGGCTCTCACACCTGCAAAGGAGGGAATGACCTTTATTATTGACATATTTCACATTTTTATAGATGTTCCAACTCCACAAGGGATTGGAGGACACGTCGCTTTCTTCTCAATCCCACTGGAGAAGAAAGACGCTCATCAAAGTTTTTTTATCACAAAAGGAATGAAAAACAGAAAATACCGTTAAGTAAACACTGGCTATTATTTACATGAAACTGTGTGAAAGAATTTGACTCCAAGGTTAAAAACAGAAGGCTTAGCAAAACCCAGAGACACATGGCATCAAGAAAGAGAAATGCAGTTTGGGATTAATACATGGAGATATTAAGTGTCACAAGGTAAGAATTTAATTTGTGACTCTAGTGTGATTATATGTGAAATATTTGCATTCAGACTGCACAACTGTGATTTAAAACATCCCGTTTTGGTACCATAAAGTTTAGGGAGTGAACAAGCCCATTTCTTGAGAGGTCCTTCAACAGTAAAAACAATTGTTTAAGAAATCTTACAGGAAAAAATTAATGCTATAAAAATAGATAAGTTTAAAACTCTTCATGTGAAATTAACACATTCTTGACCGGCTCTGTTTTGTACATGTATGAGCAGTCTCTCTTTGTGCTAGTGATCAAAAGCATCTAAAAATCAAAGCAGCTATCCCGAGTCAGACCTTCCTGTCACCCATGAGGATCCACAGCAGGCCCCTAGGGAAGGGTGTAAGGACAGTACAAGGATACAAAACCACTGTCCTGATAGAGTGCCCAAGCCTTCACCAAACAGAGGTGAGAATCGGTACATTTTGGGTAAATGATGAGTATTCCTCCATGAATTTATCTTTTGGGCCTATGTAATTATGTTCTCTTTATTCTAGCAAAACTCACACTGAATTGGAAATAACAGCTGGTTTATGTGTTACATATTACGTATTACGCTGAACTGTATTCTTGGAAGTCAGTGGAAGCTTTGCCTGAGTAAGCAGGGTAAGGACCAGAAAATTAAAAGGTGAGTCAATGTCTTCTTTCAGATATTGTCAGAGTGTCTTTCGGAACTGAATTAACCATTTGAGTCAAAATTTTTTTTCTGAATTATGTGAAAGCAACTTCCAGCCAAATCCACACGAGTGCTTACATGCACCTGGGAATGCTGGCTCAGGAAACAGGACCAAGCTCGTGATAATGATCCCCTGCTGCATAAATGATCGATGTGTATTGATGTATAAACACTCGATAAATTAACTGAAACAATCAGGTTCAGTGTTCCTGCCCACAACTGGAATAGCAGCTGTAGCACTGACTAGGAGTCTGAGGTGACTAATGGGAATGTTTTTGCTGTAGTTCTTTCTTTGTCACCTCCCGTACATTTATTCTTCTGTGTCTAAATATTTTGTAGTTGGAAATATTTTCATGTGGTTGTAGGGAAATGTAAGTATGGCTTAAAGTCTGGCAAAATCGAAGTATACTTGGATTAGAATAAGCAGATCTAATTTATAAAACAGCATTAGCAATCATACTGGTGGTAAGAGAAAAGCAAAATGCTAAACCAGTGTAAGATGCAGAAATGCATTTCTTGTATTTGTAAGAATTCCAAGGAAAAGTATTGCTGGGTTCATTCAGAGGCTAGCTTCTATATTGTACACATTTTGGAATCCTGTAGTGAAATCTCTCTTTGGGAATTGCACTACTCTTCTGTCCAGCACTCAAAGTTTATTAAAGTTTTGTGGGAAAAAAGCTGTTTGGCAGCATCCCAGTCCATAAGGGTCTGAGAATGATGTGCCAGAAAGACTCAGGAGGCCTAAAAAGCCACTTTAAAATATGGAAAAGCTGCCTTTTTTTTTTTTTTTCCTGGGGCCCAGTTCAGGGGGTTTCAGTCTGTTTCATGGATTTTTCTAGTCTGCAAGCACAGAAAAAAAAAGCCTCTAAAATTATCATGTTTAAACAAAAATGCTGGTTTAGAATGAAAATATTTGGGCTTGTGGTTTATCCTGATTATTAAAAAACTGACGTTTTTTCCACTAATAGTTATCTATCTATCTGTAGATATGTAGAAATGTATTTAGTGTGAAGTCTATCTTTCAGTCACATCACTGTTTATATGTTGGCAGGGATTAAAGTCCATTTGCATCTCCACCTCTTTGTGTTTCTTTGTACCAACATTTCTCAACAACTGAAAACTTTGTCTTCACAATTTTGTGCCGCGATGTCTGCCTAGTCATAGACACAAGCTGTTACAAATATGTTTGCTAAACGTATCCTTGGAAGGATAAAAGCACAATCATGCATATATTCTGGAAAGAAAAAGCTTATTTATTTTTCTTTTCCTCCTTTTTAGCTGGCTTTTCAGTCACTTAACAGACAACATCTCAGAGCATTTGAGTTTAAGTTACAATAAAATTGCTTTTTAATTAAGTTGGTTTAAAGTACTGAGGCAGGCATTGACTTGGTGGGAATAGAAATTTAGAGAAATCAGAGCAGAAATGCAGGAGTTTTAGGTAATGGGTACAATAAAGGACACTTCTCCAGAAAATCTTCTTCCATTAATACTTGGAGCTCAATTCTAATTTAATGAACATCACAAGGACTTCTCCCTTTGACTTCTGGAGAAAAAGGTCAGACTATGTTTCTTGTCTGTTCATTTTAAGGGCCGACCACAAGCCTGGAGAGGAACAGACAAACAAGGCAAGAGAGAAAGGGAGGAAGAGTCTGTTCCTTCTATATTTGACAGATCCCTATGGCTGAACCTGGGACAGATCTGGAAGAAGACAAAGCACTGCACAGCCAAGTACCACACCATCTGATTTTCATCTTCCTGGCCTGCATAATTGAATCCAGAGTTTAGGGTATTTATACAGAGCATGGAGGACATTTTTTGCATTTGGTGCAACCACAAAGTCATCATGTGGTACAGAGAGCAGGCACTTACTGAAGAGCACTAGGTTCTAGTCCCAGCTCCTACAACTATTTTTGTACTTCTCCAGAACTGAATATTTCTCTATTTTCTGAAAAATTTCACAATAATTCCTCTTTTTCACCAATGTGCCGTAACTGCAAGACTTAAACGCTGCCAGTGAATAGTGAGTATTTTCTTTGGAAAGTGGAATTCAAGAGAAGAAGAGAATTATTTCTACGTTCTAAAACATCTTCTGCCTGCTGACTAAAGCATGGTCCAAAAGGGGTTTGGATCCTTTGAGACGGACGGGGGAATTGAACCTGGGCCTTATCCATATTTCTGTCTGTGCTAAGCACTGAGCTACAGGCTGAAGGGAAACATTTTTCCACTGTGGGGCCAGCATTTTCAGGGCTCACCTGCTGGATTGAACTCTCCAGGGAGACATGCAGAGGAATGCCTCATTTCTGGACACCTACTGGGCATTAGCCTGAGTTAATTACAAGGCTGCTCAGTCCTATTAGGACTTCAGTACCTTTGAGAGCATGAATGAGCACTGCTGGAGCACATAACACACCTCCATAATAAAAAATGCCCGAGCTTCCACTCAACCTTATGAACCTCCAGGGTTTCATGGCAGATGTGTAAACATTTTTACGACTGCGATTTTGACCCAGGACATCTAAATTCCACCTGACTTGAGCATCAGTTGTTTACGTCCTTTTCTGGGCCTCATCCCAGATTAGAATCCACAGCTCAAAAATAATCATAATATCTGCATAATACTGATTTTCAGAACAATTTATAAATATTAAGTAATTAATCTTCATATTGCCCCTGGGCAAATACCTCCTTTTTACATACACAAAAAATTGTGATAAATTGCCATAGGCTACAACAGAGTCAGTACTAGAATGAGAATGGAGGAATTCCTGGTTCTCAGACTAGAACTTAGTTCATGGCTCTCAGAAGAAAGGAGAAAAAATCTTCCTCTTCAGAAGGAAGAGTTGTGATGTTGACATGGTTTAATTGACCAAGGCCTTTTTCTTTTAGAATGGTTTATGTTGTAGATTGGGGATTTTTCAAAGTATACGCAAAACTTTACAGTACTACCTCTCAGTTCTGGTAGACTGGTATTAGCAACACTGATGGGTAAAGTGTTAACCTTCAGTAAAACTCAGCTTTTGTCTGGTGTTGGAAAGGAATGACTGGAAAGACTATATTTAATATTATGCCAGCCTGATGCATCAGCTAGAAAATCACTCAAATTGAAGAAAAGGCTAATTAGATCACTTAATCACTACCACTGGCAGCACTGTTGGTACTACACTGACATTGAAGTATTTTAGGAATCTTTAACATTTTATGCTCCTACTATTTTTTTTAAGATGGAAAATCTGGAATAATAGCAGGATTCTTTCTCCCTTTGTGGCTAAAAATTCTAAAATTCTGGGTTCCTGCAAGAACTGTTGCTGGTGTGAAAGGACTGCCAGCTACCAAGGCCTTCATATCACATTCTGGGTTTATCAGAACAGTTCGTACAGACCCTTCCCTAAGCTGTCTTGCACTTCTTATCAATCTACTTTCTACATACAAAACTAAAGAGTATGTTTGCCACTATAAAGTTGCAAGTGCTGGAAAATTCTAACATAGGAAATCATTTCTAGGCTGAAGTATCAAAACTGAGAAAACATGTCAGTATTATTGAAATGATAAACTACAAACTTTAGCAACCATGTATCAAGTATTTCCACCATATCAATTTTCAGAACACTACATCTTGATAAACAGACATTGTTTTACAACCAGTAATTCAATATAGCAGTTTAAATCCACAAATCTCAGTTGAACACTGTTTGATACGTGTTTATATTCACAACAGGCAAAAAGACCAAAACTACAAGTAATTCATTATAGAATGCATTTCTTTTTTTGTGTGTGCAAAGGTGTTTCGTATATACTGCATATATATGTGATATATACAGGAGGTCCTAGCACAGAGATCACACCTTCCAACAAAAATTTCCAGCTGTGGAAGTTCTAATGTCAGATTTTGAATAAATTGAATATGGTCATGGCTGTGACACTCCTTCAGGAAACCCTTACTTCAAGTATGCCAGCTAAGGATAGTTGCATGACAGGAAAATTTGCCTATCATTCATCCACTACATGCCTTTTCTTACAAAACCCTGTATTTTGTACTTCTTCTCTGAAATCTCCCAGTGATGAGAATACGATGGGGGTTATGTTTACATCAGACCTGAGAATTTTGAAACTTCGGTTTCTTAAATACCGGGGCTTCAATTTTAGGCCGACAGCACATCCTAGTGGGTACTTACACTATTCCATGGCTTTTAAATTATACTTCAGTCACAGCTGCATAAGTACTCTTCTGGCATCCCTCAGTGCATGCACTTTTCTTCTTTCCCTACATGGAATAACAAAGAATGAAGTTAGGAATTTGGAAGTATTTGTCAATTAATAAAACTGAGATAATTCAGGAACACAGAAGACTTTACAATTGGTTCCATACATCTTTGAAGCAAAAACTTGCTTCTGAAGATGCGTAATTTTAACCAATTTTAGGCAGTACATACAACAAACAGTAGTGTAGTTTGTTCTTTTGTTTTCCTTTGCCAATAGGAAAAAGCAACTTCAGCTTCATCTGGGCAGCTTTACCTGGGAAATGTGAGCTTAGTAATATGAGCATGTTACTAAGTACTTAGCTAATCAATAAAACTATATACTTACTCATCAAAAATGCATCTGGTATAGCATTTTAATGTGTGAGTTTGCCAGTCAAACTTGCAGCACAGTCAGAGAGTTATGTGTTGAGGCAGACAACAGTCAAGAGAAAATGGAAAGAAAATGCTGTTTAACTCTGCCACATTTTATAATAGCCCCATTTAGAGATTTTAAATTACTTCATTTGGGAAGGGTTGTGAAGGACGGGATACCCACATGGAAAATCTTCAAGATATTTTCTCCCAGGTAATTTGACAATTTTGCTTAGCTGCAAAACCTTTCAGCATATTTCTCACTCTCTGGTATTCAAAACTTCCATAGGAAAGATGAGGTGACGTGTGTCTCTTAAAGAAACAGGTCTGTGAATAGAGTGCTGTATCCTTAACAGGCTCCATAAGCTGAATTTTTTGTGAAAGGAGGGCTGGGGGGCATCTTAAGAGGCGCACCTAAGAACTTCATGATTGTGTAGTCTGGAGAAACAGAGGCTGATCCCCTTACTCTCTAAAGATTCCTGAGACAGGAAAGTAGAAAGGGAGGTGCTGATTTATTCTCCCTGGTATCCAGTGATAGGAAAGCTAGGAACAGTTCAAAGCTGCATCAGGGCAGGTTTAGACTGGACATCAGGAAGCATTTCTTTACCAAGAGAGGAGTGAAACACTGGAACAGGATTCCTGGTGAGTTGGTTGATGCCTCAGGCCTGTCAATGTTTCAGAAGTGTCTGGAAAAGGCCTTTGCTAACATTAACTTTTGGTCAGTCCTGAAGTTGTCAGGGTTATTGTAGGTCCCTTCCACCTGAAATATTCTATTCTATTCTATTCTATTCTATTCTATTCTATTCTATTCTATTCTATTCTATTCTATTCTATTCCAGTCTAGTCTAGTCTAGTCTAGTCTAGTCTAGTCTATTCTTGTCTAGTCTAGTCCATTTTCTATTCCATTCCATTCCATTCTAATCAATTCTATCATTTGCCTGCTGAATAACTGTAATAATCAAAAGGAAGCACACTTTTGCAGCAGAACCTGATACCACAAATGAATATAGGCAGTGACCCTTCTGTACTTGGGTTCACATATTTCTTTCCCCTTCTTGAATCAGTTTCAGTTGTTCCAGGGCAATTTTGCCACCTGATAAATTTTTGGTATTTTGTTCATGGTTAAACTGTTTAAAATCATTATATGAGAGAAACAAATTTTCTGCTACTAATATGTGGCTTTTTCCAAAGGCTCAAAAATCAGAACTCAGCTAAAAGGATCTCTATTCTTTAGTTCATGGTCTTCTGCTGCCTTACTCGTGTTCGATGTGTTACTGGCAGTGCTAACGTCTTAATTAGGCTGAGGAAAACCTGCCCAGAAATAGTCCCTGTGCCCCACCTACAGGCGAATCCATCATTCCTCGTAACGCTGAGGAACACGTGCAGGTCTCACATATTCTCTCCTGAGAAGGGGAGTAAAAGAAAGGAGAGGCTCCAGCACTCTCAACTTTGTTAGCAACCCCAGCTGGGCACATCTGCTGTGTTTTATAGCTGTAGCTGCAAGGTAAGAGATAACAGAGGGGTTTTTTGTCAGTCCCCAAACATTTTCTAAACGAGCATTGACAGTGGCTGTTACAGCAGGTACAACCTAAGCAACAGTACTGACTACTTCTCTATGGCCAGATTATTTTCCAGAATAATTTACATAGCAGAGTTCAGGAATCTTTGCTGTAAATAAAACAGTTAGCATAAAGACTTCTCAGTAAAAATCTATTATCTTCTCAACAGGTAAAGGAGAAAAGGTGCTCTTCAGGTAATGCCATTTGCTATAAATAAATATATTTTTATGCTTAATGAAAAAAATTTTTAGTTGGAAGGGACCTCTGGTCATGGTCCATATGACAGTTTTCCTTCTTCACAGATGATGGGGTATGGGAGGGATTTGTTTCTACAATCTTTGTCAGAGTTGAAAAGTTTTGTTGTAGAGGTGATGAGCAGCAAATTTTCCAACATATCATGTCACCAGATTATTGTGGCAGCAGTTTTACTCCCATGAATGCCATAATCAGAATGGTTGAGGTTTGAAGGGACTTATGGAGGTAGCTAAAAAGTCCTCAGCTAACTAACATGCACATATCTGAGTGACAAAGAAAACAAAGCTGCATCTAAAGCTCCCACTGAAACTACTACTTACAGATGTTTCTAGATCCAAAACCATGATCACCCACAAAAGAAACAAGGAAGTAATCAGAATTCCGTGGCAGCATTTCCATAACAAAGATCAATTTCTTAGAACTGATGACAGCCCTCTGACAGAGAATTAATGATGGAAAGGACAAAAGAAATTAAACTGAGTTTTTTACTCTCATTAAGTTTTAATAAAATGAAATAAAAACACTCTGGAAAGGTTGGTGGCGTGAGGAAGCAGCAGAGTGGAGTGTGAACTAATCAGGTGTGTGCTGTTGCATGTGGTATCAAAGAGCTGACAGTAAGACCACCATAAGTGAGGAGAAATCTGTGATTTTTCACTGTATGAGAATTTGAATTCAATCCTAACTGTCCACCTCACAGGGAAATTATGATCAGGCAAGAGGGACAGCCTGGTTATCACTATGCATCTGCACTTGCATAACACAAAGTAAGAACAAAAAGTGATGAAATCTATGAAACAAATGGCATACAAATAAAAATATAATTCATGAATAATAAATACTGCATAGTTTTCCAACCACAATTATAAAATAGTCCATTTTCTTTGCCATTTTAATTTAGTTAATTATTTATAGGGTTCCATATAGTAAGGAATAATCCCAGTTTATTATGTTTCGACATAACTCTCTTTTAAATAAATTTGAAATTCATGACAGCAGAATGTACATAATGATTGACATCAACAATAATTCACATCAGTCTTTCCAGTAGCAGGGAATGCTACTAGTACAGCTGTTATCTCCAAGTTCTGGGGTGCAGCTTTGTTACTCTTTCTCTACTATTAGAAGCCTGAATAGTTAGTGAATTCTGTCGGTTTGGTTTTTATCAATATTTCACAAGTAGCTTCTCGCTGAAAACCGGGAAGATCATGTGTTTTCTGGAGACGGAATTAGTGCCACACAGTGCTGCTCGTTCACTGACAACCCATACAACCTTGGGAAACTGACCCCTTCTCTTAGATGTCAATTACACAGAAACAGGAGATCCTGTTCCTTAGCACCTCTTCATGCCTCGGGTTTCTTCCAGCACATGTTTTAGTGACGGCTCAAAGTAAAATCTGCATTTGCCTCCTTCCAAGAATTTGGAGCTGCAGTTCCTTGGACATTTGGCAGTGTTATCACCTGCGACCCTGACTTTGCTCCTCACCGGAGGGCCTGTGCTTGGCACTGATTGCTACGGGCTTAGCTGGCAATTCAGCAGCTCGGCACTTCCAAAACACAAAAATAAAAGTTCAACAAATAGTTGAACACCCATTTTGCATTACTGGTATGCCCGCTGGAGTCTTCATGTCTCGGCTATGTCGCAGTCCACTCCTGGCACTGTGAGGTGCGGCTCTCCAGGGGACTGCTCACGCCGGGCTGCTCCCGGGGAAGCGTTTGAGGGTAGGGGCTGTGCTGAGTAGTGCAGTTAGAGCAGTGCCTCTGCTTTAGTCGCCATTCCCGCCATTCCCGCATATTCCCTGACGCGCACCCCCTCAGCCCCAGCCGCTCCGGGAGCGCTTCGCTCCGCGCGGCACAGCCCACTGCCGGCGGCGCGGGGGGTGCCGCTGGAACACACCAACCCTCCCTCCAAGAGCGGGGGGGGCATGGCCTCACGGTTCCCCCCGCTGTCCCCTGTGGGCGGGGCAGCGGTGATGGGCAGGATGAGGAGCCAATCAGCGAGGCCGGAGCGACCGGAAGCGGTGCACGGCGGAAGCGCCGCGGGGGCGTGAGCGGGGCAGGGCAGGGCTGGGAGCGCTGGGGCGGGACGGGGCCGAGCCGGGGTACGGAGCGAAGTCGGGATACGGAGACGAGCCACGTAGCTGAGGCGGCGGTCTCGCCGGTGATGCGCGCCCCGCAGGGGCTGCCGGCCCGCTGAGGTCGGGGCGAGGAGCGCTGGCGGCGGCGCCGCGGCCATGCCGTGCACCTGCGGGAACTGGCGGCGATGGATCCGGCCGCTCGTGGTGCTGCTCTACATCGTGGGGCTGCTGGTCGTGGTGCCGCTCTGCGTGTGGGAGCTGCAGAAGCTGGAGGTGAGGGGCGCGGCCGGGGGCGCTCCTCCGGGGCCGCTGGCACCGGGCTCGGCCCCGGGCGGGATCCGGCGGGGAGATGTGTTACCTCCTCAGCGTGTAACACTGTCGAAAGCGGGGGTGCCAAGAGGATGGATCCAGGCTCTGCTCGGCGGTGCTGAGCAATAGGAGAAGAGGCAACGGCAGAAACTGATGCACAGGAAGTTCCACCTGAACATGAGGAAGAGCTCCTTTACTGTGCAGTGACCACACACTGAATAGATTGTCCAGAGAGAGTGTGGAGTTTTCCCCGCCGGAGATGTTCAGAAACAGTCTGGACACAATCCTGTGCCATGTGCTCTGGGATGACCCTGCTTGAGCAGGGAGGTTGGACCGGGTGACCCACTGTGGTCCCTTCCAACCTGACCTATTCTGTGAATGGAAAGGCTGGAGAAGTGCCGTGGTGCTGCTGGACACATTTGTCCTGCTGCTAAAGCCCTGGTGAACTGCAAAGGAACAGGGCAGTGTTTCTTTCCCTTTCTGTTTCCATAATGGTGCTTGAACAGTTGGTATAATTCTGAAGAAATTTGAATTAGCCGAGAGTCACAGAGTGACAGAATGGGTCAGGTTGGAGGGGACCGCAGTGGGTCATCTGGTCCAACTTCAGTGCTCCAGCAGGGTCATCCCAGAGCACATGGCACTGGATTGTGTCCAGATGGTTCTGGAGTATCTTCAGTGAGAGGGACTCCACACCCTCTCTGGTCAATCTGTTCCAGTGCTCAATCACTGCACAGTGAAGAAGTTCTTTCTCATGTTCAGGTGGAACTTATTGTGCATCAGTTTCTGCCCATTGCCTCTTGTTGTATTGCTTGGCACCACCAAGAAGACCCTGGCTCTCTCCATAAGTTCATCCAAGGACTTAGGTTTTAAAACTTAATAGTAATGTTGAGGTTCATAAAGGTGTTTCTGCCTGATCAGGGACAGTTTTTCTCTACCATCTGTACTGGTAGAGAAGCTCCTGTTTCGTGCTGGTGGTACCATAACAGTGGTGTGTGAATGACACACATAGGATCACATTGCTGCTCTAACAAGAAGTAAAATTTTAACCTTAAAATATACGTGTTGCTCAATGTGATACAGCCTGTGCCCCTGGAGGCAGGCTTTTTAAAGGTATAATTTTCAGGACTTAATGCCAGTAAGATCTGTTTTGAATGTGTTTAAAGCTTTCAGGTTTGAAATCCTGTTCTGATGCATAATGCATGTTCAGCAAAATGCGTGTTTATATCAAAGTCTATAGCGTTAAGTCTGATACTTATAGAGAAACTGATCAGAAGCAAAACTGGAAAGCAACAGGAAACATGGAATGTTGATGTAAAGTAGGGGATTAGCAAAGAGATTCTCATCGAAAGAAACTGGGAAGAGTCTCCTATGTTTCTCAGGTTTTGATATTTAGGATTATTAGTTATTTTTCAGAGAGCTTTGGTTTAAAATTTCAGCCCTGTGTTTTAGCAGATGTTGTGGTTTTATGTATATACATTCATATCCATCAGTTTGTGAAATGAAACTAATTGATTACTAGTTGGAACTTGATTTTAAAGCTGAAAAGTCTTTAAATCCACAGGTTTTTAGAAACTTTATAATGCAGCACTGAATCAAGACAAGTTCCAGACCTAAAGCGAGGAATCTCTTGTGGATTTCAGTAAATTAAGTCCTGGGCATTACTCTGTTTTTGTAGAATGTTTTGTGTACTTGTAATACTTGAAAGTATTAAGACCGAACCTTTGATCTTGCAAGGTTGGAATTCATACCAAGGCATGGTTTATCGCTGGGATATTTCTACTAATGACTATACCAATATCTCTCTGGGGGATACTACAACACTTAGTCCATTATACTCAACCTGAATTACAGAAACCAATAATAAGGTAATATTTCACGTTTTACCTATACTACAAATATTGGATTTAATTCAGACTAAAAATACTTTTAGTAACATAAAATGTTCTTTTGTTATTGTAACAGGATTCTGTGGATGGTGCCGATTTACAGTTTAGACAGTGTAAGTGTTCCCTTATGTTAACAGCTCAATCAAATTCTGTTTGTTGTGGGAGTGAGGGAAAACAGTGTCACAGCAGAAACTGTGCTACATGGAGGGTGGTAGTCCTAGAAACTTCTGGGCATTCCTGTTTATGGAGTATGTCAGAAGCATAGTTCTAGTCATACCACATTCTTCTTCTGGAGATTTGGGGTTGCTTTTGAAAATCTTTCTTAACTGTGTCTTTGAGTATCCTTTATGACAGATGTGGAAGGGGGTGTGCCAGGAACCTGCTTTTGGTCCTTCCACCTTAATAGCAGAAGTAGAAACCAGGCTGATCCAAGTACTAACTCAAAATTCAGTGCCGTACCTTCCTTACCAAAGTTAGGCTTACTACTAAAATTCTTTCCCAAGTTATGCTTAGTGCTAAAATTATTCCTCTTTGCTTCAGGGGGCAAAGGATAATATCCTTTGTGCAGTGCAAAAGCATTGTGATACTCAGAAATGAAGAGCTCTGACAGTTGATCCATAACCACAGTTTCACTAAAAAAAAAAAATCCCTTTTTGGTCTGATACTCTGGTTTAGAGAGTTGTCTACTGCAGGTGGAATCTGAAGTTGTGTGTGTTTTTACAGAACGTTACTTTGTAGCTGTAGCATTGCTGTCCCATTAGCCCAGTGCTCCCAGCCCTGTTTGATCAGTGCCTGCTGGCCCATGAGCTTGCTGAACCAGTGTTGTCGCTGCAATTCCTTTTGTCTTTCTTGCACGTAACCTCTTGTGTACCTCTCTTCTTGCAGTGGATAGCTTTGAAATACCCCAAGATTGCAATATATGTGGATACATGTCGAGAATGCTATGAAGCTTATGTCATCTATAACTTTATGGTTTTTCTTTCAAATTACTTAACCAACCGGTACCCAAACCTCGTGTTAATAATAGAAGCGAAAGATCAGCAGAGGCATCTGCCCCCTCTCTGTTGCTGTCCGTCGTGGGCTATGGGAGAGTAAGTATATGATGACATCTTCAAGCTTTAGGCTGTGTAGGCAGATCCAAATGTTTTGTTTTCATATTTAGCAGCATAACTTTTGTGGCTTGACAGAGTCAGTTTATGGTTTGTATGTGTCTGATCAGCTGTGAACCTCTGCTGAAAGCAGCTGTGGACATGTGACCATCAAGCTGTAAAACATCCTGTGAATTGGACTTAAATGCTAACATTGATTGAGTTAGGGGGTACTGAAGGAAATGTTCTTATTTTTGAAAAATATTTAAAAAAGGTCTCCTGGAATCTGCTTCTTTTGTTATCATAAAATATTTGCCAAAAACCTCGTGTGGAACTGGGAGTAGACTGGGTAGCCTGTTGGTCTTACTTCAGGTGAAGAGAAGGTGAAAGGCCTTATGCACCTAAACTGTTTATTTCTGAATGCTTAAACTGATAAAATCTCACTCTTTTAGGGGATTTTGATAAAGCTGTTTGGGGTGAGGGGAAGGGCAGGTGGGCTTCAGTGATCACAGCTTCTTTATACAGTTTGCCATACAGTGGCACTTTATACAGCGGGCAAAGAGCTTTGGTTCTCTTAAGTGTTCAGGGCAATTATGATTTTTAAGTCTCTTGCATTTAGATTCATAGTTTTTCTAAATTCTTCAAACACAGCAAAAATTACATTCTCTTTGTTTAGCCCAGCCAGAAGCTTTTCATGGCTAAAATAAGTGAATCATTGAGTATTTCCTGTAATGTGACTGTAAAAGTCCAGCTCTTTTGTGTATTTTGTGTATACACACCATATACTGTAACATCTGAAGTACTGGATGCAGAAATTGAAATTAGCATAAAATAAAAATTTACCTTAGTGAATCTGCTGAGAATAGGAATCTTCCATAACTGAATTGTATTTAAATCCTTGCACAATGAATTTTCTGTTTCTCTTTCAGAGTTTTATTATTTAGATGTAAACTGGGTGTTTTGCAGTACACTGTTGTCAGACCATTTACCACCATTATTGCTTTGTAAGTACATTGATAAATAATTAATATTGATCTTCAGGATGTGCTTCTGAGTTACACTGGAAAGATTTCCATGCCCCTTATCTTGAATCAAGACAGTTTGAAAGCAGGCTGGTGTTACATGCTAAATGGGTCCCAACAATTTGAATCAACCTATGATTTCTTTATGACTTCTCTATAGCAAATGACTATTTGCAGAATTGAAATAATAAATACTTAATGCCAGCTTCTGTAATCGGTGGGATAGAATGTGAAGTACTGTTGAGGTGGGAAACACATTTTTATGATCTATTAATTTTTAGATTCTTTTTCCCTCCTCATTTTTTTCATTGACTTCAGCAATTGAGTATTTTTAAAGACAGGTCTCATGTAACCTTTAAAATTTTATTAAACTTTGCGTGTGACAAGCTTGACTGTGTGCCTTCATACATGTCATACAGCCTGTGGTTGTGAAGGAACAGTAGGCAGTTATGCATGCTGATGCTGAAAGCCTAATTTCATGAGCTTTGCATTGATGGTCATTACTGTTAATTCTGTGGGACTGTGGAAGAAGTTGCTACTCACAATGAATACTCATATAAATATTTCTATATTTTATATATATGTGCTGTTGTAAACTGATTCTTGTGCAGACCCCCAGTGCCCATATTTGAGTAGCAGAAGAGGTTTTGAATTCTAAGAGTGGATTGATGTAATGGAGATGTAGCACTTGAGGGAAGTGATCTGTTACTCCATAGTGATTAACTCTAAAAATTCTTCCAGAATTTGTGAACTAGTGGGAGTGTATGATGAAGGAAACTTCAGCTTCAACAATGCATGGACTTACCTGGTTATACTTAACAACATGTCACAACTAGTGAGTATCAGGAGTAAATCTTTCTGCTCTTGGAATTCATCAGTATTATGTGAATCTTCCATGTGAACTGTTGGCAGTGGTTATGTTAATGTCTGGTAATTCTTACAGGTAGAGTATTTTCCATTTTAAGTCAAAATTGCTGTCTGTTAAATATTGTATAGGAAAAACAGTGGAAAACCAGATAATCTAAAACTTTTACTGTTTTTACTATGAAGCTCCATAAAGCAATCACCTTTCTACCCCAAATTATTTGATGGGTGAGGTGGTTTGGCCCAGGTATTAGAGCTGCAGACTTGCTCCTCTCTGGAAGAGATGACTCCACTTGCCCCGACAGCTTTCTTCCAGCACACATAAAAAGAATCATTGTATTTAAAATTCTGTGTTAAAAAGCTGGTGATAACATTCACAGGAAGAAATGAAAATGGTGTGTGCTGTGCTGAGATTCTGGCGTGCCCAGCACCTTTCCAGCTGTCAGATAATGTCAGGGTAAGATGTCAGCCCCTAAAATTGACAGTTTTGTTTTGGAGTCCATGGATTGGTTTTACTTCTCTTGGCAACAGCAGCAGGAGTCAGAACAGCATGACAACTGGGATCATTTGGAAATTCTGTGCTCTTCTTGCTGCCACCCCTGTGTTTCATGGGTGACTGTCACAGAAGGAGCTGTAATTGCTTTCTGCTGCGACAACAGTCCCAGCAGCAGCACGAACTTCTGTGTCCTGATTGAAATGAGTGGAATTTCAGAAAGAAAAAAAAAAGAAAGCGTTTTAAAACAGAAAGGCAAAAATTTCATAGATCCAAGATCTCTTTTTTAAAAAAGGAGATAGCATTTTAAGGTTGTATCATATTTATTTTAACTGTAGAGATGGTGTAAAGCAACTCCCTCACAAAATAGACACGGATTTGAAAGCTTTCATTCATTTTCTTTTCCTTGTCAGTTTGCCATGTATTGTCTGGTGCTGTTTTATAAAGTACTGCGTGAGGAACTGAACCCTATCCAGCCCGTTGGCAAGTTCCTTTGTGTGAAGATGGTAGTTTTTGTTTCTTTCTGGTAAGTGAATTATTTACACATTACTTCTTACTCTCAGGGTGGATTGTAAAAGAGCTAAAAAGGCTGGATTTGTTACTGAGGTTAGAGGCCTTAAAAAATCTACCCATAATCTTAGTGAGCTGCAGTGAGGGGAAGAGGGTACAATGTGTTGGACAGAGCAGTCTTGTTCACCTAAGGTTATTTTTTAGACTTGCTCTTTCGTAAGGTGATTCTCAAGAACATAACTTGTTTTAGAATCTTCACTTGCAGTTATTTCAAAACTAATTTTTTTTTCCTTTTTAAAGTAAAAAAATACTTTTTCAAAATAAGTTACTGTAAGTTAAATAAAAATTGCTCTTTAAGCATTGCTCACACTTAGCTGCTAATGAGGGAGTGTATTTGACTATCCAAGCATTACTCTTTGAGCTGCAGCAACATCTTGAAAGAGAAGCAATGTGTTCTAATGACTGACTGGAACAACAAATGCCCCTTTGGTTGTTTCTCTGTTGGTTCTGTTGGTCTTTAGGGTCATGGATGAATGACATCTCTTGTTAAGTTTGTTTCCTCCTCTTAAAATCTCAGTAAATAAACAGAAAGGTTTTTGTAAGATTCTTCCTCTGTATACCTATGACCAGATTTGCTTGCAGACTTTTGGCACTACTGTTACAATTCTAATACAAATACTTCTTATAATAAATTATCCTTGCAGGCAGGCTGTGCTCATTGCATTGCTGGTGAAAGTTGGTGTTATTTCTGAGAAACACACTTGGGATTGGCAAAGTGTGGAAGCTGTGGCTACAGGCTTACAGGTAGGAGTGGATGGTTATTTCTGGGCAGGAATGGTTATGTGTAAGATGATGTAGCTGGCCTCAAGGAAATATTATTATACTCACTGTAATTAACACAGGCTTGATTAGTACTGATTTATTCTAAGCTGGGCTAAGTTTCAGCCAGTGAGCCCATGTGAGTTCTATGCTCCACACTTCTATATCCATGTATTGGGCAGAAGGAATGTGCCCCAACAAAATACGTCTGGATAGCCTTGCATTTCTTCTTGCAGGTATTCATTGTAGAGCTGCTGCTTGATAAATATCTGTTTAAAATAAGTCCTGTTTGTATGGCTCTTTGCCAAGAATATCCTGGTGGAAAAGTAGCCAATGTCAGTATCCCAGGATAATTGTAGCCTTCCAGTTGTAGAAGAAACCCAGAACTATTTTTCTTCTGTTATGAGTGATTAAGTCAGTATCTCTGTCGTTGCAGGATTTTATCATTTGTGTGGAGATGTTTCTGGCTGCTATTGCACATCACTACAGTTTTTCCTATAAACCTTATGTTCAAGAAGCTGAAGAAGGCTCATGCTTTGACTCCTTCCTTGCCATGTGGGATATTTCTGATCTAAGGGCAGATATATCCGAACAGGTTCGAAATGTTGGTAAGTAAGACAAGATTTGTACAATCTATGAACAGCATCTGTATTTCCAGCTTCATGTCACACTATTGCCCACCTTTACAGTAGCCTGAGAACATTCTATTACCAAATCAGTGGCCGCTGCATCCCTAGAAGATTTCATGGTTTATCTGGCACTTTGCTCTGTCCAGTACTTCTGACTGACTTAAAGCTCATTTTTAATTTTTCTTTTAAAAGCTTCGGCTGTGTTAGGTAAAGAGAGGAATGTACTTTGTTTTTCTCTTAAGTAGAAAGACATCCTTTTATTTATTAAAACCAATGATGCCCACGTAAAACCAATACAAAACAAAGATTCATCTTCTAATTTAACATGACTGTTTTAGAGTTGACGTGTTCAAAGACTGGTGTTCAAAGGACTAAATAATCTTTTCATTTCGCATAATTCTAGGAAGGACAGTTTTGGGCCAGCCAAGGAAAATGTTCTTTGCTGAGGATCATGAACAAAATGAGCATACAAGTTTACTGTCTTCATCTACTCAAGACCCAATTTCTGATGCTTCTTCAATGCCATCTTCACCCATGGGTCACTATCAGGGGTTTGGACACACTGTGACCCCTCTCACAACACCAACGACAGCCCCTGCAGTCGATGGGATTTTTAACCCTTCTGCCAGTCAGGATGCTGAGGAATCACCTGAACTAGAGAACAACTTAGCAGAGAAACCTTTGGATAAAAGTTAAACTCGCCTTTTCTTTGAATGTGTCAAGGAGTCATTACATGCTTGCCACATGTGTCCTGTTAACATGTACTATTAAGGATGAAAGTTGAAAAGCTTGGGAACGCTGCTGCATGGACAAGAAGAGGATATGGTATGGCTGTAACTGACATATGAATCCGGAATCTGTAATGGATGTGAGTATCTCTGAGTACCCATGGATATGAAACACGCACACTGTAAAGGTTTCTGCATAAATTTAAGCATCATCTCCTTAACCTGCTAAACACTTCCACATCATATCAAAATTACACTGAATTTCATTAGTGCAAAAGAAACATTTGAAAAAAATCCTCTGCTCATACAAAAAAGAAGTGCGAGTACTATTAGCAATGGGAAAGCTTAATTTCAAGAATGTAATGTAAGGAGGGCAGTAGCAAAAACTGTGTTAACTTTGCTTGTCTTAATGATGGTTAACTTCCATACCCAAAGCTGAATGGAGTGTGGGTGAAATGATAGCTTCTGTACAGATGCCACCTTCTTCCCATTCCTACATAGCTAAATCAAGTCCTTTCATGAAAATAGTTACTACAGAGCTTTAGTGAAGAACATCTACAAAGAAAACATTCCCTGCAGGCCTTGCTATCAAAGTCCATGCCCAGATCATATGGTTGGTGTATATGTTGTCCTTGAAGCTCATAGTTTGTAAGTCTTTTATAACCAGAAGAGACAGCCAGGATGGTAAGTTTTGGATTAATACTTTACCTTGACTATTCTTTTCCCTATCCTTCTAAAATAAGAATAATGATTGCTACCTTAAAATACATGGAGGGGGAATGAAGGATATCAAAAAGGAAGTAGAAAACAAAACTGATTTCTTTATTTTGGGCTGCAATAAGTTCTTTAACACTTAAGTTTTTTTTAAGCTGTTAAAGCAGAATATCTTGTGTCTCTAGTAATTTGTATTCTTAAACTCGTGTCTGTGTGTGATTGTATTATGCTTCTAGTATAGCCTGGGTACAATGTAATAGCTGTTTTTTCCCCCAGAGAAGACCTTTGCTGAGGTAAAACTATGTAGCTAGTGTAATACTGGAGTTAGTAGGACTTGATTTCAGCCCAAGAAGCAGTACACTTGTATCAAAACGTTATTTTGCAGAAAGTGACAATGTCAGAAGGATATTGTTTTTATCCCCTTATCAGATTTTTACTATTATTGCATGTTTGCAATCTGACAAAAACAACCAAACCAGTAGAGCACTACTTTTTAAATGACAAGATCTTAAGTTTCTTTTTCAGCATTGTTAGCATTTCCAGGATAAATGTTTAACTTCTGGCTGTCAGTACATTCATCTTAAGTGCTTTTTTTGCAGTACTAGTGTGATGTAAATATTGCGCCTTACTCACTAGGCTGCATATTTTATAGCTGAGTATGTACTTGCTGTATCTGAAGTTAGTGAGGAAGTGAAAATCACGGTTTTCAATTTGCCAACTCATTGCCTTTGTTGTAAATAAGCAATTAAAGATTTTATTTAAACTGTTCACCTTCTATCAGTTTGATTTACTACTACAGTAGCTTAAGAGTGTGAATGACACATGACTACAACCGTCCTCAAGGAAGAGGAGGATCTTAAGTAGAACTGCTACAAGAGTTTGTGCTTTCAGTATTATATGGCTTGAACTGTACAGGGAATTCTTGTTTGGGCTTAGGAAGAATCAGAATCTACTTATCCATGCTTGATTCCAGGTATCATGTTATGCATGTAATAGCTTTGCTCTAAAAGGAAACAACTTGCACAGGTTCACAACACTTTGGGACCCCAGTGCCCACTGTAGCCACTACCAGAAATAACCTGATTTCCTGTATGTATATGGGTGAAAAGGGGCAGGGGTAGGAGTAATATCTGAGGGAGCAGGGCTGCTGGAAGCTGAGTAGCTGCTGTGCTCTAGCTCTTGAAAAATCTCACACTGAAGAAATTTTTTTTTTAAAATTTGAGTAATTTAAATTTTTTTTTAACTTGAAGTTCTGTTTCTTTGGTGTAAAACTTCAGTAAGGTACAGAGGGGACCTGGATAGGAAAACAGCTATTTAAGTGTCTTGGTTGCTTCTTTCAGAGTATTTCTGGAAAGCTACTAAGTTATTTTATTATTATTCAGTTTTTCTATTTGCACAATATATTATTCCTGCTTTTTTTTTTTTTCTGGGAGAAAAGTATTTTTTTAATTGCAGTAGCTTATAGGATCATACCTTTCCCTAAAGGCTGCTACTGAATTTAAAAAATAAATAGAAGTCTTGCGATGATACCTACCCAGTTTTTTGAAAACCACTACCACAGTATTCCACAGCACAACCTATCAGGTTTATATAAAAAGTTAATTTGCAAAGTTCATCTTCCTCTTAATCATATTATTCCTCTGTTGTTTTATGCAAAATCTCCTCTGCAAGTTGTTTAATCAGAAGTCTTAAGGATTGTTCTTGCCCTACTCAAGGAGACTAGAACATCTTTCATTTTTCTTGAAGTCATTTTGCTTTCATCTTAATTACTAAAATCTTAATAAATACACCTAACCTGCTCTGTAGGGTTTTTATCAGACATCTTCCTGCACAAGAAACCTAAATACTTCTTTATAAAACTGCACTCTGGTGAAATCACCAGGCACCTGCCAGGTTGAGTTGTGTCAGACTAACTTAAAATTTTATGGACCATGGTTTTGGGTTTTGTGTTTAAGAAACACATTTTTGTTATGTAGTATCAAAACCTCTGTCCTACTCTAATTCACTTGCATTTTGTTATGCATTGTACCCCTTGGATAAAGGACGGCATCCAGTTACTTTATCTACAGAAAACATGACTGTGCCTCTGCTTTGGAAAAAAATAAAATGGAGATGTTTCCTCCACCCTTCCAAGAGGAGCTTTATTACAGCAATTTATCAGGTGCAGGTTCAGCTGAGGCTGGGACAACCCCAGCGCTAACAGTCCACAAAGTTAAACTGCATGAACTTGATAGAAATAAATAGAAACTGAGAGATAGAAATAAGTAAAGCTATCTGAAACATTTGACCTAATGAAGAGTATATAATGACTTTACCAGGCCCTGAACTTCTAGAAAAATCATTTGTGGATGGCTCTTTATACAGGCTGCTGTTAAAGATAACAA
The DNA here is from genome assembly GCA_013397175.1 of Platysteira castanea. NCBI lineage: Eukaryota > Metazoa > Chordata > Aves > Passeriformes > Platysteira > Platysteira castanea. The sequence goes on from VYXC01002729.1 coordinate 390,139, forward strand.
AATTGCCTCTTCTCCACTGAACAGGCAGCACAGTAAAAAGGAAGCTTAGCTATAGAAAAATCTTGCTAACAGTCTTCCTCCTCTCTGCAGAGCTAGAATCAGTGCTGAGTTCAAAGCTTTTATTAGTCTTCCACTTGTATACAAATTTAATAGAAGGAGCTGGTTACCTGCATTGTCCCAAGATGTAACGCTGTAGAAGACAGTCAGGAGTACTGCAGTGACTGATGTATTTTATACAACTTTCATATGGGCTATTCCCAGAAGAAATTCTCTGGGGGATTCTAAAAAGCTTACCAGTTTTACCTTCCATTATATAGCTTGAATTCTCCAACAGCACTCCTTTACAGCTTTTTAGAATTGTTCGTGTGCAGCACTGACTTGTGATACTGCAGCTGGAATGCTGTTCAGTCCTCCTACAAGGCTCACATCTCAGTACACTGACAGCAGAGGCTTTGGCAACTGAGAAGTGGAACCACAGTCTGAGAAACAAGGACTCCATCCCAAGCAGCCACAGCTGTTTATTTCTGGTACAGCCATCCGGAGGCTTTCTTTCCTCACTACAGCTGACTTGGCAGCAGAAGTCTGTCCCACTGCTGTAGTCGCTGCACAAGCCAGCAATCAGGTTTGTGCTGCGGTGAAGACACTACCTCCTCTAACTGCTTGATAAGATACCCTTACAGTGCAAATTTTAGTGCACCAGTGAAACCTAAGGATCTGTTATTGAAGCAACAAAACAGCCTTTTTGATCAGTAAATAAAATTTAGACTTTAATACAAAGTAACAGAGTGTTGTTATGAAGACTCAGTTTATACATAGGTGATTAAGCACAAATCACACAGGACATTCTTCACCTTTTAACTGTAATGCTGATGTTACTTTTATGGTGCTGGACATCAAGTACAAGTTCATCTCCAACCTGAACGGGGATGGGCTCATCCAGAACAACTGCAGCCTGTTTCCAGTGTGAGGACTCATCAGATGTGTTCAAGCTATGGTCTTCATCCAGATGGATGTGATACCAGAAGGGAATGGCAGTGACTCGGCCAGACTTACAAATTTGTATCTAAAAAGATTTAAAATAATAATCAGTTATACTATTTTGTTCTTTGAAAAGGAAGTAGTTCAAACCATTTCAATCCTTTTCAGAGATAGCTGCAGACAAGTAAATCCTGTATTGAAGTGTTCAACCCGCAGGAGCAGTGCTGCAGAAGAGCAGTGGTATGCACTTTGGGCCCCAGAACTCACCTTCACTTCTCTGCTGGGGCTGTTCAGCAGAGGGTTCATGAGATCCAGCCTTAAGAGCTCTGCTGGCTTGCTCAAGGGTACACAGGGTAACGTGGAGAGATCCAAATACACACGAACAGGTACCTAAAAGTATAGACCAGAACTTCAGGCAGCAACAGCCATTAAAAGGGAAAAGGTAGAAAACTTAATCATAACACAAAAGTTGCCAGGAATTACTGTAATGCCTGTCAGAGATAGACAAAAACACAAAATCCAGCCCTCTAATCCCTTTTGAAACATTGGAACACAAGGGACTAGGAACAGTAACAGCGCACTCACTCTTCTGTACAATAACTGGGACAAAGCTTCCACCCCAGTTCTTAAACAAACATCACACTCAGTTTATCTCAAGGTCACGAAAACCTCTCTTGATAATTTCAACAGTGTTTTCTTACAGTTTACACCAAATCTAGACAGCTAAACAGCTGCAGCTTTGAAACCATGCCTGGAAGCCACCCACCAGCTTCCTACCTTGAACTGGTTGATAAAAGGGGCTATATTAAACCCCAGAGTTGGTTCTGTTCCTTGAACAGCACTTTCCAGCAACAGAGACTCCGATTCTACAAGCATCCCATATACCAACACATACTGTGGGAAAATCTTCCCTCCACTGTGAAGTAAACACCTGTAAAATGAGAGAGATTTCACCAGTGAAGCTGATCAGTCAACAGTAATGAAAGAACAGTAACTCCATTTGAGAAAGGCACACTCGTTCTTCCTCTGAAGTCAAGTGCTCCTAGGCATAATGTACTGTCACTAAGCACGAAGGTTAACAGAGAAGTTTCCCTAGGCCCACAAAAGGGGATAAATCCATTTCACACTTAGTTACCCATTTCAACTATTTTACTTCTCCTGCTCTGCCTTCTTTCCCACTCTTGCTGTGAGGAACAGCTACCTTTGCTGCTGCCTCCCTGGCTGTTCTAACACTATGTGTTTGTTCTCTAGCAGGACCAGTTTGTTCTGACAACCGTTTAACATGTACACGAATCTGGGCTTTTCTAACCTTGCACTAAAAGCTGCCTTGGTTATTATTTGCTATCCTGCAAACTTCTGACAGACCAAGGAATATGATCATCCATTCATATTCTTGCATTAAAAAAAAGATAAAGAAATCTTGATTTTTCCAAGAAATATAATGTCTATAAGGGTCATGCCAGAAATACTGGGAGGTTCAATCCAAGGAAAAAACCTTTCTCTCCAGAAGCGGCATAACAGTAATTCCGTAGTTACAAGGAATATTCTCAAAATTTTTCAGATAATTACAGATTTCTAGAAATACTTTTGTCGTTTTATACTGTACCTAGATATTGCAGCCTTTTCCATCACCTCCTGCTGGATTAAACCTGATGTCTCTATAACATCCAAGATAATGATACTCCACAATTTGTCTGATTTCGGTCTCTGTAGCACCACACTTTCTTCTTCTAAGTGGCTGAGCCAAAACTCTAATGTTTCCTTGGGGAAGTGGTTTGCTTCTGCAATGACATGAAGTGCTGCCTGATGCTGTTCTTTCTCAACAGAACTGTAGGCTCTAACTGGTCCAAGTTTGCCAGCTATAATTGGCAGGATGGAGAAGCCTTCAGATACATCTAAAACGTACAAAGCATCAGGATCCACATCTAGAGAGCTCTTGTTTTGATCCTCTTGGAGGTTTATCCCACTGCCATGTCCATCAATGTCCATGGAGTGCAAGTCCTTACTTGGATTTAATGACACCAGCACTTTGCTCATGGCAGCTTTAAAGCATTCGTGGTAGGGTACGTCATTGAGCAGGGCTATTTCTGTGGATTCCAGCACACACACTGGAGCGCTGCCATCCTGTTTGGTGCTTGTCTGAAGTCCAGCCAGAGCATTGCATAATTCAGCCTCATTGCCCAAACTCAGCGTGTTGTCTCTGTCACTGAAATCCATCCCACACTCCGAAGGCAAAGAAGAAATCTTCTGGATCTTCAAGTAGCAGTCTTGGCAGCAAACTTCCATCATCACAGTATCTCCAGTCTTCACAGAATAATCTTGGCAAAAGAGCATAAAAGTCACGTCAGTTACTTTACAGACACAACACTGAAGAGCCATACAGTGCTTAAAACAAACAAACAAACCAACCTACCCACCCCATTATCTCATTTGTTCATATCTGTGCCACAATATGAGGATGACAAACCATCAGCATGGTGACCAAGATAGAGAAAGGCCTCAGGGGCAAGACTTATGAAGAGCAGCTGAGGGCACTTGTTTTGTTCAGCCTGGAGAAGATGAGGCTGAGGGGAGATCTCGTCACAGTCTAAAACCCCCTCAAGGGTGGCAGTGGTGGAGAAGGTGTTGATGTCTCTCTGAGACAGCACATGAGGAAATGGAATTAAGCTGCATCAGGGAAATTCAGGTTGGACATTAGGAGAATGTTCTTCACCCACGGGGTTACCAGGCCTGGAAGAGGTTCCCCAGGGTAGTAGTCACAGCACCAAGCCTGCCAGAGTCCGAGGAGCACCTGGACAATGCTCTTAGGTGATTTAATTTTAGGTAGTCCTGCAAGAAGCAGGAAGCTGGACTCCATGATCCTTATGGATCCCTTCCAGCTTGAGATATTCTAAGATTCTAGGAAACAGGAAAATAATAAGTGGGTGAATAGAGAGTATATGCTGCTAAAAATGACACGGCCAATGCCTGTCTGTGGAGAGTATTCAAGTTGAGTCCCACATGGGGCAAGGATAGGTAGGAATGTTTGGTTTTGGTTTTGTGGCAGTAGCAGCTAGCAATTCCTACCTCACCTTCCCCACCTCCCTCTCCTGAGTCACATGTTCACCAAGTGAGCCAGTCAGTAGCCCCACTTCTTGGAGATGTTCCACAATACATTAAATTCAGTATAGAAAAAAAACCCAACTTAATGAAAAGTATTCTCCCAGATCTCATCTGTTTCACAGCAGAGTCCCATGAACAAGCCCTAATGCAGGGACCATGCTCTACAGATCAGAAACATGATCAGGAACCACCTCACAGCTACTTGCTCTTGAACTTGTCATCCTATTTAGACTTCCTAGTTTCTAAGATAAGCTAAATTATCAAAATGAAAAAAAACCCTAAAATGAAACCAAGTTAATGTACCACAACAAGCAAACCCACAGGACGTACCAAGGAGGCCCTGCACAGGATACACTGCCTGTTCCCAGCAAGTTTCCTCACTGGGACTTGTAGATAGAGAGTGCTCATCATCAAGCTGCAGTACAAACCACACCACAATAGCATCCAGTATTCCTCCTTCAGTGACTGGCAGGCTGAGCTTCCAGGGCTTTCTAGCTGCCAGGCTTTTCAGCTCCTGACCAAAGCAGAAAGAGAAAAAAATTGGGAGTGTTAATTTCCATAAATAAAAATTTGGTTTTATTAAACCAAATCATCCAAAAGTTCTGCACCAATCCACGAGGGCACCCAACAGAAACTTGAAGTTACCAAGCCTCTACGATATCCATTATAATAAGTACTCACCAGCATAGGAATTGTCCTCCCACGTGCAAGAGTCATTTCGCACATGGACAACCTGCATCCACGAGCGATAGAAGCAAACATGCCCACATCTCAGAACACACGTTTAAACTCACTGAAAACTGCAAGAAAGACTTCAGACTGGCAGGGCTTGCCTTACGAGAAGGAATAAAAACAGAGCCAGTCTTTTGAGCCAGACTCAAGCCAGCGCTCAGGCACAAGTTTCACTTAAAACCTGTGTTCAATCAGTTCTAGAAATACTGTCTGCAAGCACTGAATTTGCTCCAACACAGCCTTGCAAAAACATTATAAAACCAGGAAGTCAAACACCTTTGAGGGTATTTTATGTGCTATCTGGGCTGTAGGTCTTGTGTAAAAGCTCAGGCATGTACAACCTCACTATTGAGAAGACCTTAAGATCTACCCTAAAGGGATCATTTATAAATTCTGTAATACTCCTAGAAAGTTTTGACTATGTAAGAGGAATTAAATCTCTTTCCATGTACAAATTATTTTTCTCAGGAATTACCTTCCGCTACCAACATTCACAAGCACAAAAGGACCAGCACTAATGTTTAGTTCCAGCACAAACCAATTAACAGGAGGTCAAGCACAAGGGACCAAAGGTTCTCTCAGTCACAACCATTCTGCTTAGTAATAGCCCTTCCAAAACATTTATCAACTTCCTGATCTGCTTATGTCAACACTTGTCCTCTTTAAGTTTCAATCTTAAAATACACACAGCAAAAGAAAAGTTCATGTCCTATTCTGAGGACACGATTGATGGATGTTTTATTTTTCCCTCTTCATTCTGTGTTCCAAGAGCTTGTCTATCCCCCTTCTCACAAGTGAGAGATGGCTGCACAACAGGCAAGTTAAAATTACTGGTTGGTAACAAACTTCACAGTAAGATCTCACTGCTCTTCAATAAAGTGCTTTGCTGCCAGTCATCTTTGTGGTACCTCCTCAGCTAGTGAGGGAAAGAGTAGGAAGTTGAAGCTTTGCTGGCACCAAGCCCATTGAAACAAGACAGCAAGAACACAAGCATGCATCTGGTTCTTGGTTTCTGGGAAGCTGGGAGAGGTATAGAAGTGTATTTAATATTAAAAATATTCATCCTGATTATTCCTCAAAAGCAGCAGGCCCAAGGTTCTTATCCAGTGGGTTCTAGTAACTGCAGTGTTACATTGCCATCACTTAAAAACCCATTTGAATCCTTATTTCAGCTTTCCCTGCTCTCTGTCATGCTGCTTAACCCATATTTATTTCTCACATTTGCCACTTTATAAACCTTCTTCTATTATTTATGCCAATTACAGATTTAAACAGCTGTAGCACATCAGGATGGCAATTTATCAAGTAGTCTTGTTAAAGAGAGAGTGAAGGAAATATAGCAATGGCACAGGAATAGGCAGTAAAACCCCAAAATGATGCTATGCCACACATTCTCTTAATGAGAAAAAGATAACTTGCAGTAAAAGTAGTAAATGGCACTACAAACAGAGGGAAAATCTACAGAAAAAATGTGATTATTGCATTTCCTATGTCTTGATCCACAATTTCTCACATACTCCACACCACAACTTCTCATGAAGGATTAGAAAGAGCCAAAATCTGTTAACTGTTGGCAAAAGCACAGTTCCTTTAGGGCCTGAAAGTGAGACTGAGCTTTAATTACTGGCTGCAGAGGTAAACACTTCCCCTGCCAGTGGCACTGATCTGCTGCCAGCAAACATGCACACAGGTAGCACCTGGCTGGGTGCAAGTACCTGCAGCCCCGTAATTAACAGCCACACCTCATTCCCCTGCCTGGGAGGGACTGAGCTGCTGCTGGCAATAACACCAGTAATAAAGTAATCACCATAAAGCAGCTGCTTTTTAAAATTATTATTATTATTAGTGAATTTTGACTTATTATTTCTCTGATCTGTACTGATGTCTTTGAAGTCTCCTACAAGTCAGTTTGAGAAACACTGCTGTAGTGTACTGTTGAAGCTGCCTTCTCAGTTCTGCCAGTTCAGGTCTGGATAGTTAGCACAAGCAAAATAAATGCAAAAGCCTTCTAGTTCTTTGAAATGGGAGTTTAGAAAATGGGTCTTAGAAATTACCTTACTAGTGCTAAGTGATTTCTTATCTGAATTTCTGTCCTTAGTAGGTAATTCTGCTACTGTTTTTAAGTCTAGGAGGATTTTTTTCTTATTACAATAGGAACAAAGACAATTTTTTTCTCATTTTTAGCTCCATGAATTGAACATCCAGGTGTGGCCATGACAAAATACACAAAAAAACTCCCCCAAAACAAAATCAAACAAAAAAAATCCATGCTGAAAATAACCTACCAATGTTTGGAACTGCCACATTTGCCCAGTGACAAAGTAACAACAAATAATAGCCCCGGATTCCCAACCACATCAGTGATTCATAACAGTGGCATTTCTTCCTTTTTACTTATTATACGTTAACATTTCATGACAGGAACACTCCATTAGTCTAACTGAAACTTCAAAGGAGCAGTTCTGAAACATGATTTAAAGAATAACGCTGTTCTTTACTCTTTAAAATTATCTTTACATGTTTGCCAGCAGGCAGATGCTTAAGAACAGACATCTCTCAGATGAGAGCAATAGTTTCTTATTGATGCTGGAAGCAGAAGCAACATTAGGTCACAGAGATTGCTCCCAATAGTATACTGAAGAGCCTTGTCTTATTTCATTTTTAATCTCAGGATGTCAGACAAGCCAACTAGGAAAAACTATTGATTCAGAAACTGCAACTCCTGGCCAAGCAGCAGCCAAGAATAATTTCATTTATATAACAGAATCTATTTTAAGCTCTGACTCAATGCTAGCTCCTCACCACAGGTCAGTGAGCAAGAAGCACACCAGAGATCAGATGTATCATCTTTTTAGCAAGCTCAGCTGCAGGAGGCTGAGCTCCTTGCCTTCCAGTTCAGGCCTATTTAGCATACACATACAAATGTATTTTGTGTTAAATACACAAAATAATGCTACTAGATTTTAGAATGCCCTATTACAGAAATACCCTAAGATACAAAGGAGCTGAAGTGTGGAATCAAATGGTTGAATAGGATAATTTCTTCATCTCCTCTTTTACACTTATCCATCAACATTTACATTTTTATGCCGGATGGAACATAGAGCCTTTCTCCTGTCTTCAAGAGTTTCTTGAAGACTGACTTTAGAGGAATAAAACTAAGTCAACTCCAACACTGCATAAATCATGATGGGTCTATCACATCTTTCCTCCCCTCCCTGCACTGAGGCTGGCAGCTGTTTGATCTTATGGTGAGGTAGTTTATATACTTCCCAAAACTATGCCCAAGAAACAAAATAACCCCATCTTCAGAAAAATCACAGACTGTATTCTGATGAATCACATCACCACACAACAGACAAGCATCAAAACAAGCAGAGGATTTTGGTGCAGCCTTGCCAACTTTGCACTTCTGAAGTTGAACCCAAAAACAAAGAAGATATGAGTCTCTCATTATTCACAAAATGATTACTTATGAAGGATGTAAGAAAAATCACTACCTGCAGATCGTTGAAATCTACTGTCATGACTTGACAGGGTTCTGTGAGGGCTCTGTAACCCCCAGGAATACGACTGAGCTTCTCGGTGGTGTAGGGCTCCACAGTTTCCTCTGAGCCAGCAGCAGCATATGTGGGACTGAAGAACTGCACTGAATTTGACAAGCACACACCAGCAACTTCTTGCATTCCCACTCTGGGAGTAAAAGCAAACAGAGGAGAAATGAAATTGCAAGTAATTTGACCAAAAACCTAAAGGAAATTCTCCCTACACTGATTTCAGAGTGTTAGAATAGAGAAGCTAAAAAATACTAAAACAGTTCTGTGGGGTTTTTGTCATGTTCAGAGCAGCTCTAAAGTGCAGAAAATGCACCTCACTTTCAAGAATCAGAACTGAATGCTGTCACCAGAAACTAAGAAAAAGTCCAATACATATTGAGAATTTCACTATATCCTAGGAAAAGAACTCCAATACAAATCAGAGCACAAGCAATGAAGCACAACTTATAACTGCTAAAAGAATACAAAGCAGCAGATCAGATCAGACACAGAGAAATGGCTGTGATATGCAAGACTATCAACAATTGGACTGCAAGGGGATTCCCTCTCTCAGCAAGATGAACACTTATCAGTTTTGATGATAAATTGAACACACTTTTAAATGTACTTCAGGGGAAAAACCTCACATATTCATTCAATTCTGGGCTCTACATCTACTTTTAACCACTCAAAAAAAATTTAAAGCACGAGGAAAAGCTCAAAGAAAAGTTGTATTAATTGTACAAGGCAGAAACTGTGCTAGATGATATAAAAATCATGAGAAAAGAGATACTTCCACACTGTTAGTTCACTAGGCCTCCCGCTCAGAAATAAACATCCAAACCCCAAAGTTTTCCTGGAGATTGTGAAAACACTTGAGGAAATGTGAAGGCATGCATATGAGAATAGTTCAAAGAGATCTGCATAGTTTAAATCTGAGAACAGGCAAGTGTTTTACGTAAGAACAGGACTTGCTAAAATAGTCTTAAATATTCTTACTGGAGCAAAAAGGCATCTCAAACCATAAAGGTGAGAAATTTAAAAGTGACTTTTTTTTTCCCACAGCATATAATTAATTTGTGACAATCACTTCAGTCCTGCTAGTCACCCAACCTTAAGCTATTAAAGTGGAATGTCAATTCAACAATCCAAAGTTAAAAGCAAATAAACTATTTAAATTTTGTAAGGAATGGTCAATGCCCTGTTTCAATGCAAAACCTTTTCTAATTGATGAATAATTAACTTCTAAAAGAAATTATTCTGTGACCATCTAACATGGGAACTTCTCTCGCTGGTCACTTTCCAGGTCTCCTGCATTAGGAAAAACACTGATGCTGCCTGGCTGCTTTTCATCCAGTGCACTGGATCTCCTCTAGAAGTTAGTATTTTCTCTAATCTACAACAATATTAATCCTAAACAAAATACATCGAGTCCAAACCTCTCAGAGAGAGACTGTCTCCATACAATGATACTGTTCTAAAAAATGAGAATAAATAGGAAAGTAAATGTTACACAGTCAGAACTGATCTCAGCAAAGAAACCCTACTGTATGCCAGTTCAAAATTGGGCAAAGGACATTCAGACAAATAATGACAGCTGAGGTTATCAACACTTAGGCTTTACACAATCCCCAAAGGGTTAGATCCAGAAGTGAGGTATGGTGCAGATTATAAAGAGGGTAAAATGAGGATAAAAGCCAAGCGTTAATCCAAGAATCTCCAATTCAGAAATTGGGAAGTAATTTTATTATGAAGGAATTAAATTTCTTCAGCATGTGTTAGAGGCAGGTATTTCAGCATAACTGTATGATTAAGGGGTCCAGAAAATCTGAACCTCAAAGGGGTAGGGAGGTGGGGCAAAGAAAAAAAAAAGACAGCTGGGAAAAGGGGTGGGGAGGGTGAGAGTAGAAATCTTTTTAGTTAAACAGATAATCATCCATTCAAAAAATAAAGAGCACAGTAAATGAGAAATGGTCAGTAAGAACAACCAGTCTCTTCCCAAATAAAAAATATGGGTTCAAGCTGTGCTAGAGTTTAAACACACCTGTGATGTCTACGTATCTCTTTGCATTCCACTGCCATCCCAAATATTGTAGCACTTGCAGGAATAACTCTGCCATAGTCTCCAGCACAGATGTCTTGGCTTTTAGGCTGTGAAAACATGAACACCACCACCATGCAATGAGACAGCGGCCTATTTCTGCCATTACTGAAAAGCCTAAGTCTTTGGCATTCTGTTCACCATTGAGGGAGTTTTTTTAATACAGTGTTTTAATATAACCAGGCATCAGCTTGACTTTCAGTCTACTACTTCCTCTATGTAATTCTAACAGTGTTTTTCAATCTGCATTTTGTTAGAGTGTACTGAAACATTCGAGGACTTTTCCTTTATGCATCATTCCTGTACTTAACACTAGAGGTCATCAGTTTCAATTCAATACCACACAAAAGGTTTCAGCCAGCTAAAAATTTTTTTAAAATGAGCTGGAATCAAGGCAAGGACAAAATAAAGGTAAGTCCTTCTATTTTGTATGATGTAACAGAGACTACCCTATTTAAGATTCCTTGTCATATTACTTTGCTTAATGTACTAGCAAAACCACAAAATACATAAAGTAAAATCTGAGACCCAGTGGGATTGCTCAGTCTTCCAAAAAGATTCAAATCAGCAAAAATAAATTAATTTCTTTACCAAATTATAATTGAGTGTTCCCAAGTTTTACAATGAGAAATAACTCTACCATAATTCAGCATTTTCTGCTTAGACTGACTGTACATTTGAAAACCACATAAACTCTTTCGGTGTTACTTACAAAGATGGGGGACAAGAAAGATTTAAAATAAATGAATGAACAGAGATTACGACTGAACCATCTGTGGTGATGGAAGGTTATATCAGGGAAACATGCTTTGTGAATACCTGTTTACTCCGAACACAGAGGTCACAGAAGTACAATGTATGTTCTGCCTCACTGCCACACCAAAATCAAATTCATGGAACAAGCCCAGATCACTCATTTTTAGCATACCAAAAGGAATGAAATATTTACAAGAGAACTGTTTCTCATTCCCATATGCCTGGAATGTGTGCACACGCACAGGTACGCACATCACCTACCTTTGGTTGTAAAAGCAGATGTTCCCAAGCATGTATCAAGCTCTCCACAATTCCTTCTCCAAATAAGCCAGCATCGACTGTTTCTGTGACAACCAAGGAAACTCTAGACAAGAAAAATATGATGTATAACAAACACTCCTGCCAACAATCAATCATTCTTTTAAAGAAAAAAACCTCACCATACCAGTATGAGTATAGAGCAAAACTTCTACCAGCATTCTGGAGTTTCAGTACATATGAGCAATTTAATTCTTCCAAAAAATTATGTGTTTTGAATTGTTGTTAGAAGTTATTGAAGATGCAGATAAAAGAGAGCAAATATTGAGCAAGAATTTACTGTAAAGTTTCTTGCTCAGCATTTATAAATAAATTGTGTGGGAAGAATCTAGCCAAAACAGGAAGATGTTTCAGCCTGGGCACACATCAGCTAATACTGCAAAATATATATTTTGTGCAATAGTATGTATTCATGCATGTGTATAAAAAGGAATTAAAACCCCCAAAACTATAATCAAAGCACAATAAAATTCCTACACAGGCTAACAACCCTAAAATCTTAAATCCTCTGGAATTAAACCAAAAAGCATACATACATAGTAAGAGAAGACACCCCCAGAACAGCAGTAATTTATTTATTAATAGTTGACATCTAGTAACTCATTACATGTACTATATGTTACTGTAGCTCAGCTGACACAATTAGACAAGGCTTGATTGGCCTAAACCAGGAGCTTCATCATTTCAGATCATGAGCCTGTACCATCACCAGACACTTCATTAAATGTTAGTAACTCCATCCTATTCAAAGGCTGCAGAAGTGAGACAGATGTTAAAAAGTACAAAAGTATGTTAAAATTACTTTTATGACATAGTAATCTCATTTTTTTCCTGTTGCTGCAGTATCATTACACATGCCCCAAAGCTCCTACCATCAAAGAATTAAACTCCTTAATTTACGACACTGTTGATCTACCATAGAAATTAGGATGATCTGAAGAACATGTAATTTCTGCTCTTTAAACACATAAAAGATACACAGAACCTTCCCACATTGTGAGTAATATCACAGCAGTGTTATTTCCTGTTTAGGTCACGAGGCATTTCCTATTTTCTTGAAATTAAGAGCAAACTCAAAATACTATCAGAAGAGAAAGCAACAACGTACCTTTCAGGTATGTGCTTTGGGATTTCTATATCAAGTGACCTCAAATGCAGAAGTTTGATCTCTCTTTCCAAATTATTTGCTGCCACCACATCACGTGCAAGCTCATACATGGTTTTGGATAATTCGCAGGCATAGACAAAAGATGCTCCCACCTTTTTTGCAAACATACTGGAAAACAAGAATCAGGGGTTTTCCCCTCCTCCACATCTGTTTCATATTTCCACCAGTTCAAGTCTAAAAACCATCATTAAATGAACTGGTATCTCTTGTGTGAACCCTGATATTGCACAAGTTGATATCCTCCTGATGTTATCAACAAAAAAACCACCACAATTAGCATAAGGACACTCCCCCAGCTATTCTGAATCCACTCTTTACAGTCAATTTTAAAGATAGGACAAATAACATTACAATTTCAAAACCAATGTGAGTAATTCAACTGATACAGTACTTACTGGCAGAAAAAGCATCTGCAACAAATAACGAAAAAAGGTTCAAAAAATACTACTAGTCACTAATCTCCAGACTCACTGGCTTCTGAAAGCTTTGCTTGCTTGCTTAAGTTTTGTCTCCATAAAAGGATCAAAGTAGCTATTTTTCAGCCAAATTTTGTCAGGCAACCAATACTTTTCTATCAAATTCATGTGAAATGTGTATTGTGGAATACCTCAAAATTCCTGTTCCCGTTCCAATATCCAGGACAGATTTGCTCCCTGAGTGGACAGCGTTCTCAATGGCCTTGAGGTAGGTGAGGTTCCTCTTGGCATCGTTGAGCATGATGAAGTGCCAGCGCTCCACCAGCCAGTTTGCAACACGGTAAAAGTTCTCTTTGGCATCAGCAAAGTCGGGGTTGAGCTTCACTGCTTTATGAAAATACCCAGCTGCTTCATCTCTGAAGCCCATTCTAAGAGCAAAAATGACAAACAAATGGAAAGTATGCATGCAGCTGTGAACATCTGAGGGGCTGTAAAGAGGTCTTACATCAGCTAAAAGACAATAGAAATATCTTGCCTTAGTTAGAAAGATTATCTTTAGAAAACACTGGCATTACTTTGTGAAAAAGAATGATTTGTAGCTGTACATCAAGTCACTGTAAAATGCAAAGCCAGTTCAGAATTACCATTGTGCGCACCAACCTTCATCCACTACTGCATCCTTTGACAAAGTAAAACAGGTTTCATTTTAAAGAACTCACTGCAACATGACAGCAGCAGCTCTGCAATCCAGTCTCACAGATAATCAACTAAAAAGAATGCTACAAACCCCAAAACTGTTTTATTCTATTTACTTGGAACATTCTGCAAAACCACAAAATTTTGAATTGCCAGCTTTTGCATTAAGTGCCAGTTTTGGAAAAAAAATGGGAAGAAACCAGAAAGAAACTAAATTTTGAATTTGAATCAAGTTTTTATGATACCTACAGCATAATCTCAAACCAGACAGCACTGAAAAAAGCCCCAAATCTATCAAATGTACAGATACATTTTAATACAATGCTCAGCGAGGTGTTCCTTTAAAACAAAGAAATCACAAAAAGCAAACCTAACTAAAACCACCTGGATTACAATCTATGATTTCAGTCTTAAAATTCCAGCCTTAGAAGACCTGAGCAACAACAAAACATGGTGACTTTTTTTTCACTTTTGTTGTGATTAACAACATTTATTTTAGCAGTGCCTACGCTTTTTAAGCTATTTTAGACAAGCAGATTTGAATGTGCTTGTATTTACAACATGAACCTTACAAAAACTGAATATTTATCACTACAAACCTGAAGAGATGTTCTCCCATACTGTTACAGATCACTTCATCATTGGGATACAGTTCAAGTGCTTGTTCATAGCAGTTAAACAGATCTTGAATACGTGCCAGCGAATCGAGTTCTTCTGCCCATTTAAAGAGAGTAAACTGAAACGTTTCCTAGAAAATAAGCAGATCACTGAGGTGCTGGGAGTTACCAGAAGTAAGGAACTGAGCCCTGAAAACATCTAGAGGCGTCCTGACATACACGTGGACACCCACACACGAGGATCAGCACCCAGCAGTGTTTACTAAGGGCCTGCATGTATATTAATGCATGCTCCAATACTAACAAGACCCTGTTTTTATTAAATGTGATTGACACACACAGACTAAAAGAGGATTCTATGCATTCCCTTCATATAAGCATCCAGAGCTTATTAAAAAAGTCATTTGCCATCTCAATTATTACTGATTTTCCAATTTTGTCTTCAAAACAATAGCAGAAATTAGTTACATGTAACAAATCACAAGTACAAAACATGTCACAAAGACCTCAAGAGAATTACAATAAATAAAATTTAAAGTAATCCAAAGAGCACTTACTTTGACAGTAGTTTTTAACTCGGGAGCTAGATTTAGTACCAGGAGATAATGAGCATATGCAGTTCCAAAATCCTGGTTCTCCAGGCAATGCTGAGCACTCTGTAAAGATCTGGAAACCAATTCCCGTCTGCTGGCTTCCCGACCACCCCTGTGGTTACTGTGAAGTTTGGCATTGGAGTTGGGCATTCTGAAGGATCTTAATACTCACTTACTCTTAAAAGAAAAAAAAAAAAGAAAAAGTCACACATACTGTAGGCCAAAACGTTTGTACACAAAGCTGACAGATCAAAAAATGTTTTCGTTTTCAGTGGCATTTAGTACAGACATCTTTCCTCCCACCAAGTCCGAAAGATTTAAAAACATCTCACCTTTATGCCACTGATAATTTCACCAGCTCTGAGTGTTCACCTCTCAAAAGTCAGGTGTGCACCACATTTAGGTTAAACCACGTCCTGGAAACAAGATTAAATTTGTGGCTTTGTAAAATTTATTTTCGTAAGAGACATTTTAGCACGTTTCTGACCAAACAGTTTTGTACACTGGAAGTTCATGTGCTCATATATTTCACAATCAACCACAAAATCTGCAGGTTAAATTTCTTCTCCTTGAAAAACAGCACCTCCTAGAAAAACAGCATCTTCATAAAGCAAAGCCCCACAGAAAGAGCTAACAAGTTCGCAGTTTATTTTACACAAGGTACCGCGGCTATTTTTGCCTTAAGAAAATATTACAAAGAGTGACCAGAACCAATATGCACATTTTTATACCTGCTTGGGTTACCGCTGTAACTTTTAAAGGTACTCAGGTGAGCAGGACTTCAGTAGGTCCAGATGTGTCCCAGTGCTGAAGAACACGAAGGTTTCGTGGCGAGGGACTGCAAGAAACATAGAACCAATCACGCCTAGGCTTTCTCCTTTTTCCTCCGTTTTCTTAAAAAAAAAATAAAATAAAGTAAAATAAAGTAAAATAAAGTAAAATAAAGTAAAATAAAGTAAAGTAAAATAAAGTAAAATAAAATAAAGTAAAATAAAGTAAAGTAAAATAAAATAAAATAAAATAAAATAAATAACGCAGACCAAAGCTCGGCCGCGCAAGCGCGCCCTGGCAGCGCCCACAGGGACTCGCANACTCAGGTGAGCAGGACTTCAGTAGGTCCAGATGTGTCCCAGTGCTGAAGAACACGAAGGTTTCGTGGCGAGGGACTGCAAGAAACATAGAACCAATCACGCCTAGGCTTTCTCCTTTTTCCTCCGTTTTCTTAAAAAAAAAATAAAATAAAGTAAAATAAAGTAAAATAAAGTAAAATAAAGTAAAATAAAGTAAAGTAAAATAAAGTAAAATAAAATAAAGTAAAATAAAGTAAAGTAAAATAAAATAAAATAAAATAAAATAAATAACGCAGACCAAAGCTCGGCCGCGCAAGCGCGCCCTGGCAGCGCCCACAGGGACTCGCATGCAGGGCCGGGGCAGGGTGGCCGAGGGGCCGCAGGGCTCCAAGCATTGCCCCACGAGGGGCTGCCCCGGGAAGCTGCGGGGCAGGTGGGGCTTGCCCTGCTCCGGGGCATCACCTGCTCCAGGGCCATCCATCCCCTGCTCCAAGGCCCTCCGTCAGGGGCCGTGCGCGCAGCGGCTCTCCCAGGCCGCCGCCATGCCGGTGCCGGGCAGAAGCCATCGCGCAGGCGCCGGGCTGGGGCCAGCGCCGTGGGATAAAGGTCTTTCATTATCCACGTTCTTTCTCCGCCCTCATCCAACCTTTTGGAAGCTGGCGGTGCAGCTCGTGCTAACGCAGGGCTGTAGAAGGGATCCGCAGCAAGGCTCGATGCAGTCCCTTACCGGTCCGTGCTGTTCGGGGCTGCTCTGCCAGCACGAAAGAACCACCACCTTAAATGTTGGCCAGCGCTGTCAGACACTGCCTCCCTCCGCTGCCCCGTAGTCACGGTGCTCCTGACGCTTAGATTTAATTCCCATCTTGGTAAGGCCCGAGAGCCTCAGATGAGGACAACACAGGCTTTAAGTCCTAAACAGGCTTTTCTTGGACTTCTGACTGACAGCTCTGCTCGGCAGCAGCAGATTGCGAGGAGCAAAATTCAGAGCTTTGCTCCATCTCTCAAATTCCTTATGCTGCTCCCTCCCATGCCTGTGACACCACCTACCTTCTCCTTGGAGCTGTCTGCTCCGGGGAACAGCCCCATTCAGAGCCCCGGGGTGCAGATCTAGAAAGGCAGAGTTCATTTGGTCATGTCCTACTTCTGGGACAGGAACAGGCCGTGGCATTGTTTGCTAATTATGAAGTCTTTGGAAGCTGCTCATCTTTACTTTCCCGTTTTAAAGCACGAATGCAGCTCTTCCACGCTTTTACAGCTGTGGATATTGTGTGTGCATTCCCGTTCTGGAAACAAACGAGCATTGTGTAAAAATGCCGGGCCAGCATTTTGAACAAGATGAAAAGAGCACATGTGGAGGGGGAACTTGAGTCTAAATGGAACACTGTAGCAGCTGAACTGTAATCCACAGTGAAATTCATTATTGCTCTATAACGTTGTAAGAGGGGGGAAGTCTACAAACATTTTGAGACAAGTGACCCCAAAAAAATTCCGAAAAGGAAACCTGAATGACACTAGAATCAAATTTTGATTGAGGAAAGTCGTGCTAGAAAAAACACAAAATAACTAGTAAAACCAGCAAGAGGGCTGGATGAAGTCCAGGAGGATGTGCAAGTATCAGTATCAAAAAGTATCAAATACTTCATATGAGGACTGAGCTCCAAAGGAGAATAAAATACCTTATTAAACAATGGTACCAACAAGCCTCCGTTCAGTTTTGAAAGAAAAAAAGCTGTGAACTTTAAATTAGTTACAGGGAACAACCTTCTCTGACCTTGGCTTAATTATGCTTTCCAGCTAGAGGATGATAGTATGAGGCAAAGAAAATGTTAGCACCTGTGGGATATCAGGAGAGAGAGTGAGAGAGAGAGAGATAAAACCCAATGCAATTATCACCTGTGGTCAGTGAGGTGTACTCCAGGTGTACAGAGCTGGACTGTACCAAATAACTGTAATGAACAATTATCTCTGGCACTCCATGGTTCTCCAAACTAATTCCACTGTATTTTTTGTCAGAGCAAATAAATGCTAGTGGATAGCATAAATTATTTATAGTGCCTGTTTTTAAGCATACATGAAGTAGTACTGTGTGCTAATTTGACCCATTTGTGAAGGGAGATTACTAAAATATGGCAGCGTAAATGCCAAAACCCTTGGAATTCACATGGGTCTATTCATTTCAAAGGCTTGAGAGGATATTTGTAAATTTCATACTCACAACTTTTTGATGGAACACATCAGAAAAAAAAAATGGCCACGGAATACAATGTTTTGTAACACTGACAAAGCATACAGCTGCTTCTTAAAATATTTTTTTGGGTAAAGTGTGTGCTATAAAGAGGTGCCAAAAAGGAATGCCCATTTTATCAGACATATACATGATTGCCTTAATAATCATCAAAGTGGTTGACAGTAGAATCAATAATGTTGGTCTGCATTGTGGCTGGTTGCAGACCAGTCTGTTTATATATAAACTCTTGATGGATGAGAGGAGAGGGAACATGCAGCCTAGAGGTATCTCACATATGCACAAGACCCCTAAGATCTTGCGAGCCAACCATGATGACAGTCATAAGCAAAATGGGAGTTAGAAGGAAACTCCCAAACCCTCTATTAAATCCATGACAGGACTAACAGAGGTAAAAGTGCTTAGATAAGAAAAGAAGTTATAATTCCTTGGAAGGCTGCTGTTGCTAATGATGTTTTAAACAACACAGCTGTGTGTTGGAAATGGTGGGAGCTGGTATCAACGGAAGTTAAATTCACTAATTTCTGACCTGTTTCTCCTTAACATGCAGCCTGGAGACACAATCAGCCACACGTCAGAGTATCATCTTCTGTAAAAATCAGAATGGTAATCTGAAAAGAACATTAGGAAGGTAAGATGGAACAAAACATATGATATGCTGGTGTCTGCCTGTTGTATAAAATAACTTGAAGAGAGTATTTGCTGAAACCACACTTACCGTGAATGTCAAAGGAAAATAACCAAAGCGAAGAAAAATACACAGTTTATGGGCAGGATATTGCTAGAGCTTCACGCAGTCAATTTATGTCATAGTCTCTTAAACGAGGCTACAAGAAGGCTGTAAAATTTGATGAGCTTGAGTAGAGAGTGGCAGAAAAGAGGAGATTTTCTGATGTAAAGCCACTTCAAACCTTAATTAGTGGTAAAAGGGCAACTTCTTTTATTGCTCATTAGATAGGTAATTATCCTGCATAAATTAATGTGTTATTATTTCTTCTCAGTTTTCCAACTTTTGTTTTACATCACAATTTTGATGTTTCAGAGTCTGACAACATTTTGAATGGGTGGGTCAGGTTTAGGAAAAGATATATTTAATAATTGTGGTGGTTGGAACCTACTATGTTGTTTGGATTAACTGGATAAACAGTGTAGAATATCAACTTAGTACTGAATTTTCTTTCTTGTTTTATTATATAAATAGAAGTTGACTCTTTTTATTCTGGGAAAGAAAATGTGTTATGTTTATGTATGTATTTCTGTTGGACTGACTGCTCTTTTTAGCTGCAACTAGAAAGGAACACAATGGCCTGTCATGGTAGAACAAATTTAAATTTTAGAGCTGGTGGAGTTTTTTGCTAGCTAAAAAACCTCGGGAGTAAGAGAAACATTTAAATTTTTTTTTTT